>CM033645.1:5608390-5672341 GCA_019512145.1 Engystomops pustulosus
CTTGGACATCACCCCTACTAAAGTTTCACTTTGGTGTTGGTGGATATGTGTGCCACTAAGAGCAAACACAACGGTAGCAGTCCCCCTGCTCTTCCTCACAAAATGGTACTAGATGCAAATAAAAAAAAAAAAAAGTAGAACGTTATTGTACCCTAAGAAGGGCTGTTGGGTTCTTGGAGAATCACTCCTGCTAACAGTAAGCTAATAGAACACCCTAACGCTTTTCCTGACCAGCAGCAGCTCTCTCCCTAGCGGCACAGACACAGAATGATAGGCGCCGAACGGGCAGCGGCTAGTCATCCCAGGGTCACTCGATTAAGCCCAAACCACTGCTATCACGTTTAAGGGTACACACGTCATGCTGGTGGAGTGCAGAGTACCCTGGCTCTTACATTGGCTCTGTCGTAGCCCCAAAAAGCCAAACGGCGGGAGCTGCCATTTCTCGAGCGGGCGAAGTATTCGTCGAGCAACGAGCAGTTTCGAGTACGATTAAGTGCTCGAACGAGCATCAAGCTTGGACGAGCATGTTCGCTCATCTCTAGTCAGGTGCCACTCTATTGATTTTCGCACTGAGTATTTTGTTACTCCTCCTGCCTTAACTATTTTTTCTCACCCTTGATGCTGCCACGTCTAAAGTAATTTATTTCAGGCATTCAAGTACTCTCAGTATCTCTCATATTGATTGTGCTAAGCCCTTTTTCCCAACACCATAATTGAAGAGTGGAGAATTTGAAACATTGTATAATATTCATAAGTAATAAAGCTTCTTACATAATGAATTTTCAATAGAATAAAACTGAGGAAAATCTGATATCGTCTGCAACGAGCAACAAGCTTCAAAGCAATTTTGTCGAGAAAGAAAAATGGAGTGTGCACTTATTTTTTAAGGAGCTACATCTAATATATGGATAATATACCATCTCCTAATAGGACCTAGAAACATTTTCCCAATGGACTTTACATTGTAGTCTTGGCGTAAAATGAGTGTTTAGTAAACTAGTCTGTAACTGTATGTATCATCCATAGAAGAAGATGTGGAATACATTCGAGAGTCCCAGAAAATCCAAGTGATTTGACTTTAGAGAGTGAATGGAGAATACAATTTTAAAGTCTCTTATTATCTCTTTCTTTGGCCTTAAATGGATATTTGCAACTTTATAACATCATCATTATACAACCCTCGCTATTCGAGAAGTACGGAATTGCATCCTGAAACCATAATTGAATACTAAAACAGCCAGTGCTTTATATGGATGTCCAGAAGGGGTTAAAGACACCACCTCATACTATACTGGGTTACAGTACTCCTAGGTCGTATAGAAGTAATAAAGAACCTATCCTGACCTAATGAATACCAATAGAATACCCACTTACACCGTATACTGGCTAATACTACTCAGATGGGGTGTAGCTAGGGTGGAAAAGATCCGGGGCACGGGCCCCAATGCATTTGTATCAGACTTTCAGTAAGCCCTCCCTGTAAGTAACACCCTCACATGTGATGTGCCAATAAAAAACTTACTAAGGGGGATACACAGCTACAGAAACACCGGAGAAATCCTGACTTACATCCAGTGACTGCAGGTGACATGTCCACTTCATTATTAGGGTGGTGGAACTCATGATGTTTGAACCGGTTGTTAGTCAATTTTTAGTCAGGCATTTTAGTCCGTTAAAAAACGCATGGTTTTTGAAACCGCATCTGTTTTGTCTGGTTTTACCCAAATCTTAATTTAAAATGGACAAAAGGATACGTTTTCTAAAAAGGGTTCAAAACGCCACATGTGCAACCACCTTAGGTCGGCATCACCACGTCTCCTTTCTGTGGACTTCACCACACAGACATCTTATGTCCTTCATTATCCAAATCTCGTTCTCCGAAGTTGCGTTCACTTGTTGCAGTTACAACTGCATCACAATCAGTTTTGAGGTGGTTTTAGGTGCAGTTTAGGTGCAATGAAGAACATTGTGGAACGGTTTGCCCTCCAAACTCCAATTCACCAGTTCAGTCTTTCACTTGTTAAATTAACAAACTGACCTTAAAACCACCTCAAAACTGATTGTGATTGCAGTTGTAACTGCAACGTGTGACTGCACCCCTGACAGTGTTGTTGTGCTGACCTAACACGGTGATGTCACACGTGGCGTTTTGAACAAGTTTTTGGCCGTTTTTAAGCAGTCCGTCAAAAAATAGTATCCGTTTTTAACCAGTTTGATCTAGATAATTGGTCAAACCTGTCAAAAACGGATGGCGTTTTCAAAACGGACTGCTTAAAACGGGCCAACAAACGCGTTCAAAATGCCATGTGTGACATCACCCTAAGGCTGTGCTCAAACGTGGCACTTAAAACAAATACAAGACACCAGGGCTCGTTTATCCATCCCATAATCATCACTGGAAACTCATGTGAGATCAACCGACGCCCTTCTGCTGCCACGTGTGAACACACCCCGAAGGAATAATGCCAAGAGCCCCACCAGAATGTCCTCACACAGCCCCCAGTATTGTCTACCACACATCTCTCCCAGTAATGTCCCACACCCCACCAAGTAGTCACCCACTCATCCCCCAATAATGTACACCACACAATCTATCCAGTAATGTCCCCTTGTAATCTCCCTCAGTGATGTGCCCCACTCAGGCCCCCCAGTAATGATCCCAGTAATGTGCCTCCCACACAGATCCCCTGTAATATGCCCACACAGATCCCCCTGTGATGTGCCTCCCCAAAGATCTCACGTATGTACTCCACAAAGATCCCCCTGTAATGTGCTCCACAGATTCCCCTGTAATGTGCCTCCCACAGATTCCCCTGTAAATGCCGCCCCACAAGCCCCCTAAGTGCCTCCACAGATTCCCTGTAATGTGCCCACACAGATCCCCTGTAATGTGCCCCACACACAGATCCCCCTGTAATGTGCCCACACAGATCCCCCTGTAATGTGCCCCAACAGAGCCCCCTGTAATGTGCCCCACACAGATCTACCTGTAATGTGCCCCATATAGATCCCCCTATAATTGTCCCCATATAGATCTCCCTGTAATGTGCCCACACAGATCCCCCTGTGTGTGCCTCATATAGATCCCCTGTAATGTTCCCCATATAGATCTCCCTGTAAGTTGCCCCACCCACAGATCCCCTGTAATGTAGCCCCACACAGATCCCCTGTAATGTGCCCCACACAGATTACTGTAATATACCCACACAGATCCCCCTGTAAGTGCCTCCCACAGATTCCCCTGTAATTGCCCACACAGATCCCTGTAATGGTGCCCCACACACAGATCCCCCTGTAATGTGCCCCACACCATCCCTGTAATGTCCCACACAGATCCCCCTGTAATGTGCCCACACAAGATCTACTGTATGTGCCCCATATAGATCCCCCTATAGTCCCCATATAGATCTCCCTGTGAATGTGCCCCACACAGATCCCCTGTAATGTGCCTCATATAGATCCCCCTGTAATGTTCCCCATATAGATCTCCCTGTAATGTGCCCCACACACAGATACCTGTGTATGTGCCCACACAGATCCCCCTGTAAAGTGCCCCCACGATTACCTGTATATACCCCACACGATACCCCTGTAATGTGCCCCATATAGATCCCCCTGTAATGTTCCATATAGATCTCCCTGTATGTGCCCCACACAGATCCCCTGTAATGTGACCACACGATCCGCCTGTAATGTTGCCCCATATAGATCCCCCTGTAATGTGCCCCACCACATAGATCCCCCTGTAATGTGCCCCATATAGATCTCCCTATGGTCTTCCTCTCACCTACTCCTTAGCTCCGTGCACTGCTTCCCCTGCAGCATGTCATGTGATTGTGACATCATCACAGGTCCTGCAGGGAAAGCAGTGAACAATGATCGTGAAGAGAGAGAGGAGGATGCCGGGCAGCGGGGCTAATGTCCTCCGGACCCTGGGGATCCGGGGCACCGGGCAAAAGATCTTTTGACTAGCGACGACCATGACTAGCCTTAATAATTAATACCAACATTATAACCAGTATATAGGATCAGATTATAATCATCATACATTCAAACTTATTTGTACACAATATGGCAAACAAAAAACACTAAAACATACAATAAAATCCACAAGAACAACAGTGGGTGGTGGGTCAGTCAATCAAAATACATGAATTTCCATTATAAGTATCCAATTAAACTTTACTTGGATACTCATAATGGATATTACAGGCGGTCCCCACTTAAGGACACCCGAACTTACAGACAAGCCATAGTTACAGACAGACCCCTCTGACCTCTGGTGAAGCTTTCTGAATGCTTTACTATAGTCCACATGGCAGTAATCAGTGTAAGGTGTCTGTAATGAAGCTAATTGATATTCTTATTCCCAATTACAGCAAAAAAATATTAAACTGCAATTGTCCGGTGCCTGTACATGTATTTTTGCTATACCCCCTCAGTCCTTAGCTCTGGTGCTCCCATTAACACCGGCCTCAGAGGGGGACATTTATATAAAGTGCTGTTACCTACAGAGATTGCCGAGTGCCGTTCTGTTACGCTCCATAGAGATGAATGGGGCATTCTGCACATGCGCAACCAGCTCTGCAACCATTCCCATCATCTTGCGCTGCAATGATCGTTACAAATGTGGAGCTGTGCTTTCAGGTTGCATGCCCAAGGCTAGTGCGGCCTTGGGCATGCTGTGGTCACAGTGTTGGTATGGGGACGGAGGGGGTGTCTACAGCCTGGCAGGTCTCCAGCAGTTGTGTGTGCAAAAAATATGGAGGAAAAGGTGATGAAAGAGGTTTCTTCTGGGGCAATTCGAGGTGTCTGTAGAGGAGGCCCTGGGAAAGCTGTTGGTGGTTAAGCAGCATATCTGGGATCAGACGGAGGCAAGTTGTGCAAATCAACTTACAGTTCTTTTAATGAAAAACAGGTAGCAGGCAACGTCCAGAAACGGGGGTAACAACAGATTCCTATGCTGGCAGGGTCATGGATAGTTGGTCGCAGATGGTGCACACAGCTTGATGCAGGCTTGGCTGGTTCAGAAGGAAACAGAGTCTGATGGTGGAAACTGCAGTCTCCGGAGTTGCCTTTGCCAGGCAGTAGGCCTGAGGCAATAGAAAGTTACTGGGATAAGTGGCTGAGGCAGCACTGAAGGTGTGCTGCTCACTGTGACTAAGCAGGACCGCTGAGACAGACCTTGAGGTCAGACCATGTGCTCTCACCCGCAGGGGTTATTTACTCCCCCTGGTCAGGTGGTAGCAACTCTCCAATGACCTTCTGCTTGCATGACAGACACACATGGACAATACATACACCACTACCTGTTTCCTGCCAGGCAGTATCTAGAGCCACAATTACACAATACTCAGGTTCTATAACCTTTCTAGAGATGTGATCCCTAACAGCTCTGACTGGAGGAGAGTGCTATTCGCAACTACGCCCTGCCCATGCATTGGCAGGGGTGTTGCACATATAAGTGCTTGGGTTTGCAAAATAATTTGAAAGTTAATCCCACGCTCAGTCTGAATCACTTGGATGGCATTGGCCAAAATCCCAGTGCAGAACTTGTTAGATACCTGTGCAAGCCCCGTAATTCCCGATAAAGACGACACAGCCCGACGAAAGTGAGCAGCACAACCCTTGTAACTGAGTCCACTGTGTATTGTATTGTCAGTGCCGGTGTACCACTGACATCTCAAGTCTGTTCATGACACAATGATTTCAGTAGAGATTGTGGAGATTTACTAAGGGCCTTGCAACAGTTCCCCATTGGACTTTGCTTGTTCTTTTGGTGCAAACTGCTTGAACTGGTATTTAAGAAGTGTCTGCACCACAATTGTGTCACACGTGGCCCTTCTGTGGTGGCTGCATTAGGCATCTTGCAACACAAATGAGAGGGTGTTCTGGTACTCAGTCGAAACGTGCGCCGGATCTAACATACAAAGTCTGACACAATTGTGTTGCACACCCAATGTTAAAGGTACACCAAAAAAATCTTGTGGGGGGGCAGTGCAGGGAAGCACCAGATTTATGCAAAATGTGCACCAGAAATTCTGAAACTGACAACCACATAACACTACACGGCAAAACTACACTATTCTAGTAAATGTGCCCCATTGTCCGAGCACGTTATCTCACATAGGAAAAGAAACTTATTCTGATTTAATCTGCCCATCACAAGGCCATGTAAACCAAGACGGTGGTCAACCTAGAAATAAATTTGTCAGTGCTGATATTGGTTAAATCGAGGAATAACACACGGACAAAAACATGTATGCAGGAGGGAATCTGGAATATCCCTTCAAACTGTATGAGTGAGTAGTGTCTGTTGAATGCTACAGAGTGGGGCACATTTACTTACCCGGTCCTGCGCTTCCCCGATCCGAAGTGTCTGACAAGAGGAGGAACTCTGCCACAATTACTTACAAGTGCGGCCCGATATCCTGCAGGTGTTGCTTCCCCACTCAGGTTGCCAGAGTTCACCTTCTTCTTTCTGGTGCATGTAAGTGCATGGCTTGTGATACATTTTTAAAGTTAAGTCCCGCTCTCAGTCCGAATCCGCCATATAGTCCGACGGCCACCACCAGATTTCTGTTGACTGAAAGCTGGCGCCGATGCGCCAAAAACCGCCAAAATCCCCTTCTAAATCCCTGTCCCAGCGGCGAAAACGTTGGAAAACCCAACGGAAATGCTGCCAGGGGACCCTTAGTAAATAAGCCCCAGTATGTTTTACAAAATAAATTATAAATTTACAAAAGTTTTTTTGAAAAAAAAAAATTTGTCAAGAAATAGTTTTGTTAAAATTTTGAAAGACATGGGGGGCTAACAAAACATAGGCCAGGTATAAGGTTTGTTGAAACAGTTGGGGAGAGAAATAAAAATTTCAGGAACACAACATGGAATATACTCGAGTATAAGCCTACTTTTCAGCACAAAAAAATTAGCTGAAAAACCAAACTCGGGCTTATACTCGAGATAAAAAAAATATATGTTTACCAGGTTTTGTGGTAAAATTAGGGGCCCTCGGCTTATATTGGGCTGGCTTATACTCAGTAGTATATACGGTAATATAATTTTCACAGTTAAGTGAAAACATAGATAGGATAGGAAGGAAAGTCAGAGAATGGAGTAATGACAGAGGTTTTTCTTCTACATTTGTGTCCTTTGCCTTGTAGCTGACAAACGGTAACTGTAAATCCTGTTCAATAGTAATTACTCTGATTCCTGTGTAATGGAACGACTACCCAGATATAAATGCCGCAGTACAGTACATATTCCAATCAATATTTGCCATTAAGTAATGAAATATCTATAGAGAAGCAATTTGTAAGTCTTTTTAACCACAGAAGATTATTGGAATTACATTTGTGGTTAAGAAATGAGATATAAAGTCCTGTTTGATGCAAAGGACGGAGTATGAGCAGTGCAGTGTGGACACTACTGTATACCAGACAGAAATGGGGAAAAAAACTACATAAAATTACTATAAATGCCAATACAATCTGTCCATCAATGTTTACCGCCGCATCAGTGGGACGCTCATCGCTCTGTGAACAGTGATGTGTTGGAACTTCGTTCAGCTCCAGGGTCGTCAAGTAGTCCGAACCTGACAGACTTGAACACAACATGGTTCGGCTACCCGAAACCCCCCAGTAGTAATTATACTATAGGAAGCAGTGGGTGATAGCCCTGGGGCCCAAGCTTTCATAGGGGGGCCCTTGGTCCCCAAAACCCACACACAAAATTTTACTAAATGAGAAGGGCCTTCACCCATGAAATCCCATCATCTGTTCTGCGCTCAATACACATGAACACAAGATAAGAGCCTCGAACTCCTACAAGGTCTAAAACCACAGATTGACAGGAAGGCAGAAGGAGGAGACACATCCTCCATTCCACAAGAAGCTGATTCTAGTACCAGATGTTGGAAGTGATTCCAGACTTGTAGTCATGGCCACCATGGCATAGGAAGGATAACACTCAGGACTGGTGAATGTTACCGCCATTGATGTGCGGTTTGGGGGCCGAATCTGCAATGTTTAGCACATACCGATCATTGGGTTCCGGGTCACCTCAGTCCTCGCCTGAATCCTACCACACAATAAATCAGCGTGTGTGTAGGGCTGATCTAAGTGTTCACAAGGTCTTTTTATTTATTTTTTTCATTTTCTCAAGTTTTGTCATTTAAAAAAAATAAAAATTAAAATTTAGCAAATTCGATTCTTGGTGCACAAAGGGGGGACAGAACTACTCATAAATCCATTTTCCCTTTTATTCCATACACCATCCTTCTATCCCTTGTACAACACAGGTGTGTACCGCCCATTTTAAGCCACTCCACCTGTGCACCAAAACTTGTCACAAAACAATAATAACTGAGTTTTCCCTCAATGACAGATCTGTATTGGGTCCCAAATAGACTATAAAGTGCTGATTATATCTTTTTAATGGAGGGGTGATGATATAATTACCTTAAAGGTCTTATCCGACAACCCCATGAATTAATTATAAGACACACCCAATACAGAGAGTTATGATTGGAAGTATTGTAGATGTACACATGTGTTATACTGTTTATCCCTGTGTTATGTTGTATCATGTACTTAAAGAGGGAAGTGAGGATTCCTTTCCATTTATCGTCTGCCTCTACATTGGAGACTAACAGGGATGATAAGGAACAGTCCAAGGCTTGCCACAGCAAGGACACATACAGCAACATTCCCAAGCCCTGGGGTTGTCCAGCTCGTAATGCCTGACATATACTTGTATATTTTTCCATGCGTCAGCAATAATGCGTAACATGAATAGGATCTGGATGATTTATAGATGTACTTGTGTGTGCCGAAAAATGTAAATACAGTTTAATACAATCCAGGTGGGGCTTTGGTTTTGGATGATTTAAAAAAAAAAATGTGATGTATCGGTTTTGCTGTCCTCGGCTCTCAAGACAACCCACTAGTGACTTTGTGCTGTGAAGATGACACAAGCAGAGATAGTCGCGGCAAACGATCTTGGTGAATGCGCCGGCTTCATCCTCGTAGGAACAGTCCCGGATTGGGATCGCGAAAGGAGACCGGGAATGAATGGGCCACTATTTACCTTCTGTCAGCTCATATCCTGCTCTATAAAATGTGTGACTGCAGAGTAGGACACTCTGTCCAGACTGCTTATCTCGCCTGCTCTATAACATACAGCCTGACGATAGGACACTTGTACATTGCTCAGGCTCATCCTGCTCATGCCATGCTGCCTGCAGATAGGGACACTATGCTGCTTGATCTCATCTCAGTAGAGTCAGACATACTAACTAGCGATAGAAAATGGGGTGAAAAAAGGGGGAAAAGCCAGAGCTGCAGTATTGGCACCCTAACAAATACCAGCAGTGATGGGCGACACCTCTTTATACCTCTTTATTAATATATTAACACCACCTATGATGTCACAGCGGTGATGTCACTGCCTAATCTTTTGGTCTATCCACAGGTGCAAACAGTGAAACAGAGGGTTGTGTCTCAGGAGCTGTAGAAAGGTAAGCAATCCGGCAACCCCAGGGTTTTCCCCTATAACTGGACACCCCCTTTTAGCAACTGATTTTCTAACGATAACTTGTTTTTAAATCCTTCAAAATAAATTCTGACTGTGGCATATTCCATTTTAGGTCAAGGCCATTATTTTGTTTTCTCTATTGATTTTCCGCACTGAGTATTTTGTTACTCCTGCCTTAACTATTCCCTCTTTCATCCCTATTGATTGCTGCCAGTCCAAAGTAATTTTATTTCAGGCATTCAAGTACTCTCAGTATCTCTCATATTGATTGCTGTAAGCCCTTTTTTCTCCAACACCATAATTGAAGAGTGGAGAATTTGAAACATTGTAATAATATTCATAAGTAATAAAGCTTCTTCATAATGAATTTTCAATAGAATAAAACTGAGGAAAATCTGATATCGTCTGCAACGAGCAACAAGCTTCAAAGCAATTTCGTCGAGAAAGAAAATGGAGTGTGCACTTATTTTTTAAGAGCTACATCTAAAATATGGAATATATTACCCATCTCCTAATAGGACCTAGAAACATTTTCCCAATGGACTTTACATTGTAGTCTTGGCTGTAAAATGAGTGTTTAGTAAACTAGTCTGTAACTGTATGTATCATCCATAGAGAAGATGTGAAATACATTCGAGAGTCCCAGAAAATCCAAGTGATTTGCATTTTAGAGAGTGAATGGAGAATACAATTTTTAAAGTCTCTTATTATCTCTTTCTTTGGCCTTAAATGGATATTTGCAACTCTTATAACATCATCATTATACAACCCTCGCTATTCAAGAAGTACGGAATTGCATCCTGCAACCATAATTCAATACTATACAGCCAGTTGCCTTATATGGATGTCCAGAAGGGGTTAAAGGAACACCACCTCATACTATGCTGGGTTACAGTACCTCCTAGGTGGTATAGAAGCAATAAAGAACCTATACTGACCTCAATGAATACCAATAAGAATACCCACTTACACCGTATACTGGCCTAATACTAGCCTCAGGGGTGTTGCTAGGGTGGAAAAAGATCCGGGGCACGGGTCCCAATGCATTTGTATCAGACTTTCAGTAATGCCCACTCCTGTAAGTAACCCCCTCACATGTGATTGTGCCAATAACAACTTTACTAAGGGGGATACACAGCTACAGAAACACCGGAGAAATCCTGACTTACATCCAGTGACTGCAGGTGACATGTCCACTTCATTATTAGGGTGGTGGAACTCATGATGTTTTGAACCGGTTGTTAGTCCATTTTTAGTCAGGCATTTTCAGTCCGTTAAAAAACGCATGCGTTTTTGAAACCGCATCTGTTTTTGTCTGGTTTTACCAATAATCTTAATTTAAAATGGACAAAAATGGATACGTTTTCTAAAAACGGGTTCAAAACGCCACATGTGCAACCACCCTTAGGCCCGGCATCACCACGTCTCCTTTCTGTGGACTTCACCACACAGACATCTTATGTCCTTCATTATCCCAAAATCTTCGTTCTCCGAAGTTGCGTTCACTTGTTGCAGTTACAACTGCATCACAATCAGTTTTGAGGTGGTTTTAGGTGCAGTTTAGGTGCATGAATTCACCAGTTCATGTCTTTCACTTGTTAAATTAACAAAACTGCACCTAAAACCACCTCAAAACTGATTGTGATGCAGTTGTAACTGCAACGTGTGACTGCACCCTGACAGTGTTGTCCTGCTGCTGCCCCTAACACGGTGATGTCACACGTGGCGTTTTGAACAAGTTTTTGGCCGTTTTTAAGCAGTCCGTCAAAAATAGTATCCGTTTTTAACCAGTTTGAATCTAGATAATTGGTCAAACCTGTCAAAAACGGATGCGTTTTCAAAAACGGACTGCTTAAAAACGGGCCAAAAACGCGTTCAAAATGCCATGTGTGACATCACCCTAAGGCTGTGCTCAAACGTGGCACTTAAACAAATACAAGACACCAGGTGCTCGTTATCCATCACATAATCATCACTGGAAACTCATGTGAGATCAAACCTACGCCCTTCCTGCTGCCACGTGTGAACACACCCGAAGGAATGTCCCCAGAGCCCCCCAGTAATGTCCTCACACAGCCCCCAGTATTGTCTACCACACATCTCTCCCAGTAATGTCCCCCACACCCCACCCAAGTAAAGTCACCCACTCATCCCCCAATAATGTCACCCACACATCTATCCAGTAATGTCCCCCTTGTAATCTCCCTCAGTGATGTGCCCCACTCAGGCCCCCCAGTAATGATCCCCAGTAATGTGCCTCCCACACAGATCCCCCTGTAATATGCCCCACACAGATCCCCCTGTGATGTGCCTCCCACACAGATCTCCCTGTAATGTACCTCCCACACAGATCCCCCTGTAATGTGCCTCCCACAGATTCCCCTGTAATGTGCCTCCCACAGATTCCCCTGTAATGTGCCCCACACAAGCCCCCCTGTAATGTGCCTCCCACAGATTCCCCTGTAATGTGCCCCACACAGATCCCCTGTAATGTGCCCCACACACAGATCCCCCTGTAATGTGCCCCACACAGATCCCCCTGTAATGTGCCCCACACAGATCCCCCTGTAATGTGCCCCACACAGATCTACCTGTAATGTGCCCCATATAGATCCCCCTATAATGTTCCCCATATAGATCTCCCTGTAATGTGCCCCACACAGATCCCCCTGTAATGTGCCTCATATAGATCCCCCTGTAATGTTCCCCATATAGATCTCCCTGTAATGTGCCCCACACACAGATCCCCCTGTAATGTGCCCCACACAGATCCCCCTGTAATGTGCCCCACACAGATCTACCTGTAATATACCCCACACAGATCCCCCTGTAATGTGCCCCATATAGATCCCCCTGTAATGTTCCCCATATAGATCTCCCTGTAATGTGCCCCACACAGATCCCCCTGTAATGTGACCCACACTGATCCGCCTGTAATGTGCCCCATATAGATCCCCCTGTAATGTGCCCCACCTAGATCCCCCTGTAATGTGCCCCATATAGATCTCCCTATGTTCTTCCTCTCACCTCACTCCTTTAGCTCCGTGCACTGCTTCCCCCTGCAGGTCATGTGATCGTGACATCATCACAGGTCCTGCAGGGAAAGCAGTGAACACTGATCGTGAAGAGAGAGAGGAGGATGCCGGGCAGCGGGGCTAATGTCCTCCGGACCCTGGGAGATCCGGGGCACCGGGCAAAAGATCTTTTGACCTAGCGACGCCCATGACTAGCCTTAATATTAATACCAACATTATACCAGTATATAGGATCAGATATAATCATCCATACATTCAAATCTTTATTTGTACACAATTTGGCAATCAAAAAACACTAAAACATACAATAAAATCCACAAGAACAACAGTGTGGTAGTGGTCAGTCAATCAAAATACATGAATTTCCATTATAAGTATCCAATTAAACTTTACTTGGATACTCATAATGGATATACTGGCGGTCCCCTACTTAAGGACACCCGACTTACAGACAAGCCATAGTTACAGACAGACCCCTCTGACCTCTGGTGAAGCTTTCTGAATGCTTTACTATAGTCCCACATGGCAGTAATCAGCTGTAAGGTGTCTGTAATGAAGCTTAATTGATATTCCTTATTCCCATTACAGCAAAAAATATTTAAACTGCAATTGTCACGGTGCCTGTACATGTATTTTTGCTATACCCACCTCAGTCCTTAGCTCTGGTCCAGCATGGTGCCTCCCATTAACACCGGCATACAGAGGGGGACATTTATATAAAGTGCTGTTACCTACAGAGATTGCCGAGTGCCGTTCTGTTCAGCTCCATAGAGATGAATGGGGCATTCTGCACATGCGCAACCAGCTCTGCAACCATTCCCATCATCACGCGCTGCAATGATCGTTTACATACATGTGAGCATGTGCCTTTCAGGTGCATGCCCAAGGCTAGTGCAGCCTTGGGCATGCTGTGGTCACAGTGCTTGGTATGGGGACCGGAGGGCTGTCCTACAGCCTGGCAGGTCTCCAGCAGGTGGTGTGTGCAAGAAATATGGAGGGAGAGGCTGATGAAAGAGGTTTCTTTCTGGGGCAATTCCTGAGGTGTCTGTAGGATGAGTCCCTGGGAAAGCCTGTGGTGGTAAGCAGCCATATCTAGGGATCAGACGGAGGCAACGTTGTGCAAATCAACTTACAGTTCTTTAATGAACAACAGGTAGCAGGCAACGTCCAGAAACGGATAACAGCAGATTCCTTATGCTGGCAGGGTTATGGAGAGTTGGTCCGCAGGAATGGTGCACGCAGCCTGATGCAGGCTTGGCTGGTTCAGAAGGAACAGAGTCTGATGGTGGAAACTGCAGTCTCCGGACTTGCCCTTTGTGCCAGGCAGTAGGCCTGAGGCAATAGAAGTTACTGGGATAAGTGGCTGAGGCAGCACTGAAGGTGTGCTGCTCACTGTGACCTAAGCAGACCGCTGAGACAGACCTTGAGGTCAGACCATGTGCTCTCACCCAGCAGGGGTTTTATACTCCCCCTGGTCAGGTGGTAGCAGCTCTCCAATGACCTTCCTGCTTGCATGACAGACACATCATTGGACAATGACATACACCGCTTACCTGTTTCGTTGCGAGGCAGTATCTACAGCCACAATTATACAATACTCAGGTTCTAGAACCTTTCTACAGATATGATCAGTCTCCCTAACAGCTCCTGACCTGGAGAGAGTGCTATTCGCAACTACCAGCCTGCCCATGCATTGGCAGGGGTGTTGCACATATAAGTGCTTGGGCTTGCAAAATAATTTGAAAGTTAAATCCCGCGCTCAGTCCGAATCACTTGGATGGCATGCGCTAAAATCCCAGTGCAGATGCTTGTTAAATACCTGTGCAAGCCGTGTAATTTCCGATAAAGATGCACAGCCCGACGAAAGTGAGCAGCACAACCCTTAGTAACTGAGCTCCACTGTGTATTGTATTGTCAGTGGCCGGTGTACCACTGACATCTCAAGTCTGTTCATGCACCAATGATTTCAGAAGAGATTGGGGCAGATTTACTAAGGCCCTTGCACCAGTTCTCCATTGGACTTTGCTTGTTCTTTTTGGTGCAAACAGCTTGAACAGGTATTTAAGAAGTGTCTGCACCACAATTGTGTCACACGTGTCCCTTCTGTGGCGGCTGCATTAGGCATCTTGCAACACAAATTAGAGGGTTAGACGGTGTACTCAATAAGAACCTGCACCGGATCTAACATACAAAGTCTGACATAATTGTGTTGCACACCCAATGTTAATGGTACACCAAAAAAATGTGGTGAATCTGGTGGGGCAGTGCAGGGAGCACCAGATTTATGCAAAACGTGCACCAGAAATCCTGAATCTGACACCCCATAAACACTACACAGGCAAACTACACTATTCTTAGTAAATGTGCCCCATTGTCCGAGCCGTTATCTCACATAGGAAAAGAACTTATTCTGATTTTAATCTGCCCATCAAAGGCCACTTAAACCACGACCGGTGGTCAACCTATAGAAATAAATTTGTCAGTGTGCTATTGGTTAAATCAACGGATAACACACGGACAAAAACATTTGTGTGCAGGAGGGAATCCTGGAATATCCCTTCAAACTGTTATGAGTGATGCTAGTGTCTGTTGAATGCTACAGAGTGGGGCACATTTACTTACCCGGTCCTGCGTATTCCCCGATCCGGAGTGTCCGACAAGAAGGAACTCTGCCGCAATTCACATACATTGTGCGCCTGATATCCTGCATGTGTCGCTTCCCCACTCAGGTCTGCCAGAATTCACCTTCTTCTTTCTGGTGCATGTAAGTGCATGGCTTGTGATACATTTTTAAAGTTAAATCCCGCTCTCAGTCCGAATCCGCCGTATAGTCCGACGGCCACCCA
Source organism: Engystomops pustulosus (assembly GCA_019512145.1). Classification (NCBI taxonomy): domain Eukaryota; kingdom Metazoa; phylum Chordata; class Amphibia; order Anura; family Leptodactylidae; genus Engystomops; species Engystomops pustulosus. Next base: position 5,623,806 of record CM033645.1, read on the forward strand.
CAGATTTCTGTTGACCGAAAGCCAGTGCCGATGCGCCAAAAACCACCAAAATCCCCTTCTAAAACCCTGTCCCAGCGGCGCGATCCCCGAAAATGTTGGAAAACCCGACGGAAATGCTGCCAGGGGACCCTGTATGCTTTACAAAATACATTATACATTTTCAAAAGTTTTTTTGAAAAAAAAAATTATCAACAAAATTGTTTTGTTAAAATTTTTAAGGACATGGGGGGTAACAAAACATAGGCCAGGTATAAGGTTTGTGAAATAGTTGAGGAGAGAAATTAAAATTTCATGGAACGCACATGGAATAATTCCTTATTTATATTTTTCACAGTTTAAAGTGAAACCTGAGACAGGATAAGAAGGAAAGGCAGAGAATAGAGGAATGACAGAGGTTTTTCTTCTACATTTTGTGTCCTTTTGCCTTGTAGCTGACAAACGGTAACTGTAAATCCTAGTTCAATAGTAATTACTCTGATTCCTGTGTAATGGAACGACTACCCAGAATAAATTGACCGCAGTACATATTCAAATAAATATTTGCCAATTAAGTAATGAAATATTCTATAGAGAAGCAATTATAAGTTCTTTTAACCACAGAAGATTATTGGAATTACATTTGTGGTTAAGAAATGAGATATAAAGTCCTGTTTGATGCAAAGACACGGAGTATGAGCAGTGCAGTGTGACACTACTGTATACCGACAAGTATGGGGAAAATACTATAAAATACTATAAAATGCCAATACAATCTGTCCATCAAGTATACCGTCCATCAGTAGACGTCTATCAGCTCCTGAACAGTGATGTGTGGACTTGTTCAGCTTCAGGGTCGTCAAGTTTGGCCGAACCTTGAAACTTGAACAAACATTTGGTTCGGCTACCCGAACCCCAGTAGTGAATTATACTATAGGCAATTTGGGTGATAGCCCTGGGGCCCAAGCTTTCTAGGGGGCCCATGGTCACCCAAACCACACACAAAATTTTATACTGAGAAGGGCCTTCACCCATGAAATCCTCATCCATCTGTTTCAGCGCTCAATACACATGAACACAAGAGCCATAAGATCCTACAAAGGTCCTAAAACCACAGATTGAAGGAAGGCAGAAGGGGCACATCCTCCATTCCACAAGAAGCTGATTCTAGTACCAGATGTTGGAAGTGATTCCAGACTTGTAGTCATGGCCACCATGGCATGTGAAGGGTAAACACTCAGGACTGGTGAATGTTACCGCCACTGATGTCTGGATTTGGGGGCCCGAATCTGCAATGTTTAGCACATACCCGATCATTGTATTTTGGGTCACCTCAGTCCTACGCCTGAATCCTACCACACAATAAATCAGCAGTGTGTAGGGCTACTAATGTTTCAAGGTCTTTTTTTAATTTTTTTTTTTTTTCATTTTCTCAATGTTTTGTCATTTAAAAAAAAAAAAATTAATAAAATTTATGCAAATTCGATTCTTGGTGCACAAAGGGCGGGACAACAACTACTCATAAATCCATTTTCCTCTTTTATTCCATACACCATCCCTTCTCATCCCTTGTACAACACAGGTGTACCGCCATTTTAAGCCACTCCCTCTGTGCACCAAAACTCGTCGACAAAACAATAATAACTGAGTTTTCCCTCAATGACAGATCTGTATTGGGTCCAAATAGCCTATAAAGTGCCGATTAATATCTTTTTAATGTGAGGGGTGATGTATAAATTACCTTAAGGGTCTTATCCGACAACCCCATGAATTAATTTATAAAGACACACCCAATACAGTAGAGTTATGACTTGGAAGTAATGTAGATGTACTGCATGTGTTATACTGTATAACCCTTGTTATGTTGTATTCATGTACTTACAAGAGAGGAAAGTGAGATTCCTTTCCATTTCTCGTCTGCCTCTACATTGGAGACTACCAGGGATGATAAGGAACAGTCCAAGGCTTGCACAGGCAAGGACACATACAGCACCTATCCCGTGCCCTGGGGTTGTCCAGTGTAATGCCTGACATATTCACTTGTATATATTTCCATGCAGTCAGCAATTAATTGCGTAACATGAATAGGCATCTAGATGATATTATAGATGTACTTGTGTGTGCCGAAAAATGTAAATACAGTTTAATACAATCCAGGGGTTGGGCTTTGGTTTGGATGCATTTAAAAAAAAAACATGTGATGTATCTGTTCTGCTCATTCCTCGGCTCTCAGCCCCCACCTATGTGCTTCTGTGCTTCTGAAGTGACACAAGCAGGATATCGGGCGCACGATCTTGGTGAATCGCGCCGGACTTCATCCTCGTCGGACAGTCCGGATTGGGGATTGCGACAGGACCGGGTAAGTGAATGTGCCCCTATTTACCTTCTGCTCAGCTCATCCTGCTCTATAAAATGCTGCTTGCAGATAGGACACTTTGCACAATCTGCTTATCTCGCCTGCTCTATAACATACAGCCTGCAGATAGGACACTATGTACCATCTGCTCAGCTCCTCCTGCTCTATAACATGTTGCCTGCAGATAGGACACTATGTACAATCTGTTCAGCTCCTCCTGCTCTATAACATACAGCCTGCAGATAGGACACTTTGTACAATCTGCTCAGCTCCTCCTGCTCTATACCATGCTGCCTGCAGATAGGACACTATGTACCATCTGCTCAGCTCATCCTGCTCTATAACATGCTGCCTACAGATAGGACACTATGTACCATCTGCTCAGCTCATCCTGCTCTATAACAAACAGCAAGCCGATAGGACACTATGTACAATCTGCTCAGCTCCTCCTGCTCTATAACATGCTGCCTGCAGATAGGACACTTTATACAATCTGCTCAGCTCCTCCTGCTCTATAACATGCCATCTCCATATAGGACACTATGTTCAATCTGCTAACAATCTAATAACATGCTACCTGAAGATAGAAAATCATGTATGATCTAATCTGCTCCTCCTTTTCTCCTTTCTTTTGAAAAACACTCACAGCTTTAGAAGTCTCTAATAAATGCATGAACTTTGCTAAATGATATTAGTTGGGGAATATCATGGAGAAGTCAAACTCATTTTACAGGTAAAGATTATTTGGGATCCAGAGCTGCAACCAGGAATTATACAAGAGCAGGAAAGAGAATTATAGCTCTAGATAATAGTCTATGGATGTTTCCAAAGATCAAAACGATTTGCCCCTGTCACATGGACAGATTGGGGCTCATTTACTAAGGGTCCGAACATCGGGTTTCCCGAATATTTCCGTTTTGCGCAGAATTACCCCAGGATTTTGACACATCGGTGTAGCTTCCACGTGACAGAAATCGGGGGGCGGGCTGTCAGACAACCCAATGGATTCGGACAAACTGCAGAATTTAAAAAAGGATTTGTGTCGCAAGATCAGCACTCTCATGCACCAGGAAGAAGCAGGTGAACTCCGGTGGACCTCGCCACAGCAGCGACACAGGAAGGAACTCGGACGCACGATGTAAGTAAATCTGCCCCAATATTTCCACCATCTCAATGTTAACCTTTCGACAAGGTCATTTCTAGTTATTACTCACCTATCGCTTCACTAAATAATGTCATCCAAGGCTTTTTCCCAAACGAGACATTAACTGAGCAAAATACAGTAGAAATCTGATCTGGATGCAGTATATAATAGCTCGAATAGATACATATCTCACTTAAATACAATTGGCAGTACATTTTGGTTGAAATTCAATAGAAGCATTTAACTATAGTGTGTACTTCCATTATTGAAATGTAATTAAAAGCATCAATCTCGGAGATTATCTACTGCGGTTTGAGCAGTTTACAATGATGTCTTTAAAAAAAAGTAGCACCACTGGGTGTAAAGACATAAAATAGTGAAGGGGAAATCAATACAGAAATACGCTGATGGACCGGTAACGGTGAAGCCTTTAAAGGGGCCGTTAATTTGGAAACCCTTTGGTCTCCATAGACATAGGTTTAATGTCTAAGTATTGATCTTTGTCTACCGGTGGGAGGGATGTTGGTGTTAAGTAGAGCCTCCAAATGTCCAAAGAAATCCAAAAGATCCAATCACACAGCCAGGCATGGAGTCGAGGCTACACTCGAAGAATTATGTTTACAATCAATGTCTACTTTATTGGTTTTGACCTCTGGCCTTCTCTGACTGTATCTTCATCTTGTCTTATAGCTTGTTTCCTCCTCATTACTCTTCTGATGTGCAAACCCTAATACTCCTCCTGACTGTGCTACTGAAGCTTGAGTGAACCTGCCAACCAGGTGAAACATCCATAGATTGGAGAAGCAGTAATCGATAGGTGAAAATAAACATGTGATGTTGCATTACGGCAGTTCTGTTGTTCGACACTTGGATTGTTTTCCCTGATGACATCATATATCTAACCACAATAGTGCTGTTTCTGAATATGCTACAGTTTATTGGTGACATTGGTTTGAAACCATGAGCTTAGAATTCTATCTAAAGTGTAAGCTCCTTGTGTAAGTCAACATTGGAAGGATTCAGAAAACTCCTCACTACAGGCTAGGGTCAAGGTTCTCCTTATGAAGATTTTACCAATCAAGGCCACCTTGCAGGCATGAGGAGACTTATAGCCATTGATACTCCAAATATGATAAATATGTAAATTCTGGTAAGTATGTGAAAAAATTTTCATGGATGGGACATTTAATTTGGCTGCCTGAAAGTCACGCTTTATGGTAAAGCGGCTGCCTTACTATTTAGCAAAAGAGACATGGTTTTGCTTGTTCCATGCTGGAAAACTTATTTGCTTTTTTTCCAGAATCCCCTTGTGGAGCATCGATGGCTATAAGTCTTCACACACAGGCAAGGATGCCTTATTTGGCAAAGTTTTCCTAAGTAGAGCTCTAACTGCCTAAAAGGCCACACCACAGTCCAGACTACACCTGCTGGCAATAGATTTCCATGAGCAATTTGCTAGCTTTGACCTAAGAATATGATCTACAAAGTCCATGTCTCCGTGTATGACTTTACCGTGAAGATCAGAAGGATTTCACTCCACACCACACCACAGTCTAGATAGCAGCAAATTGTAATTGTACAGAAGCTTAAAAGATCCTGCTTAAAATTTTCCGTAATCTTTTGGACAATAAGTAGCACCTTATTAACCCTACCCAACCCTACTGTCTAACCCTAGTCAATAGCCTCTCACACAGCCAATCCAGTTTCCTACACTGTGCTGAGGAGACCCAACCAGGTCGAAACAGCCCTGTCTACAGTTGGGAGTCTGTTCCTTATGGAATAGATATACTGGTTTGGCTTTATCCCACACCATATCTTTAAACTTCTTGTAGGTCATACTTGGTGTTAAGGGGGCTACCTTTCAAGGTAGCAAAAAAGAACATTTTATTCCACCTTGGAAAATGTTTTTGCATACTTCCCAGAATTCCCTAGTGGAGCATCTATGGCTTTAGGTCTCCACATGCCTTTAAGGTGGCCTTAATTGGCAATCTCTCCATAAGGAGAACACCTACTGTCTAACCTCACTCACCCAAAGATCTCACACAAGGCCCTTTACCCCCATCTCCTAGAAGCATGAAAGCAGTCGCATGCTTCTGACATCACTCTGGGTCCTGAAGAAACACCTGTGCCGAGGCTCTGCTCTCTTAGAGTTCGGTTGAAACGCTTATTCAATGCTTCACCTGATCTCCAGGACAGCAGTCAGGAGGGTCTGACCCTGCTGGATCCTCCTGACCTTTACTATAAGACGTAGGCACCACCATTTTGTAAAATCAGTAGGTCATCTATTTTTGGATGACTGTTCATACTGTTGATGTGCTCATTCTACTAATAACCAAATGTTTATTGTACAATACTATGCTACCGAATACAGGCTCTTTACATTCTGCACGCGGAACAACAAAAACAAAAATGTAACTAAATTTAATTTAAAATAAAATTTAAAAACTGCTACTTTGTTATCATTTCTGAGTCAAATTATCAGAATAACCAAATATTAAACCTGGCAAAAAACAAGCTCTCACAAACTAAGGTATTGGAAACGTGATTGTGCCCAGTATATAATATTGACTGGCACAATAACTAAAGTTTTTTTCACACTATAATGGTACATTCACACGCAGTATTCTCGCCGTGCGGGCATACCGCCGTGTGCTGGAGGTGAAGAGGAGGAGACCCCTCCTCCCTCCATAGAAAACAGCGGCACACGGCCGCACAAACACGCTGAAAGATAGAGCATACTCTATCTTTTTGCGGTGTGCGGCCCGGATCGGTGCCACACATGTGTGGCAACGTATTCCCGCCGTGCCGCTATTTCCGTCTATGGGGACATACATGCGGCCGCAAATTTGTCTTGAGGGGGAAGTGATGGAGATATTTTTTTAATTTGAAATCCATGCATGACGGAGCAGTTTCTCAATGTGTGGAGGGACACGGCTTCTCACTGGCCACTCCCATGGGACTAGGGACACAGCTCTGTATACAGAAACTGAAACTTTGATCTAACTTATCTTTCTTTGGAAAAATACTTTTTTACTATAAAAACACTTTGGCAATGTGTAAACTATTCTCTATGGGCACATGATGGAGTCAGAAAAGGGCTCCTGATGACAGGTTCCCTGTAAAGTAAAATTAATAATAGACAAATGTGCTATTTTTTTTTTTTTAATCTTTCACTGCAAAACATAAAAGTAGGTTAAAAATATAACTAAAATGGGTCTATTCAAACATTTATCTTATTACATATAGAAATCTATGTACAATGATGCAAAAATTGTATTTATGAAATCTCAGTTTCCGAATTATAGAAATGAGTCATTTTATTTTTACATTTTCTGACTAGTAAATCACATTCAATACATGGAGGGTCTTCTATCTTAAACTTTTCTTCTTTTCTACTTTATTTGCTACTGTTTTTATCACATTGGGGCACATTTACTTACCCGGTACATTCGCGTTCCAGCGGCGGCTTCTCCGACGAGCGTTCGGGTCTTCCGACGATTCATGAAGGTCCTGCGCCCGATGTCCACCAGGTGTCGCTGCTGTGCCGAAGTCCGCCGAGGTGCCCCGGAGTTCATCGTCTTCATCGTGGTGCATGTGAGTATGGCCCGTGCGACCAATTTTTGTTTTTAAATGCGGCGGTTTTTCCGAATCCATCGGGTTATCATTCGACCACGCCCCCGATTTCCCGTGCATGCCAGCGCCGATGCGCCACAATCCAATCGCGTGCGCCAAAATCCCGGGGCAATTCAGGGGAAATCGGCACAAATCGGAAATATTCGGGTAACACGTCGGGAAAACGCGAATCGGGCCCTTAGTAAATGACCCCCATTAAGTGTTTGCCATTCGCTTTTTCCCCTCTCCGAGCAAAGTTAGCACATTTTTTCAATGTGGCGCCTGATATATCTATAAAATCCAGATGTGGACATATAAAAAGGTCTTAATTTTGGCGCCAGTAAACTCCAGTCCGGAGCAGGTGTAGGCAAAAGTTTAAAATCGGGTTGCAGGAGAATTTGCCACTTTCATGCAACTTTTAAAAAAAAAAAAAAAAGGCGCCAAAACCAACAGACACACAAATCAAAAAAGCCCAAAACATAGAAAAAGCTAAAGAAGACAATCACAAATGTTCAGACTAAACATAAATGAGCCTCATAGTGTTATGTATTAAATAATATTACTAATAATATTATTATTATCTATAGAAATTATTTCCATTTCTTTCCTCAAGCCTTAATGAAAACTGTTTATTGTTGGAAAATACACACATGAAAAACTGCATTTTTTGTGATAAAACATCTTGAAGGATCTGAAGGTGAGAAGAGAACAATCAACACCTCACACACACAACAAAATTATTAGTTTTGTCTTTAGCGTTAGAAATTAAAACTGTGAAAAACTAATTAATATCCAGCAAGAAAAGCAGAAACAACATGTTTTTATTGAGCATAAATTCTCTTGTTATGGTTTTGTTTGTTATTTAATTCATTTGAACTGTAAATCCAGAAAGACAAAAGGAGGAATTGTCTGGAATGGAACTGCCATTTTTCACCCCACCTTCAAAAATCTTCAAAAAACTTTTTATTTTCCATGTAAAGAGGGGTGTGAGGGCTTGTTTTGTGTAACAAACTTACAGTACACTTGAAGTACTGGGAAGCAGTTAAAAATTCAAAATGCTGTGAAAGGGGTTGACAACAAAAACACATTTGAGCCATTTTCCTTTGAGCTTGGATTTCGCGGCTTTTACTGGCGTCCAAAATAACATGTCTCTTTAGGTTTTTAATGTTTTTCAATTTAAAAAAGTATACCTACGTACAAAAAAAAAATCTTTATTTTTCCATATTCTGGAGCTAATAACTTTTTCATACTTCAGTGTCATACTGGTGTAATTTTTTGCGACTTTTGATGATGTTTTCAATGCTACTATTTTGGGGACTGTACGGCCTTTTGATCACTTTTTATTAATTATTTTATATTTTTCAAAATCGCTAAAAATTTTAAATTTTGGTGCTGTTTTTTTGTTACAAGGCTAAACCCTGGGAATAACTGTTATATTTTGATAGATTGGACATTTTGGGATGGGGCGATACCTTTATGATTTTTACTGTTTATTTAGATTTATACCTGTTCTAGGGTAGGGGTGACTTGAATTTGTATGTTTATTTATTTTATCTTTTTGTACTATTTTTAGACCCCTAGGGTTCTATAACCCTGTCTTTTCTGATTGATCCTACCATATACTGCCATACTATTACTTTTCATTGCACAATGTAATAGATGGTGTAAAATGAGACAGCCTTGGGTCTTTGTATGACCCGCAGTTGTCATATTAACAGATCAATGCTCCCTGATGGCATCACGGGTAGAGGCACTTTAAGCCAACATGGCGATGCCCACACGATTTTTACTGCCCTCGCAGAGCTTTGCCAGCAGAGATCAAAGGGTTAACACCCACAATTGATGCAAGCAGCGATTGCGGGTGTTATCAGTGGGCATTTGCTGCAACATGCAGCAAACACTCACCGGCTATGGAGAGGGCTCTCCAAACATCCGCAGCTAAGGGGTTAAAAAGATTTCCACCAATAATCCTGATATCTTACATTTGATATTTAAGAAGACAGTTATATTTTTTTCAAATTTGCTGGAAATCTTTTTTATAAGCATGAATTCTGTGTAACATACCGTACATCGCACAGCCATGTGATTTATGCATCAAAGTCCCCTATATCTGAATAACAGGACCAGTATTTTGAATTTCAAAGTGTTAGAAAAATGTGTGATTAATAATTCAGCAGTTGAGCTCAAAAAATGTAAAGAAAATTAGTCATGTAATTTTATTAGATGAATCAAATAGCAAAGTTCTCCAGGACGGGTGTTATTTTTTTACCATTTTAAATGCTTTGCATTTTCTAATTAAAATCTTCATTTTAGAATTCTTTGCAATATAACACTTCATGTTCTTACAATCTTTGCCAATAGTTTTTGAACTTTTCCTTGGATGAGACGCTCAGGAGCTCAGTTTTCCACATTAACAAAGCTCCACATGGAAAAAAGAACAAAATTATTAAAAAGCTTTTAAAAAAAACATGAAAAACCGACATAGAAAAACGACAAGACATTTGAAAAAATTCAGAGAATCCCATTTTCACATAAAATAAAAAAAAAAAAAAACAATACTAATACAGTAATAATATAATATAAATGAGTATAATATAAATAATAATGTAATATATTATAGATAATGGGCCACATTTATCACTTTTGTGCGCCTAAGTGTAGTAGTTGCGCCTAAATTCTGGTGCACTGTTTTGCCAGAATTATCACAAAGCTACAACCATCTGTGATAAGTATATTTTCGCCTCTTATTAATCACTTACTTTTACACTGTTTAGGCGCAATGTTAGATTCGGGCACTTACATGTGATCTGCTACAGCTCCCTCTGCTTCTCCCACAAGCCCAGAATGAAGATAACACTCACAGCGCACCCAGGTGTGTGACACCTGACCCAGTGAACTACTCACCAGCGGCTGATCTTCTGGTGCCCCCCTGTAATTCTGCACAGCATCCCCCTCAGAAACTAGGGTGATCATCTGCTACACAGGGGACACTTGTCTGTAGTATCTGCACAAATTCAATTCTGCAAATTTCTTCCTGTCCTGCTCTGAGCTGAGGATTTTGCAGAATGTTTTGTAAATAGAAGGTGATGAACTGTAGATAGAGTCTGCAGCTCCTGTCTGTAGTGTTGTAACTAGTGTGTGCAGTGTATGTAATGTGTGTACTAGGTCGCAGCTCCTGTCTGTAGTGTGTGTAATGTCTGTGCTAGTGTCTGCACTGTCTGTATTATCTGTACTAGTGTCTGCAGTGTATGTAGTGCCTGTACTAGTGTCTGCAGAGTATGTAATGTCTGTACTAGCGTCTGCAGTGTATGTAATGTCTGTACTAGCGTCTGCAGTGTATATGTTATCTGTAACTGGTGTCTGCAGTGCATGTAATGTCTGTACTAGTGTCTGCAGTGTCTGATATCTGTACTAGTATCCAGTGCTAGTAGTTCGTACTAGTTGCTGCAGAGTATGTATATGTATGTACTAGTGTCTGCAGGTATGAATTCGTACTAGTTCTGCAGTGTATGAATTATCTGTACTAGTGTCGGCAGTTGTATGTTATTATCTGTAACTGTGTCTGCAGTGTATGTGAGTGTCTGTACTCGTGTCGTGCAGTGTATGTAATGTCTGTATTAGTGTCTGCAGTGTATGTATTATCGTACTAGTGTCTGCAGTATGAGTGTCTTTACTAGTGTCTGCAGTGTATGTAATGTCTATTATAGTGTCTGCAGTGTCTGTATTATCTGTACTAGTGTCTGCATATATATATAATATAGATAGATATTTTTTGCTAATTTGTTAAACAAGAAAAACTGGTGATGTATTCAGCTGATGATAAGTATTGAGGTCGGTGATAAGATTAGCCCCTGGTGAGTAAGTATTCTCCTTGATGATAAGTATTCAGCTCCTGTGATAAGTATGTGTGACCCCTGGTGATGAGTATCGCCCCCTGGTGATAAGTATTCAGCCCCTGGTGATAGTATTCGGCCCCTGGTGAAAAGTATCAGCCCCTGGTGAAAAGTATTCAGCCTCTGGTGATAAATATTCGGCCCCTGGTCATAAGTATTCGGCCCCTGGTCATAAGTATTTGGTCCCTGGTGATAAGTATTCAGCCCATGGCACCTAGTGATAAGTATTCGAGTACACATTGGAATGCCCCTTTCTGTGCACAGTATAATGTCACAGTGTGCACAGTGCAGCCACTACACAATACTAGTGCAAACACTTCATAAAATACATTTGGAACCAGTTTGCACATATTTGCACAGACTTCATATTAAAACCGGGTTATTGTCTTGTTAGAAGGTTCGGCCCACTAGAGGTCACTCTGGAAGAGGATCCTGGATATCCCTGTACTTTTATCTTTCCTTTCATTACACCTTGGTCTGTCCCCCCATAGCCTGGTGCTGCCACCACCATGGATATCTGCGGATAGTATTTGGCAGGAATGAGCGGTGCCTGGTTTTCTCCACTGCTTCGATTATAACAACAAAAAGTTCAATCTTCATCTCATCCAGACCAGAGAATCTATTTCTCGTAGTCTGGGAGTCCTTCAGGTGTTTTTTTTGCAAACTATATGTGGATTTCTATGTCTTGCACTGAGGAGAGGCTTCCGTCTGCGGACTCTGTATCTCTAAGCTCAGCCACACTGATCTTGGAGTTCTCTTTATCCCTGAAGTACTTGAGTGATGTAGTGCCCCCTGATATTTCCTGCTTATAGAGTTATATAAAAGAAAGTCCTGAGGAAAGTGACGTAGATGTCCTTAAATGGACTTTCCTCGACCTGACTTTCCAGCCAAACTTAGAATCATGGGAGAAGAGCCTGTGGGAGAGATAAAGAAGAACGTGTAAGATCACAGTAAACTGATGTCTTTTAAAGGATTATGGAGGCCACTGTGCTCTTAGAACTTGAGTGCTGCAGAAATTCTTTGTAAACATGGTCAGATCTTTGCCTTGCCACAAGTTTCTCTGACCTATTTGGGCAGTTCCTTAGACCTCATGATTCTTATGTGCTTTGACATGTACTGTGAGCTGTGAGGTCTCAAGGAGGATCAGAAAGGAAATGGACAGCATGTGAGTTAAATTGAGTGTCAAAGCAAAGGTTCTGAATACTTATGACCATTGTGATATTTAAATTTTTCTGTGTTAATAAATTAGCAAAAAATATCCACATTTGGATTTCTTACTTTCAAGAAAGGGGACAGAAGTGTAGGTTAATGAGAAAAAAAGACATTTTTTTGTCTTTCCAATTGGCTACAATGAAACAAAGACTGAAAATTTTAATGCGGCTGAAAACTTTCGTATTCACTGTAAAATATAAAATCCAAGAAATTCGTACACCAAGTAGCTCAGCCCTGACCCTGGTTTACCCTGTCTGGTTTATTCAAGGCATTCTTCTTTATTAAGGACAGTCTTCCCAAACCCAAACTGAATGTGTACCGCTCATCCATAAACAGGACTTATCCTTTGCCTCATACAGAATATGTCTCCCAACTAAACGCAGAACTGTTACAGTGTCAGGGCGTGCAGTTGGGTGGACAGAGGATAGATTCTCTGTCCACCATTCCATTCAATGTGATGCAAGGACTCCCTCTGTGCAGTCTGTGAAATACATGGGAATGAACTGATATACGGGTCCATTTCCGCTGGCTGAACATGGTTCATAGTTCATATGTTACAAAACAGAAACAATAAACCCAGAACCACATGAATTTCTTTGAACATACTAAGAATGCATGTTACCCATTAAAAACTTTTTTACTATCCTCTCAACAGTTTTTACAGAGAGAATTGAGGACGGGCTATACACACATCTACAGTAAATGTTCCTACTTATATGTCACGTCTGAGGAAGATTCCATTAAAATTGAGCTCAACTTTCCGTGTAGCGAGGAGGCAGCAATATACGAAATGAGTTAAAAGCATGTAGACTTTCCCCATAGAAGAGCTCGACAACAGAAAGATGAATTTTTTCCCCTTTTCTTCCATTTTTTCTAATGCTTGTCTGCTTTGCTGTCTTTTGATGTATCTCGGAGATTCAAATCTTTTGTATAATAGAGCGACATGTCAGAACTTCATTTGCTCACATCTAGTCATCCTCTAGTTCTCTCCTTCTGTATACCTGTATGGGGCTTTATATAAAGTGTGACCTTGATATTTTACTGACTACATTAAACTGCCGAAGTATCTCCGGATAGATGTACTAAAATAAAAATAAAAAAATCTAAAAAAAAAACTGAGAAAGCAGATGGGAGTCCCAGTGATATTTGATCACATTTACAGTATGGATGTTTATAATTAACAATTGAACTGCATAATATTTGATTATTCAACAGTAATATAGTTGTTACCATTACCATTTCTTACTATACTATAGTAAATTTCCATACACACATATGTGGGCAGAATTTACCTACCCGGTCCATTAGCGATCCAGCCGCGGGTTTCTCCAACGCTGATTCGTGTCTTCCGGCGATTCACTAACGTAGTGCGCCTGATGTCACCAGCGTGTCGTGCTGCGCTGAAGTCCGCCGAGGTCCACCGGAGTTTACCAAGCTAGACGGGTGCAGGTAGGCGCGTGTCAAGCTACACATTTTTTTATAAAATACGGTGGTTTTTTACGAATCTGCGGGTTTTCTGACGGCCACACCCCCCCATTCGTCGCGTGCATGCCGCGCTGATGCACCACAATCCGATTGCGTGCGCCAAAAACCCGGGGGAAGTCGGATTTATAAAACACTATTTTTGACCACCCGATTCGGGCCCTTAGTAAATGACCCCCATATATCAATCATCTATATAATCATATAGCACTAATTCCTGAATATGACACAACCTTTTCCAGCTAAATGCATTCTGCTGGTCGTCTGAGTGAATTTCTCCATGACAATAATATTTCTTTGGCCGGACTGTGTATCTTCCTGCATTACATTTAAAGTAGGAATAAGTACCATTAGCATAAATAGGTTGATTGTAATGATAAAAGCCATAGGGACAACAACCTGTAAGGAGTAACACATAAGGACAGACCCATTTACATATCTCAGGATTGACCTTTGGCTCTCCCCATTGTGTTTTATCGTGATGGCTTGGGGGATCGGCTAATGCTTTGTAGTATGATGAGCGCACCCACAAACTTGGAAACTCACCCCCCCATCCAGTAACATCTGGGTTTGTTGCTGGCACCAATGGTGGGTGTAACTGTTTAGATGCCACCGATAAAATGGCACCAGTATTTAATCTATACATCTGAACTAATGGGGCGCACTAACGATGTGGCATTCAAAATGTTACCACACACAATCGGAGGACAGCACTGAACGCGACTTTGCTGGCGGTTTGATTAAGCCACACTGAGCTGAACACACATTTCATAAGAAGGACCTCAACCGCCAAAAGTTAAGTTCAGACCCGAACTGCCCTACATGGTATGAGTACCCATTTAGAAACAGTTGGAACTAGCTAGTGTTACCCAACACATAGATAACCGGGAATAAAATTCCATTGACTGATAAATGTTGTGTCATGCAAGGCAAGCTGGTCTGCAAGAGCAAAACCCTTTTTTTTTTTAAAGATTCATTGATCTGGTCATAGAATGAAATTCCACAATGATAGCCCCCATGAGACCAAATGCTTAGATGAGGCCCCCATTTAAATTTTCCCACTAGATTGCTGGGTTCCATCAGTCTAAAAATGGGTCTTCTAGCCTCATGCCTCAGTGGCAGCTTATTTTCTGTGTGACAGAAATTCAAGTAACAACAACCAAAATCTCAAGAAGTCCGGAGTAATAAAACGGCAAGTCGTCATGCTTGAACTATACCCAATCGAACCAGCTCTGGGATCAACATTTGGCAGGCCCCTTACGAATCGGACACAACCCACCGATATTGTGTTTGAATCCTATCTGTGTTGGGTTATGCATGGCCACACCACAACAAAATAAAAAAACACAACAAAACAAAAAATTCAAACGAATATTTAACAATAAAAAACAACCAAATAACACATCCATACCACAAAACCCCCAAAGACAACCAGCCGCTAAACCGGGCAGGAGTGGTCGTTGAAAGGGTATTCAGCGCTGGGAAACCCTGGCCCTGTCTATTTACTAAAAATTTTCTTTTTATTAAACTTCTTAACAGTCCAATCTGTAAACACATAAGACTTCTGAGATCTATACTAATTTTGCCTGTACTTTTGCAAAATGTTTCTGTAACCTCCTTCTGCTTTTTGTCTTCAGTGACGGCTGGGGGTGGTCACTCAAGATGGTCATATCTCTGAAGTGTGACATTAGAGCCACTATTATGGTGTTATATTATAGGGAGAATCTTCATATCAAGAGTGTTTTAGATGAAACCGAACCGGAGATAAAGGTACAGTCAGTATTTGAGATCTGTATTTGAAAAACACATTTTCGGTGGACTGTGGATAGCTCCAATTTATAACATACTCCATGTGGCAGGAGGGCTGCCAGTTACGGGCATTTATGCAGCATGATGATATTGGCTGACCCATGGACTTTGCTACATTAAACTTGACCCTCCTAATGTGCGTTAGGAGTTTCGAAGTGGGAAGTGATGGTTGAAATAGTTCAGTTTCATGATACTAGATTTTTTTCTTTCTATGAAGATAAGCCTCTGCCTGAGGATGTGAAGAATCCTTAAATACCACATCATGTCATAAGGCTTCTTGAAAGTCATGCTTGATGGTAAGATGCAATAACAGGGAGGCAATGTTTTCTTATCCCAATCTGTAAAATGAGGAGCATCAAGCTAGTTTTCGTAATGCAAAACTTCTATCCGCAAATTTCTAGTGCAGTCCCACTCCATTAAATATGGGATAACTTGTTCTTACAGCAATACCCTTAAAGTTGTGTTGCCGTATACTATATAGTATACTATATAGTATACTATATAGTCGTGTGCCAGTAATTTAGACCCCTGCATATAACAGTGTAGAAACCCTAATCACACTTATCTGCCATTCAAGAGTGGAGCAAAGTATAATTACAGCTCCTACTGGACCTCTTATGACGACTCTGAACTTTCTAAAACAGGGAAGAACCACTTTTACTGATGACTCAAGATTGTTTCCATCCAGATGTGTCTGGAGGTGCCCTCATCTGGTGCCCACTACTGGGCGCCAGTGCAGGAGCGTGCATGGAGAAATGTGCTGCTCTATGGAGAGGGGAGGGGTGAGCAGCGCTCCCTCCTCCTCTTCAGGGTGCTGACATGTGCTCTTGTTCGTCTGAATGTAACCTCAAACTGTATGACTTGGGTTAAACGTTTTGGATATGAATTTGGGCCCATCCCTCCAGACAGAACTGGTGTAACTGCGCTGATTTTTTGGCTGCCATTCTTGCACCTGCCTTGAACCACAAAAGCATTTTTAAAGTCAACATGATGGAGGCTATTGGAACCTATCATCATGTAAAAACAACCTTCCTGATGACAGGTTCTCTTTAAGAACAAACTTAAAGATCTTATGTGTAACCCAGGGACTGCCTTACTCTGGATATACAAACAGAAGCCAGCGGAGCATTTTATTATTTCTTTTCCCTCCAGAGCCGCATGAATTAAAAAATCTCCGCCCTAAGACACCCAAAGTCAGCGACGGATTAAGTGTCCCATGGGCCCTGGGCTGTTCTCTATATCCTCTATATCCCTAATCTTATGTTGTTCATAAAAGTATTTTAATAATGAACATCAAACCTGCTCTTATAACCCAACTATACAGGAAAGCCAATCACATTCCCTACCTGCACGAGACTGTGCACCCCGACTACTGTCCAGAGCAGATCTCCCAGGCAGTGCAGGTGATCTGGATTGCGGCACTTGGCTGGCACAGCGCTCTGCAGCTGAACTCCCCCTCATACTGTAAAGACTTGCGTATAATCCAAGGCTCCTAATCTTACCACAAAAAAATAAAAAATAAAATGGGCAAGGTTATTGACTCGAGTATAAGCCCTAGGGTAGGAAATGCAGCCACTACTGTAATAAAATGTCCAGCAGTCGCAACTCATTAATGAAATTTCAACAGCAGAGCCCCCCTTTACAGAAATGTCCACAGCAGATGCCACTTGTAATGAAATATCCACAGCGGATGCCCCATTTAAAGAAGTGTCCACAGGAGATGCCGCCCTATACATTTCTACTGCAGGGCCCCCCTTTACAGAATGTCCACAACACCCGCACCCCCCCCCCCCCACACTATTAATGAAATGGCCACAGCAGGGCCCTATTTTAAAAAAAAATCCTCTATACTCACTTTTGACTTCTTCTCCCTGGCCCCACGGCTCCGTCTTCTTCTTCCAGCCCGCAACAGGCAGCGACACAACCGCGCCATAGTGTGCGCGCCTGGGCCACAAGTAGAAGACGGAGCCGCAAGGAGAAGAAGGAGCCGAGGGGGAAGGGAGAAGAAGCGGAAGGTGAGTATAGAGTCCATACCATAACATCTATATGTAGATGCCGATGCTGTTCTCTCCCTTATTGTCATTATGTCTACACAGTGTAAGGGATTTAGCTCCGGGGATCGTCGTCTCCTAAGCAGACGAGCAGCACACACAGGGAATTCACACAATGTGAGTAAGGTTAAGACTGGCCTCAGCCAGCTTTATTTGGCAGTACACAAACTCAAAACATAAAATAATACCTAAGCCTCTCCGGCACTAACTACACATCGAGGTTCCCTACCTCACCAGGTGCTGGCCTACTGCCAGCCACCCCAAAAACACAGTACAGTTCACTGCCACCGCTCCACAGGCCTTTGCCGTAGCCTGTCTCTTCCCCAGGGTGGAGCCCAGTGTGAAGTCTGCCCCATGTATTAGTGCAGCCCCTCCAGCTGAAAACTAATCAACTTAATTAGACAGACCCAACTTTTCCAGGTCTGTCTTCTACTCAGCTTTTCATAAGGCAAAATGCACATTTTATGCCGAAAAGCTTCTCTAGTGGCAGCCACCCTGCCACAACAGTTACATTTTAGTTTGATCAGACAACTGGATAAGTCTCCAAAAATCAAGGTCTTTGTTCCTGTCTGCATTTACAAACATTAATCTGGTTTTTATTTATCTTTTTTTTTAAGTAATGGCTCCTTCCTGGCAGAGTCGCTTTTCATCTCATGGTCCATACAGGATTCATCTCACCGTGGATAAGGACACTCTCTTACCAGCTGCAGCCAGCATCTTCACAAGTTCTTTTGACTTTGTTCTTGGGTTGATAAGCACAATTTGGACCAATGCATGTCCATCTCTGGGAACAGAACCCATCTCCTTCATGAACGTTATGATGAATCAACATTCCCATCTTGTTTTTACTTGCATATAGTTGATTGTACAAATAAATGAGGCACCTATGAGGCACCTTTAGGTTTCTCATTAGATTTTCCCATTGCTGGGTCATCATGTCTCCTTCATTGTCTCAAATATAGAGACAGAGAATGCAGATAGCACAACAAGAGGCGGTTATGCTGAGGAGTGCCAAGTTCCTGCACCATAGCTAGTTAGCAAGTGGAGGTGAGTATTGTTCACTATATAGGTCAGTGATTGAGAACCTTTTGGAGACAGAGTGCCCAAGCTACTACCAAAACCCACTTATATGTTGCAAAGTGCCGACATGACAATTTAAGCGGTAACCAGCTGTATCACAGGTTTTAATCGTATTGGTGTCCTGAGGACACCAATACAATAGAAAGATGATGGAGAAATTAGGACTGTAGCTTTCTTTCAGGACATTCTAGGGACACTTATATAGCAGTATTTTAGAAGACCTCAACTGAGGAATGTCTATTACTATAACTGCAAAAGCCCCTCCCATTCTCCACACTTGTTCTATCATTATTTGTAATTTGTTGTATAAACAGCGCAATAGTTTCTATCACTTACATTTCTCTTTATATAACACTTAACAAACTACGTTATCACAAAAGGAAATAAGTGACTTACTTAACACTTCATACGATAGCACTCAAGCCACCTAAACGGAGGTAGTAAAAATGCACAGAGAGAATGAGCAAGGGCTGTCACTGAAACTCATGAATATGGATTCCATGAATGCAAAAAAAGCCGGCATCTCCAGCGTTACTCAAAAATACTCCAACGTAATGAGCTTCAGTCATTAGGGGGGTATATTTCAATATATTCGCTGCAAGGTGAGGGCTATCGATGCAGCAATTACTATCATTTGTCTAGGCCAATGTGCAGTATTTTCTGAAAACTTTTTTTAGACATCATGGTGGCTGAGTGAGTAGCACTTCTGCCTTGCAGCGCTGGGGTCCTGGGTTCGATTCCCACCCAGGTCAACATCTGCAAAGAGTTTGTATGTTCTCTCCGTCTTTGCGTGGGTTTCCTCCGGGTCCTCCGGTTTCCTCACACACTCCAAAACATGCTGTTAAGTTGTTTAGATTGTGAGCCCTGATGGGGACAGGGACCAATTTGTCATGCTTTGTGCAGCGCTGCGTAATCTGTGAGCGCTATATAAAGAATTATTATTATTAAACCAATGTCATAAGCGTCTTCACACTGGAGACGCCACTTATTATTCAGCCCCTGATTTTAAGTAAATCTATACAGGGTACATCGGTTTGTTCTTAAGTTGAATTTGTATGTAAGTCGAAACTGTACATATTATAATTGTAGTTCCAGACCAAATTTTTTTTGTGCCCCAATGACAATTGGAGTTTCAAACTTTTTTGCTGTAATTGGACCAAGGATTATGAATAAATCTTCATTACAGACACCTTACAGCTGATCATTGCAGTCTGGGACTATAGTAACATCCAGAGAGGCCACCAGAGGTCACAGGGGGCAGAATGGTCCGTCTGTAACTAGAGGTCTGTAAGTCGGGTGTTCTTAATTTTACTATTTAAAAACTCAAAGAAAACATTTTCCTTTTTTGTATGTTCTATTATGTATTAGATGTTTTTTTTAAATCTGTCTGCAGTTTGAGATTATAGGGGCAGTTAATGTAGGGGCATTTTGATATATGCTTTACAGCTATGGAAAAGTTCTGTAGACTAGTTCGCCCGGTGAAGAGGTAATTGTGCAAGAAGTGGGAGTCAGCCATGAGCGTAATCTCCTGTAAATGTTGCATTCTAGAATAGAAGTGTTCTCTATAGATAGAAGCCATCAGAAAAAGAAGCAATGGGAATATTATTAGCTTTAGTAACCAACGTGAAAACTGCAAGACTTTAGTTTTTTTAAAGCTATAGATAATGCCATGGAGGAATAAAATAATCTGTGACATCATCTATTATCAGTAGTGATGTAATGATGGGTCAGTGTTATCTATATAGAGGTCATTGTACAGGGAGGAGGAGGAGATAAGCTGTGACATCATCTATTGTCAGTAGTGATGTAATGATGGGTCAGTGTTATCTCCTCCTCCCTGTACAATGACCTCTATATAGATAACACTGACAGATAGATAGATAGATAGATAGATAGATAGATAGATAGATAGATATATAGATAGATAGATAGATAGATAGATAGATAGATAGATAGATATGAGATAGATAGATAGATAATAAATAGATAGATGGATAGATAGATACATGGATAGATAATGGGCCACATTTATCACTTTTGTGCGCCTAAGTGTAGTAGTTGCGCCTAAATTCTGGCGCACTGTTTTGCCAGAATTATCACAAGCTACAACCATCTATGATAAGTATATTTTCTGCCTCTTATTAATCACTTTACTTTAAAACAATTTCGGCGCAATGTTAGATTCAGGCACTTACATGTGATCCTGCTACAAGCTCCTCTCTGCTTCTCCCACATCCCATAATGAAGATAACACTCACAGCAGCACCCAGGTGTGTGACACCCAGCACCCAGTGACCTCCTCAGCAGTGACTTCTCCTGGAGGGGATCCCCCAGTGCTGATCTTCTGCTGCACCCCTGTAATTCTGAACAATATCCCCCTCAGACACTGTGCAGAATTACATGGGGGACACTTGTTTGTAGTATCTGCAACATTCTGCAAAGTTCTTTTCTCTCTTGCTGTGAGCTCAGGAGTTTGCAGAATGTTTTGTAAATAGAAGGTGATGAACTGTAAATAGAGTCTGCAGCTCCTGTCTGCAGAGTATCTCATGTCTGTATTATCTGTTCTAGTGTCTGGCTGAGCTTTGCTGCTAGAGATGAGCTGTTCTGCAAAGGGGCTCAGTGCTTTCTTCTCAGTCAACGCCACCTTCGGGCTGGAGTGTTTTTGCGCCCGTTTTTGCGCCTAAATGAAAACGTTGCAAGTGATGAATATCATTAGGTGCAGCAAAACATCTGGATTGGCAAGATAGATGATGGAAAGCTGGTTATTTTTGCTGCGAGGCTAGTTGGGCGTTTAATCGCAAAAATGGCGCAAAAACGGTGCACCTGAATGAAAAAGCGCAAAAACAACAGAAAAAAAACGAGTGATACATGTGGCCCAATATGTAGATACAGTAGATGAGATTAATAGATATAGATACAAGCTATACAAATAGAAATGAGATAGATAGATATGCATGAAAGCTGGCGCGATTACGACACAATTGGATCGCGTGCGATACAATCCCCGGGGCGATCCCCGAAAAGTCGGGAAACCCGACGAATATGCGGCTGCGGGACCCTAAGTAAATAAGCCCCACAGACTGCAAATGCAGATAAAGATCCGGCTCCTGCCTATTTATAAACATTTCTTTCTCCAGTTCTGTAGACCACAGAACCATAAGACGAGATTCCTACATTTAATGTGACACAGAAAGCAAGTTCCTAGGTGCTATAGAACAGAAGGTACGAGTACGGGTTTCAGAAATGACACTACCCCTGCAACAGCTAAACTAGACGCATTTTGTGTGAAAATGAGGTGAGAAGAGTCATATCTGGGGGAGATTTTTTTTAGGGTAAACAAAATGAGATTTCACTTATAAGCGGGAATTCTAGACATTTCAAGTAGTTTAGTGGGGGAAAACCTGGTGACAATGTCTCACAATGCCTTTCTTGGGGGTGCACCCATGGATTATTTTTGGGTCCTCCCTTTACTGTACTTATCTGTACTTTCATAAACTAGATGAATAGATAGATACTGCCTGACTTTAATTTGTAGTGATGTTACAAGGTCACAAGTCAGCAAGGTCATATAACAGCATGTGACCACAGCACATGTGCCTCGCCACAGAGCAGATTCCTAGAGGACCTCTCCTATCTTACATCATTGTATGAGGTACAACTCCAAATACTGTGCACAGCCTGCAAGTACTACAAAACATCTTTAAGAGGATGTGGACTGTACAACTTTACTATTCCTCCCAACCATCCCAGATCCAGCAGGGCAGCTAACATTTTTGGGCTCTGTCCCGCTGTAGCACCACGGTGGGAGGTATGTGCCTGGACATCAACTCCGCCGGCATGCTCCGGGAGCCAGCAGAGCTGATTATAGTGATAGTGCAGACAGCAGACGGCTCCCTGCACTATCACTGTGACTCTGCTTCTGATGTGTGTAGCAGAGGTGGCAGGTGATGACATCATGTGATTATGCAATCTCTGCCTATCAGCTTCACTACTACATACAGCAGAAGAAGAGGAGAGGAGCTGCCACGTGGGAACTGGGAAAGGTGAGTATCTGTTTATTATTTTACAGTGGGGACACAATAAAAGGGAGAGGTGCTATGGGGGGCACAATAAGAGGGGGAACTGCTGGGGATTGCAAAATAGGAGGGGGAGCTGTTGGGGGGCACAATAAAAATGGGTGCTGCTGGGGGTGCAAAATAAGATGGGGGCTGTTACGGAGGAATAATAAGAGGTGGAGCTGTTGGGGGGGTAAATTAGAGGGGCACTAAATATGAGGTGAAGCTGGGGGCACACCATAAGAGGGGGGTTGAAAGACACTAAGGGGGAAAATTATACAGTCAGTCCCCGGCTTACGTACAAGATAGGGTCTGGAGGTTTGTTCTTAAGTTGAATTTGTATGTAAGTCGAAACTGTATATTTTTTAATTGTAGATCCAGACAAAAAAAAATTGTCCCCAGTGACAATTGGAGTTTGAACATTTTTTGCTGTAATGGGACCAAGGATTATCAATAAAGCTTCATTACAGACACCTTACAGCTGATCATTGCAGCCTGGGACTATAGTAAAGCATTCAGAGAGCTTCAACAGAGGTCAGAGGGGTCTGTCTGTAACTATGGGTTGTCTGTAAGTCGGGTGTCCTTAAGTAGGGGACCACCTGTACTGTTTTGGGTGGAGTTACAGGCAGAGCAAAAGACATGGCTTAGGACGAAAAAAATTCTGTGACGCAAATATTTTCTCCCTCTTTCTCTGCTACAATGGTTGGGAGGTATGTATTACTGCTAAACCTTCAGATGTGACATCTTAGTGGTTACAGAGGAGCTCCCTCTATCACTATCTCCTCCCTCCCCGGGATCTACCAATGTCTATCAGCCCTAGGCCTCACAGCACAATGAACATATGTCCCCTTACAAGACTAAAAAAAGAATTTAGGAAAATTTTTGAAAATTTTTGAAAAAAAGGTTTAAAAAAAAAACCAAACTATTACTTTTTTCTTTTTTTAAAGCCTTTTCCCATTGGACAATTCTATATACGTCTATATAAGTATGTATATTAAATAATCATTGTAGTACACACCATGGGGAATCTTTTTCAGAACAAACTAAGTCTGAATTGTGGTGCATCTAGCTTAGTAATTCTAGCACATTGTACAGTTGGAAGATCTAAATGTTGGATTTTAAAAAATACAACCCTTCCACTAAAAAACAAGCCCCATTAGGTCACAAAAATTAAGGCCTTTGAAATTTAGCGATGAAAAAACAAGCAACATGTGTTTTAGCCTAAAGCTATTGAAATAAACATGCAAACATAAAATAGACAGAAAGGTAGATAATATATAGCTAGAAGAAAGATAGATAATGCTTAAGAAAAAAAAAAATTAACAATAGATAGAATGTAAATAAACAGACAATTGACAAGTAAAAAAGATTATAGAATTATAGAAAAGAAAGAAAAAAAGACTATTTATACAGGCAGTCCCCAGGTTACATACAAGATAGCTTCTGTTCTTAAGTTGAGTTTGTATGTAAGTCGGAACCGTATACTTTATTATAGTAACCCCAGTCAAAATTTTTTTGGTCTCTGTGACAATTGGATTTTAAAAATGTTGGATTATCATAAGAACCAGGATTAACAATAAATCTTAATTACAGACACCATTGATAACTGTTATAGCTGATCATTGTAGCCTAGGACTAAAGTACAGTAAATTACCAACATCCAGAGGTCCGTTTGTAGCTAGGGGTCGTATGTAAGTCAGGTGTTCTTAAGTAGGGGACCGCCTGTATGTATAAAACCACTTATTTTTTTTTCACCGAAAACAGGCAGTCCCCGGGTTATGTACAGAATAGGGTCCATAGGTTTGTTCTTAAGTTGAATTTGTATGTAAGTCAAAACTGTATATTTTATAATTGTAGATACAGACAAAAAATTTTTTTGCCCCAGTGACAATTGGAGTTTCAAAAGTTTTAGCTGTAATTGGAGCAAGGATTATCAATAAAGCTTCATTACAGACACCTTACAGCTGATCATTGCAGCCTGGGACTATAGTAACATCCAGAGGCTACATTCACACAAACGTATGGAGGACGTGTATACGGCCAATATACGTCCCCCATACACTCCTATGGGCGCACGGCACCCTACGGGAGTGGTACTTTGCAGCACACGTGCGGCACCGTACCGTTCCGTACCCGGGAAAAAGATAGGACCTGTCCTATCTTTTCCCGTAATACGGGGCCGTGCGCCATAGGTTGCTATGGAGAGGGGCGGGGGTGAGCTGCGCTCACCTCCTCCTCCTCTCCCCGTACACTGCCGTTGCCCGCTACGGTACGGTACGGGCGGGCAACGGCAGTGTGAATATAGCCAGAGACTTCACCAGAGGTAACAGGGGCCAGAGTGGTCCGTCTTTAACTAGGGTCGTCTGTAACTAGGGTCATCTGTAAGTCGAGTATCCCTAAGTAGGGGACTGCCTGTACTAATGTGCTGCTCTATTTTTGTAGATACATATTAAACAGTAAGAATGAAATAGTAGAAAGATATGAGATGTATAAGATACATATTTACAGATTGATAGATATATAGAAAGATACAGATAGATATAGATAATATATTATAAAGGTGATAGAAAAATATTTAATGTCATACTTAATAATAAGTAATATTAGTAATCAGTGATGTATGAGGTCCCTGGTGG
The DNA here is from genome assembly GCA_019512145.1 of Engystomops pustulosus. Taxonomy (NCBI): domain Eukaryota; kingdom Metazoa; phylum Chordata; class Amphibia; order Anura; family Leptodactylidae; genus Engystomops; species Engystomops pustulosus. Next base: position 5,649,112 of record CM033645.1, read on the forward strand.
TCCCTGGTCTCTCGGCTTCTAATCCTGATTATTTTGCAGCCTGATTATTTCCTGACTCCAGCTCTGAAGGATGTTTCTCTATTGCTCTTAGTCTGGGGGGCACTTAAGGGTTAACAATAGGAAGCTTTTTTTGTGTGTGTTCCCATCCACCCTGTCCTGTGCTTGTCTGCAACATTTCTCTAGTAGAGGGGAGTAAAACAATCTCCAGGTGGAGCACTTCACTGCCAAAAACACAGGCAGGGGCTCCACGGTGGGGATTGGCTCATGCAGCAGCTCTCAGTGTGTGCAGAGCAGAGCTGTCTGTGTGCAGTGCTGGTGGGCACAGCTCTCAGTGCGCCAGATTTACTTACCCGGTCCATTCGAGATCCAGCGGCGCGTTCTCTGCGGTGGATTCGGGTCTTCCGGCGATTCACTAAGGCAGTTCCTCCGACGTCCACCAGGTGTCGCTGCTGTGCTGAAGTTCCCCGAGGCCCGCCTAATGCACTGAAGTTCACGATCCTATTCCTGGTGAAGGTAAGCGCGTGTCCAGCGACACTTTTTTTTTTTTAAATGCGGCGGTTTCTCCGAATCCGTCGAGTTTTAGTTCGGCCACGCCCCTCGATTTCTGTCGCATGCACGTCGGCGCCGATGTGCCAAAATCCGATAGCGTGCGCCAAAAACCCGGGGCAATTCAGGGAAAATCGGCGCAAATCGGAAAAATTCGGGTAACACGTTGATAAAGCGCGAATCGGGCCCTTTGTAAATGACCCCCAGTGTGTGCAGTGCTGGTGGGCAGCAGCTCTCAGTGTGTGCAGTGCTGATCTTCTGCTGCCCCCCTGTAATTCTGCACAGTATCCCCCTCAGAAACTAGTGTGATCATCCTGCTACACAGGGGACACTTGTCTGTAGTATCTGCAAAATTCTGCAAATTTCTCTCCTGTCCTGCTCTGAGCTGAGGATTTTGCAGAATGTTTTGTAAATAGAAGGTGATGAACTGTAGATAGAGTCTGCAGCTCCTGTCTGTAGTGTCTGTACTAGTGTCTGCAGTGTATGTAATGTGTGTACTAGTGTCTGCAGCTCCTGTCTGTAGTGTGTGTAATGTCTGTGCTAGTGTCTGCACTGTCTGTATTATCTGTACTAGTGTCTGCAGTGTATGTAGTGTCTGTACTAGTGTCTGCAGAGTATGTAATGTCTGTACTAGCGTCTGCAGTGTATGTAATGTCTGTACTAGCGTCTGCAGTGTATATGTTATCTGTACTGGTGTCTGCAGTGCATGTAATGTCTGTACTAGTGTCTGCAGTGTCTGTATTATCTGTACTAGTATCTGCAGTGTATGTAGTGTCTGTACTAGTGCCTGCAGAGTATGTAATGTATGTACTAGTGTCTGCAGTGTATGTAATTTCTGTACTAGTGTCTGCAGTGTATATATTATCTGTACTAGTGTCTGCAGTGTCTGTATTATCTGTACTGGTGTCTGCAGTGTATGTAGTGTCTGTACTAGTGTCTGCAGTGTATGTAATGTCTGTATTAGTGTCTGCAGTGTATGTATTATCTGTACTAGTGTCTGCAGTGTATGTAGTGTCTGTACTAGTGTCTGCAGTGTATGTAATGTCTATTATAGTGTCTGCAGTGTCTGTATTATCTGTACTAGTGTCTGCATATATATATATATATATATAGATAGATATTTTTGCTAATTTGTTAAACAAGAAAAACTGGTGATATGTATTCAGCCCCTGATGATAAGTATTGAGGTCCGGTGATAAGTATTCAGCCCCTGGTGATAAGTATTCATCCCTTGATGATAAGTATTCAGCTCCTGGTGATAAGTATTTGACCCCTGGTGATGAGTATTCGCTCCCTGGTGAAAAGTATTCAGCCCCTGGTGATAAGTATTCGGCCCCTGGTGAAAAGTATTCAGCCCCTGGTGAAAAGTATTCAGCCTCTGGTGATAAATATTCGGCCCCTGGTCATAAGTATTCGGCCCCTGGTCATAAGTATTTGGTCCCTGGTGATATTCGAGTACACACTGGAATGCCCCTTTCTGTGCACAGTATTATGTCACAGCGTGCACAGTGCAGCCACTACACAATACTAGTGCAAACACTTCATAAAATACATTTGCGACCAGTTTGCACATATTCTGCCGCAGACTTCATATTAAAACTGGGTTATTGTCTTGTTAGAAGGTTCGGCCCAGTCTGAGGTCACTCTGGAAGAGGATCCTGGATATCCCTGTACTTTTATCTTTCCTTTCATTACACCCTGTGGTCCTGTCCCCCCATAGCCTGGTGCTGCCACCACCATGTGTCTCTGCTGGGATAGTATTTGGCAGGGAATGAGCGGTGCCTGGTTTTCTCCACTGCTTCGATTTAACACCAAAAAGTTCAATCTTCATCTCATCAGACCAGAGAATCTTATTTCTCGTAGTCTGGGAGTCCTTCAAGTGTTTTTTTTGCAAACTATATGTGGATTTCATATGTCTTGCACTGAGGAGAGGCTTCCGTCTGCGGACTCTGTATCTCTAGAGCTCAGCCACAATGATCTTGGAGTTCTCTTTATCCCTGAAGTACTTGAGTGATGTAGTGCCCCTTATATTTCCTGCTTATAGAGTTATTATAAAAGAAGTCCTGAGGAAAGTGACGTAGATGTCCTTAAATGGACTTTCCTCGACCTGACTTTCCAGCCAAACTTAGCAATCATGGGAGAAGAGCCTTGGTGGGAGAGATAAAGAAGAACTGTAAGATCACAGTAAACTGATGTCTTTTAAAGGATTATGGAGGTCACTGTGCTCTTAGGAACCTTGAGTGCTGCAGAAATTCTTTTGTAAACATGGTCAGATCTGTGCCTTGCCACAAGTCTTTCTCTGACCTATTTGGGCAGTTCCTTAGACCTCATGATTCTTATGTGCTTTGACATGTACTGTAAGCTGTGAGGTCTCAAGGAGGATCAGAAGGAAATGGACAGCATGTGAGTTAAATATGAGTGTCAAAGCAAAGGTTCTGAATACTTATGACCATGTGATATTTAAATTTTTCTTGTTTAATAAATTAGCAAAAATATCAACATTTTGGATTTTCTTACTTTCAAGAAGGGGACAGAGTGTAGGTTAATGAGAAAAAAAGACATTTTTTTTATCTTTCCAATTGGCTACAATGAAACAAAGACTGAAAATTTTTAATGCGGCCTGAAAACTTTCTGTATTCACTGTAAAATATAAAATCCAAGAAATTCGTACACCAAGTAGCTCAGCCCTGACCCTGGGTTTTACCCTGTCTGGTTTATTCAAGGGCATTCTTCTTTATTACAGGAACAGTCTTTCCCAAACCCAAACCTGAATGTGTCCGCTCATCCATAAACAGAACTTTATCCTTTGCATCATACAGAAATATGTCTCCCAACTAAACGGCAGAACTGTTACAGTGTCAGGGCTGCAGTTGGGTGGACACCCATTCCATTCAATGTGATGCAAGGACTCCCATCTTTGCAGTCTGTGAAATACATGGGAATGAACTGATATACGGGTCCATTTCCGCTGGCTGAACATGTTCATATGTTCATATGTTACAAAACAGAAACAATAACCCATGAACCACCATGTATTTCTTTGTAACATACTAAAAATGCATGTTACCACATTAAAAAAACTTTTTTATATCCTCTCAAACTGTTTTTACAGACAGAATTGAAGACGGGCTATACATCACATCTACAGTAAATGTTCCTACTTATAGATGTCACATCTGAAGAAGATTCCATTAAAATTGAGCTCAAACTTTCTGTGTAGGAGGGAGGCAGAATAAGAAATAAGTTACAGTAAAAGCGTGTAGACTTTCCCCATAGAAGAGCTCGACAACAGAAAATGAAATTTTTCCCCCTTTCTTCCATTTTTCTAATGCATTGTCTGCTTTGCTGTCTTTTGATGTATCTCGGAGATTCAAATCTTTTTGTATAATAGAGCGACATGTCAGAACTTCATTTGCTCACATCTTAGTCATCCTCTGGTTCTTCCTTTTGTATACCTGTCATGGCCGCTTTATATAAATGTGACCTTGATATTTACTGACTACATTAAACTGTAAAGTATCTCCGGATAGATGTACTAAAATAAAAATAAAAAAAATCTAAAAAAGTCTGAGAAAGCAGTGATATTTTCGTGTCATATTTTGATTCACGTTTACAGTATGAAATGTATTATAATTAACATTTCAACTGCGTAATATATATTTTATTATTCAACAGTAATATTTTATTACTATTACCATTACTTAATATACTATAGTAAATTTCCATACACACATATTATTATTATTATTATTTACATCACTATTGTACTAATCCTGAATATGACAACAACCTTTCCAAGCTAAATGCATTCTGTGTCGTCTGATGGAATTTCTCCATGTACAATAATATTTCTTTGGCCTTGACTGTGTATCTTCCTGCATTACATTTACAGTAGGAATAAGTACCATTAGCATAAATATGTCTTAGAATTGTTATGATAAAAGCCATAGGGACACAACCTGATAAGGTAAACACATCAAGGACAGACCCATTTACATATCTCAAGGATTGACCCTTTTGGCTCTCCCCATTTTTGTTTTATTGTGATGGCTTGGGGATCGGCTTAATGCTATGAGTAGTGATGAGCGCACCCACAAACTTGGAACTCACCCCCCTCCAGTAACATCTGGGTTTGTTGCTGGCACCTATGGTAGGTGTTAACTGTTTAGATGCCACCGATAAAATTGCCAACGGTATTTAATCTATAGCGGCACGTACACATTGGAACTAATGGGGGCACTAACGATGGTGGCATTCAAAATGTTACCACACACGAATGGTGGGCAGCACTGATCGTAGGCTTTGCTGGCGGTGTGTTAAGCCACACCCGAGCTCGAACACACATTTCATAAGAAGGACCTCAACTGCCAAAAGTTAAGTTCAGACCCGAACTGCCCTACATGAGTTATGAGTACCCATTTAGAAACAGTTTGGAACTAGCTAGTGTTACCCAACACATAGATAACCAGGAATAAAATTCCATTGACTGTAAATGTTGTGTCATGCAAGGGCAAGCTTGGTCTGCAACAGCAAAACCCATTTTTTTTTAAAGATTCTTTGATCTGGTTCATAGAAATCACGAATTGCACACGATAGCCACCATGAGAACCAAATGCTTAGATGAGGCACCCCATTTAAATATTTCCTCCGAAGAGAGTGCTGGGGTTCCCATCAGTCATAAAAATTGGGTCTTCTATGCCTCGTCTGATCAGTGGCATGCTTCTTTTCTGTGTGACTAGAAATTCAAGTAACAACAACCACAGATCTCAAGAAGTCTTATGGAAGTTAATAAAGCAGCAATGCGCATGCTTGAACTAATACCCAATCAAACCAGCTCATGGGATCAACATTTTGGCAGGCCCCTACACATCAGACACAACCCCGATATTGGTGTTTAAAATCCTATCTGTTTGGGTCATGTGTGGAAACCGGGCAGGAGTGGTCGTTGAATAGGGTAGGCAGAACTGTGAACACCCTGGCCCTGTCTATTTACTAAAGTTTTCTGTCTTATTAACTTCTAAAAGACCGATCTGTAAACTTATATAAGACTTCTTGAGATCTATACTGATTTTTGCCTAAAGAGGGTGCTTGTACTTTCGCTAAGTGTTTTCTGTACCTCCTTCTGCTTTCTGTCTTCAGCTGACCGGCTGGAGGGTGGCTCACTTCAAATGGTCATATCTCCTGAAGTGTGACATATAGAACCACCATTATGGTATATTATAGGGGAGAATCTATAATATACCATTATATCAAGATGGTGTTTTTAGATGAAACTGAAACGGAGATAAAGGTACAGTCAGTATTTGAGATCTGTATTTAAAAATCACATTAGCTGGTCCACAAGTCCTTTGGTGATCGGGAGTTTATGCAGCATGAGGAATGTTGGCTGACCCACAGACTTTGCTACATTAAACTTTAACCCCCTAATGTGCGTTATGAGTTTTGAATGGGGAAGGGATGGTTGAAATAGTTCCGTTTCATGATACTAGATTTTTTTCTTTCTATGAAAATAAGCCTCTGCCTGAGGATGCTGAAGAATCCTTAAATACCACATCATGTCATAAGGATTCTTGAAAGTAATGCTTGATGGTAAGATGCAAATACAAGGAGGCAATGTTTTCTTATCCCATCCTGTAAAATGAGAAGCATCAAGCTAGTTTTCGTAATGCAAACTCTTACTTCCCAGCCCTGAAAATTCTGAACAAAGCTTAAAGGAAATCAACCATGTGAATTAACAAAAAAAAATTGAAATACTCACTCCTGCTCCTCTTGATGTTGATCTCGGGGCTGTCCTACGCTAGTCTTGACACGCCGGGATCACCTAGTAAAGAAAGTTATAATTAGCGGCACGGAGAGTGGGGACAAGATGTCCGGCACTCCAGGCTGCTAATTATGCATACCCCTTCACTTCCCCCACCCATGCTGGGAGAGGGAGATGACGTCATGTGAGGGGCATGAATTCACACATTGCATGATGTCACCTTCCTCTCCCATGCACCCAGCATAATTAGCAGCCCGGAGCACCGGACGTCTTGTCCCTGTAATCCGGGCAGCTAATTATAAGTTTCTTTTCTAGGTGATCTCAGTGTGTCAAGACTAGCGACAGACAGCTGCAGGATCAATATCAAAAGAAGTGGAGGTTAGTATTTCGAGTTTGTTCTTTTTTGTTTTGTTTTTTAAATGGTTGATTTCCTTTAAGTCCCTTTCCCCAATGAGAACGCATGTATGGTCAACAAGCCAATTATACTGGAAAAAGAACACCGTTAGACTCATTACAACGACAGTAGGCCTGCGCCACAAATGAAGGTACAATTGCCTTTGTATTTTATCCCTTTAAATCCAGCAAATGCTCGAAGTATCCAATATAATAGTGAGTGTCTTGATACAACCTAATTATAGAAGCTTGCTGCCTTATTTAAACCTCCATCTGACAGATATCTCTTCTAAAACATATTGGCTTTGTATAGAGTTACAGAGAAACTAATATCCAAGAATTATCTTTAGGTTTCCTTAAGGAGAACAAAAAAAAACTGCATTTTTCCAATGATAAGACAAGCAGCCGAACATTCATTATTACTGGTTCAGCTGCTCGACCTTGACTGATAATCCTCGTAAGCCCTCAGTTCGCCAGCCTCCTGCAAAGTCTGTAAATTGTGTGGGATCCTCGGACACAGCAAATTAAATCACCGGCGGTGAGTGCCCTTCTCAACCAGATAAATAATATGCAGAGCGCAATTTATAAAGATTTAGCAGCTGAGGCTGGTGGAATTAATTCATTATTGCTAAGTTTGAGGAAAAAAATGTATTTACAGTACGATTTTGAAAACAATGAGGACACAAGGACGTTTCGGCGCGGATCGGCAAATAGAATCATAATTCACGGGGAAACAAGGAGAGAGAAATTCAATTCTGCCGTCCCGTTTAGATGACTTGCTGTGGTTGAGCTTTTAAAGATTTATACAGATACAAGCAATTTATTTGTGAAAGCTCTGTATAGGCAAAAAGTCGGAGAGAGGGGAACTATAGGGTGAATGCAGAAGCATAGATCATCAAGTGGAGTCTAAGGCCGGCCCCCAAATTTGGGCCAATATCTATTATTTCCTTTTTTTATAAGTTTCTAAATTGTCATGGTCTAAAAAAAGACACATTTTTATATCAAAAGTTGTTATGAAATTATTAATTGATTATTTGGCCTGATATGTTATAGATTTGGAATAAAAAAAAATTGGTTCCCTACGGGGGTCATTTATCTTTGGTCGGGATATTTGTGTGTGTCTTTTCCTGTCTTTTCCCGACATTTGGACTTGTTTGGTTTATCTTAGAGGTTGATATATCAGGCAGCTGTGTCCATAGGGTTTTTGCGATTTTTTATAAAAAAAAGTTGAACAAAGGACTCAAACTCTTCTCTCATTTTTTAAAAAGTTTTCCTGTGTCTGTACCGACTGGAGTTTGTAACTTTTTAACCTTGATTTGTGACTGTTTCATACATACATATCTGGATTTTAAATATAATGGGGCACATTTACTTACCTGTCCTGGGCGCTCCCCGAAAGTGTGTTGTCCAACCGGAATGCACATCTGCCGTGATTCAAGAAGATTGTGCCCCCGATATCCTGCATGTGTTGCTTCTCCGCTCAGGTCCAACAGAGTTCACCTTCTTCTTCCTGGTGCATGTAAGTGCTTGGTCTTGCGACACAATTTGAGTGTTAAAACAGTCGGATCGTCTGACGGCCTCCCCCGATTTCTGTTGCATGAAAGCCGGTGCCGATGCACCAAAATCCGATTAAATTCATGTCACAGTGGCGTCGGAAAACCCAACAGAAATGCGGCCGCAGGACCCTTAGTAAATAAGCCCCAATATGTTAAGCACAACACTAATTTCCCTTGGTGAGTGGAAAAGTCGCCCATTTAGGCACAAATATATCAAATGTGCACCAAAAAGTTGCAAAAATAAAAGAAATAAAGGAGAAAATTCTAAGATAAATGACACCCAATGAGTAACTGTCTACCACAACGTAACATTTACAGACAAACTTTTCCAGTGACTTTTGTAAAAAAAATCAGTTTTAGGCTATATTCACACTGCCGTTGCCCGCCCGTACCATACCGTAGCGGGCAACGTCAGTGCACGGAGAGAGGAGGAGGAGGTGAGAGCAGCTCACCCCGCCCCTCTCCATAGGAAGTAACGGCGCACGGCGCCATACTACGTGTAAAGATAGGACAGGTCCTATCTTTTTCCCGGGTACGGAGCGGTACGGTGCCGCACGTGCGCCACGCGCCCATTGCCGTCTATGGAGGACGTATATCGGCTGTATATACGTCGGCCAGATATACGTCCTCCATACGTTAGTGTGAATGTAGCCTAAATCTTAACTTGTATGTTCATTTGGGAGCTTATAGACTCCTTTAAATGAAATCTACCATGTTATTGTCAGTGTTTTCTATGAACTCCTTTCTTCTAAAATCAACTTTTAAAACAATGCAAATTTCCCTAAAGGGCTCTTGGGGCTTTACCAGGGCCCCTCCGTGATATAGCTTCACAAGCTGTTATACTGTGCAAGAGCGCTTCCCCTTTCACACTATGTGAGATTACAGCTTCTTTAAAATGTTTCTCCTCAATCTGCCTGCTGTAACCTCACAGTGTGGGAGGCAGAAATTTTTCCTGTACAATGTAACATCCTGTGAAGCTAGAGTTTGTAGGGGTTTTGATAACAACACCTAGTGCACAGACAAGCCCTCTCCAAACAGGGCAGGTCTTAGCTCCAGTCAGAGCTAGCACCAATTGTGACAGTTAACCTTTTAGTTTAAAGGGTTCGAGCCCAAAACCTTAAGGTGCTGCATAGGGTTACAGCCATCTTCAAAAGCCAGTCAGCCCCCCCCCCCCCCCCCCCCCGCAACACCATCAGAGGGTGACACTTGGTTGGCATGATAGACTGTAATACAGGAGCAGCATATTCACAATTTACTGCAATAAAATAATTTTGTATCATTTTGTGATCAGACCCCCCATTTCCCTAGAGATCATATAAAATTAATAAACAAGTAAAATCATGAACATGTTAGAGATTGCTGAGCAAAAATACAAAACAACCATGTGCTATACCAAAGTACACAATCTTTATTTAGTTTAAACATCACATCAATAATATACACCAAACCAAAAACCAATAAAAACATTTAAAAAGGAAAAAAAAAAATCCTCTATACAAAACCCAGGGGAGGGTGGGGCACATGATATGGGCCACCAAAAACAACACCATGTTAGAGATTGCCACATCCCAAAACATCCACTCTATAAAAAAAAATATAAACATTTTTTACAGTTTTTAAAATAGTATGAATGAAGGGCTCCTAGGGGTGTTACAATAGCCCTTTCTGTGCTGCAGCTTCATGAGCACTTCCCTTTGATATTTCATGCTGAATTTTTCCTCTGTTGCAGTTAGATTACATGAGGCAGAGGGTAAGGGGAAGACGGAGTAACAGCTTGTGAAGCTATAGCACAGAGGGGCTCCGTTTACAAACCAGTAGCCCTTTAGAATCATTACAATAATTGTACAAGTTAATTTTAGAAAGAAGGAGGCCAAGTATAACAAAAATAAGAAGATTACCAAAGTCACAGTTTCTGGATCTAAGACTATGGGGGTCATTTACTAAGGGCCCGAATCGCGTTTTCCCGACGTGTTACCCGAATATTTCCGATTTGCGCCGATTGTACCTGAATTGCCCCGGGATTGTGTCGCACGCGATCGGATTGTGGCGCATCGGCGCCGGCATGCGCGCGACGGAAATCGGGGGGCGTGGCCGAACGAAAACCCGACGTATTCGGAAAAACCGCCGCATTTAAAAACCGAAAAAGTGTCGCTTGGGGACCGCTTACCTTCACCTGGTCCGAGGTGGTGCATTCCGGCGCGTGGAGATGATTTTCAGCGCAGCAGCGCCACCTGGTGGACGGCGGAGGAACTGCCTTCATGAATCCCGGCCGGACCCGAATCCAAAGCAGAGAACGCGCCGCTGGATCGCGAATGGGCCGGGTAAGTAAATTTGCCCCAGTGTGTCTCTGATTTATCATGATGAATTTTAATGGTAGATCTACTTTAAAGGGCATCTACCACCAGGATGAAGTATTGTAAAGCAAGCACACTGACGTACTAATTATGCAAATTAGCTTGAGGGGCTCCATGCTCCATTAACACCTATGGAGTCTAAAGCCCCTCAGGGTCATTTGCATAATTTTAAAAGCCTTTTTTTTGTAAAAACCAGGGCATGAGAAGCTAAAAAAGAGCAGATACTGTCAGAGGGGGTGCACATCAGTATGTCAGTGTGCTTGGTTTACAATCCTTCATCCTGGTGGTAGATTTCCTTTAAATGGGGGGTGGCTCCACCAATTCCTTGCACATTAGACATTTTTTCTCCATAGTCCAACACTAGTGCTGTTATTTTCAATATTTTAATTATGGTCACTACTGGCAGATGGGTGCTCCTGGGTTGGCACTGCCCATTCGACAGCATAGAACCTAATTAGCATACGGGGTTCTGAGACTAAAGGTACTGATTGCTTAACAAAAAAATGTCGGTGGAGGTTGTGAAAGATTCTTCTGAGCCCAAACGGTATGATTATGTATCTTTTTGTAGTTTTTTTCAATCTTCTCCCTCCATTCTGTAGTCAGATTTGTGATGTTTGTACCAGAATAACATTCTTGTATTATTATTATTATTATTATTATTATTATTATTATTATTATTATTATTATACAACATCCATTAAAATGATAACATTCCTAGAAACTTCCTGGCTATTTCGTGTTGAAGTAAATACATGAGAGCACAATACCCTGCACTTTGTCTATTTCTATGAAATATATTCGGTTTAGGATTTTACATTTTTAAGCACTGAACAAGATGAGGAAAACAAGATTATATTCAGAAATTGCGAATATATTACAACATTTTTCTTTTTTTCCCTTCATACAGAGTTGACTCACTCTCACATTTTCGGCATTCTATGCATGAAACCTTTCCATGAAAATGGATGAGGAGAACGATCAATGATTGATCATTTACCAATAAAAGACCCCTGTCATGCCGAAGATTGAAGAGATTTGCTTATGTACGTATGTTGTCGCGTTTATGTGCATTCTCTATTAAGCTATTCATTTAACGTCTACATTTTTTTCTTGCGATGCATTTGGGAATAGTTGTGTAGTAAAAAAAAGTTTATTACATTTTATTTTAAGATGTCAATGATTGTCAATTTTCTTACGTTAGTGCCAAATACTGAAACTTTCCCCCGGTTCCATTAATAGTCGTTTAGTAGAAAGTATAGAGAATTCTCATGGCTGTTTCCAGCAGCAAACTGGACCCAAGATATTCTGATTGAAGGGAGGGGGACTGTGGCATCATCTATTGTCAGTAGTGATGTAATGATGGGTCAGTGTTATCTATATAGAGGTCATTGTACAGGGAGGGGGAGGGGATAAGCTGTGACATCATCTATTGTCAGTAGTGATGTAATGATGGGTCAGTGTTATCTCTATAGAGGTCATTGTACAGGGAGGGGGAGGAGATAAGCTGTGGGAACAATCAATCTATTGTCAGTTAGTGATTGTTAAATGATGGGGTTCAGTGGTTAATTCCTATATAGAGGTCATTGTACAGGGAGGGGGAAGAGATTAGCTGTGACATCATCTATAGTCAGTAGTGATGTAATGATGGGTCAGTGTTATCTATATAGAGGTCATTGTACAGGGAGGGGGAGGAGATAAGCTGTGACATCATCTATAGTCAGTAGTGATGTAATGATGGGTCAGTGTTATCTATATAGAGGTCATTGTACAGGGAGGAGGAGGAGATAAGCTCTAACATCATCTATTGTCAGTAGTAATGTAATGATGGGTCAGTGTTATCTATATAGAGGTCATTGTACAGGGAGGAGGAGGAGATAAGCTGTGACATCATGTATTGTCAGTAGTGATGTAATGATGGATCAGTGTTATCTATATAGAGGTCATTGTACAGGGAGGAGGAGGAGATAAGCTGTGACATCATCTATTGTCAGTAGTGATGTAATGATGGGTCAGTGTTATTTATATAGAGGTCATTGTACAGGGAGGGGGAGGGGATCAGCTGTGACATCATCTATTGTCAGTAGTGAAGTAATAATGGGTCAATGTTATCTATGTAGAGGTCATTGTACAGGGAAGAGGAGGAGATAAGCTGTGACATCATCTATTGTCAGTAGTGATGTAATGATAGGTCAGTGTTATCTATATAGAGGTCATTGTAGAGGGAGGGGGAGGAGATAAGCTGTGACATTATCTATTGTCAGTATAATGTAATGATGGGTCAGTCTTATCTATATAAGGTTATGTCCACATAATGATCAATTGGTGGGTGTTAAGTATCATAAAGGTTTAGGGTATAAAACTTGCATTATTTCAGTAGTTATATTACGGCCAATTAGGAAGTAAAAAAAAATTGTCATTGTTTTTTTTTAAATTTAACCTAACCTTTTGTTCATTGTAATGTGGAATATAATATAATACAATCATAAAATATTCCAATAAAATACTAATTATTTCCCAGAATAGAAAAACACAGGGTTAAAACCCTAAATTCATGATAAGTATGTTGATGCCCGGTCATGGTATGATCACCCGCCATCTGTGGAATGCAGAGGGAAATAGTAATATTTCATATTCTTATTTCAGTTCTTATTGTGTAAAAAGAAAATGGAATTTAGCAAAAGTGTTCAATTTACTCTAATTAACACCCTTATAAATATTAATAAGTAAATAGAATAATACCATCTTTATTTCTATATGAAATTGTTTTAGAGCATTTATTGGGGTTGTCTAAGGCCCGCTATTTAAATCCTCTCTGGGGCCAATAACTGTTGTCTAGGGCCCCTCATTTAAATCCTCTCTTGGGGGACAGTCCCTTTTGTCTAGCGTCACTGTTGTCTAGGGACCCCATTTAATTCCTCTTTTGGAGCCCCATTTAAATTCCCCTCTTGTGGTCATTCACTGTTGTCTAGGGCCCCCCATTTAAATCTCTTGGGGCCAATCACTTGTACATGCAAACATTACTAGGCTTACACCTATTCCCCAATCCCTAAACGACTGACTACACAATTTTCTTTGCGTATTAATTTTCTTTTCTTTTACCTACTGTCAGTAACTTGCTGACTGGCTTTTTCCTTGAGCTGCAGACACTGGCTTCAAGCAGAACCAAGATGCTACAAAATGGTTAATGATCTGGTTACCAGAGTATGATTGAGAAGGTGGAGCATAGTAGTAAATGATGACACTGATTGGCTGAACTCTGTATCCTCATGCCGTCTCTCTGATCCAATACATCCTAGCCACATTAATTTGGGTATGAGATGCTGTATGTTGAATACATGTATGGAGTATAGTGAGTGGACATAGCACCATTCATAAAGGGTCTTATTTAGTTTGGGGGCTAGAGATGTTCACCTCTGGTCCAGCCCTTACCTGTTGCCCCAATCTGCTAATCTAAGATATGGAAATAATGGCCAAAAATGAGGCGGAGAAGCATTGACCAGAAAATTCTTGCACCTAGAAAGTCATTGCTAGGAGCAGACCTGTTCAGTTTCGGGATCAATGACTTGTAGGTTTGGTTGGGGTTCAGCTACAGAAACCTGAAAACTCACCCGCAGCCGGTATGACCCTCAATCGATATTGAAGCTGGGTGTTGCCCTTTTAATGATGCTGGCAAAGCCACCAGCGGCATCTAAAAGACTGCAGTTCTTGTGTAGCGCCATCAAGTGGGAGGGACAAGGAGGCATATTGATATTGGGAGTGGGAATGAAGGACAACTAGGCGGAGCCAAGAGGCACTCCGGTGATGTCAGCCAGAGCGAGTGAGGCTAATTATTAAATTTTATAAAGCTGATTTTAGAGTAACATGGACGATGCTGAGATATTGAAAAATAGTGCCTCCCCTGGACAAGGTAACCAGCAGTTAGGTGAGGACATTCTGCTATTAGTGAATCTGATGGTATATGTCCTTTAAAGATTAATTTCGTTTTTAATATAATAGGTGATGGCCATGTAAAGGGGATTTGTATCTTATCTTTTCCCAGTAATTTTCTATTATCAGACATGTCCAATGACTGTGTAGTAATCCTGGGTAGTCCTCTTGGAAGGAGAAAGCCACAGCACCGAGGAGTAAAATGCGAAGAAGATTTTATTGGTACATCATCCAGGCATATTGCAATTTGATTCTAATGCAATTGCATTGCTCTTTTATGCCTGGATGATGTACCAATAAAGACTTCTTCGCATTTTACTCCTCGTGCTGTGGCTTTCTCCTTCCAATATGCCGTTTTTGAAGTTTTGAACGCCTGAACTTCTGGCTGCGAGCACCAACCCCTCCAAGTCATCACTGGGGATGTACGGACCCAAACCCTGTCCAGGTTTACTGAAGCGTGAAGTCAGGTCCCAGGACTGAATCTGGACTCAGAACTCAGGGCTTAACATGTGCAGGTAACAACACTTGTGACAATGCTTTGCAAAGGAATCAATCATAAAGGGACTTTATCATAGATCCAGGCACTGTAAACTGTGGTCAATCTCCATCCTTCTTAAATCAAACTTTTATATTATGCTAATGAGCCTGAACAGGTTCTGTGGGTAGGTGTTTTCAGAGCCACTTTCAAAGGCTGTTCCAATGAGCCAGGGATTTCCCTCCCCCGGCATTTCCTGTGCTGCTGGATTACACAGACAGAGGGAGGAGGGAAAGAGCAGGGGTTGGGTGAGGGCAGTTTGTCATGTGTAACAGGCTGCAACAAATCTGCAGTAATGATGGGCTATGGCAACGCCCCCCCAAAGCCCTCAGCTCATTAGAATAATTTTAATGTTCCTTTAGAAGGAGACGGCCATGCTTAAAAAAATATATGAGGATTTCTCGCAGCACAGGCTGGCTATATGAGTAAATGCCTTTGTTATCATGATGGATTTTAATGATAGATTTTGTTAAATGCTAATGGAAAAGCGAAAGATCATGAATCACAGAAGCAAAAATCCAAAGGTAAAGATGCTGTGAAGGCGCTATGGGGATATAGTTGCTGCCCATCGCTGGGTGATCAGGTCAGTGACCCAAACCTTCAGATCAGGTCGGGGCATTCGGCAAACCCCAAACCTGGATGCGAAACACTCATCCCTAGCATCACATCTTACAGGCAAAGTCCCTGGGTTTACATAATGGCAGGTCGTAGGTTGTTCTGAAGTGAAGTTGGATGTTAAGTCGGAACTGACTATTTATAATGTAGCTCCAGACAACATTTTTTGGTCTCAGTGGTGACAGTCCAATTTAAAAATGTTGGGTTTGTCATAAGGTAACAAGGACGTAACAATAAAGCTCATTACAGACACCTTCGTGATAACTGTTATAGATGATCATTGAGCCTAAGCTAAGTGACAGTAAAATTACCAACCCCCAGAGTGCGTTTTGTGTAACAAGGGGTCGTCGGTAAGTAGGGGACTGTTGTATTTGAAAGATTTCTTATTGAATGAAACCCTTGATAGAAAGGCTAAGAAAAAGGATTAAACTATCAGACGGAATTATGTGGATTTGAAGATTGTTTATATAAAATTTGAGTATTATGTTGCCTTTCACCCCACAAAATCTGCAGAATCCAGTAGTTAGCCCAGTGTGTGTAATGAGGATTCCCTCATCTGTTGGCACTCCTGTCGGTGACTTTGCTGTTCTCTCTGCGCTGTTGAGACTCAGATGATAATCCCATCATCGTTTAGTATTTTATTTCAATTAAGGGTTTTAAACTGTAAGTATCTGCTGATCGTTATGTAGCAACCTCTAATTAAAGCATCATGCATAAACATAAGGGGTAAGGGTATTCCCCCACAAAGAACAAGCTTCTAAATGTACTAGGATAACAAAATAACAATTCACTAATCACTGTTATTAACAAACAAATACAGGATTTCTAGAATATAGGGCAGATTACTTACCCGGTCCGTTCGCGATCCAGTGGAACGTGTTCTCTGCGCTGGATTCGGGTCCGGCCGGGATGCCATAAGGTAGGGTAGTTCCTCGCCGTCCACCAGGTGGCGCTGCTGCCGCTGAAATTCCCCGGAGGCGCGCTGGAATGCCTGAAATTACGGCCTGGTGAAGGTACGGATGAGGTAAGTGTAATTTGCGCGACACATTTTTTTCTTAAATGCGGAGTGTTTCGAATCCGTCTAGGGTTTCATCAGCTCTTCCTGGGTGCATTGTAAGTGTGGGTCAAAAGCGGATACTTTAAAAAAAAAAAAAAAAGCGCAATTTTGTCGGATTCCGTCTGTTTTCCGGACGGGCACGGCCCCAATTCCATAGCATGGAAGCGGAGCCGATGCGGACACAATCGATTGCGTGCGACCCAAAGCCCAGGGCAATTCGCCGCAAAGCGGGAAAAAAAAAATTGGAAGCCACGATGGAAAAAACGGGGGGCTTAGTTAAATGTGCCCCAGAAGCTGAGTTATCTGTCTATGCACTGTAGCTTTGAACACCTGCAGCTGATGAGTTCAATCACTGATGTACACTGAGACACATAATTCGGGAAGGGTTTTTTCTGGTGCAGCAGAAGCAGAGGAGAAGTACAAAACTAACACAGCAAGTTGATTTAGTGGGGAAGACACAACAGATCTAGGGTGGTGTGAAATAGCAGATGATGTAGCAGTGCTGACTGTAATTTATAGGCCCATCTATGGATCTCATCATCTCTCACCGTTCTTATCTCTCTCTATGTGTCAAATACTAGTACAAGTTCAGAGCCAGTTGAAAGTGTCTATAAACCATATTGTCTGCCCCCAAACGAGATGGATTCTTAATGTGTGTGCTAAAGATGGCCCACCCAAGCCTTGGATTTTGCACTGTGCAGCCTAGGGGAGGTGATCGAGCTTAAAACAGCAATAACACTGATAAATTGTAGTAAAGGGTCTTAACAAAATGATCTTTATTGTGAGAAAATCCCTAGGGGATTGCAATTTGAAAGTTCGATCATGGAAAACCCCTTTAAGGGATGACATCCTTCAGATGGGCAACTTATCATATGTTCTGTTAAATTGGTTTATATAAACCCCTTTCGGTTAGTTAGTGTTGATGGGTTTTCCCTGTGCACCTCAATAGTATTAATTAGGATTTTTAACCACTTTCCCAAACTGTTAATGTGGGGGGCAATACTTGGAAAGCACTTAGTTGTCAGTTTAAAAACACCGGTATATTTGACCTGGGTATATCGGCACAATATACCAGCAAAAACTAGGAACATCTTTGCTGAGATTTCGATTTATGGAAACATTATGCATGTCTCTAAACAAAACGGTCAGGGAAAAATTGCCTCCCTTTCCTAGACGTAGAATCATTAATTTATATTATTGCTTTCCAAAACATCCCAGCCGTCTGCTTATTGGCTGTATGTTTAAGTTGGATATCGGTAATTTATAGCGTTGTAGACGAGGTTAAAATAAAACATTGCCCCCATTTTATCTTTCATTTTTGATGGAAATAAAAAAAAATGGTGAACATGAGGTGACTTGGGATGTTGTATTCTTCAAGAAACAGTGATCTTTTGAATAGAAAGGGAAGATCACATCAGATCAGTCAAAATATTTATGTGGGAGGTCAGGACGGTCGGTGTTTCTGATGTTTTAAGTCTGGTCATAAAAAATTCTTCTGCCTTTCCGTCTTATTGGTGAAATGCACTATTATTTTGGCTCGGACTTTGCCTTACTTTGTAGTTAAAAGAATATCACAAATGTCTCCCTCTGGGAATTATGTTTTCATTTAACAGTGTAAACAGTTTGAACAAGTGTCGAGTACCGCTCAAAAGAGATGGCAAAAAAAAAGCTGGAAACTCATCACACAAGAGGATAAAAGTCTGAAAAACAACAAGAAGCGTAAGTTTAGATGTACTTGATTGAGGTTGTGTCGTGAGAGGACTGGACAATGCTAGATTTGGGACACCCTGGGTTCACTCAAATGTCGTAACACTTATGTGTCTGGTTTGACGGCTGCGGCGGGCTGTTTTTGTCATACATTAATGAAAGGTAAAAAGAATGGCTAAGAACAATTCCTAAACCAAGTTAAACGAGTATGCAGCCCAACTGAAAAAAACAAAGTTAGGCTTGAAAGAGTATTGGCGGGAATGTCTCGGATACAAAATTCCATAATGGCCTATAGCAATAGATACTCATATCGTCACAATGGACTAAAGTGTGAACTTTTGATAGCACAAGAAATGTTATGGGCTTCAAAAAAGCGCAGATTATCAACAGAATGCAGCCTATGGAAACACAAGGGCCCCATGATCCCATATAACAACTTGCCCTTGCTGCATTCCTGTCCAGTGATGGAATGTAACGACCGATCCTGCCATTGGTACATAGGATAATGTGTTTGGACGGATGGACTGCAACCAACTGACTACCTCAACATAGTAATGATCCATGACTTGGCCCAGGGTGGGATCGGACTGTGATGTGAACACCAGCGACCTGATTCTGTGGTCCTTTGTTGCTCCACAGGGCAAAAAATGATCAGAATTAAAGGCCGGGCCAGTAGCCATGGTTCTAGGTCTCCATTAAAGTGTTTGTCAGGCGCTATTTTCCTCCAATCACAGGGAAGCAGGTTATACCAGTGCTGAGTTCAATCTACCCCAAAAACCCCACCAGGACTCGAAATACATAGAAAACAGAGGTGAATTAACCAATGCGTATAGCCAATGTTATGAAAAAATAGACAAAGTGCACAGATCCAAACAACCCAAAAAAACACCTCACGTCCACACAACAAAACATCGTGTGCATATACATTGCCGTTTTGCACATACAATGACTCCAAAGCACCCATAATATAACCTATAAGGCTAAAGGATAAATAGGGTCATAAAAGGGATGTAAACAACTAGCATCCAGTAGAAACACCATAAAAATACGACAAGTATAACGGGTGGGAAACGTGGGACAACCGCATATGTGTTTTGCTTCGTCCTCTATGGGTGAGTGAGGAACCCAAACAAAGATTTCTCACTCTCCCTTCCACCCCGCTGGATTATTTTGGTTTGAGTTAGATGTTAGGGTGGGAGACTGAGATCCATCCCGAAAATGTAAGTTGGCCACTTAACTTTACGGATTTGATTCGATTAGTAGTGGAGTAATCGGCTCATTGTGTCGCTCTTAGTCGTCGTAAGGCGGACTTTGGCAGGAAGGACCATCGCCAAGGGGGGCACCAACCAGCACAGTAGTAGAACAATAGAGCGGTCTCGATCATTAGAGGTGGGTTTACTTTTTCCTTTGTGTATGATCCATCTATTCAGGAATTACATTGAAAACAAATTTGTAGTGAGGATGACGCATTTCCAATAGCTTTGCTTCCCGTTGATTTATGCCAGCATTGGATAATATCCGTATTTTCAATTTACCTTACAGCTCCCTGCTTGCAGAAGCAGTGAGTCTTCAGGGGAGGAGAGTGCAGTTATGTGTACTGTTTCAGTCTCTTATCACTCCATTCGTCAAACTCCCTCCCACTTCTCTCATGTGCATGGAGCAGGCAGAGGAGGGATGGGATATAATGTGGACAAGACTGGAGAACAGGCACACAAGAGGCAAGCTGCTCCTTTCCAGGGCCGCCCAACATGCTACGGGCAGGGAGACCAAAAATGTGAAAAAACTTATAATAACTACTGAAAATAATCAGAATGCTGACGGTGTTTAATATCGGCATAGCAAAAGCGATTGGAACGCCACCAATGAAAAATCATATTCCTGGTAAACAGCTTCGCTAAGAGAATAGTTAGTTAAAGACATTGGCATGCTCCAATGAATAAGCAAATGCCTCATAGAATGAAGCTAGTAACAGGTTTTTTTTTAAATTACTTGTACAGGTATCAAGGGGATTACAATAAAATGCATTGTTAACATTACAAAGTGCTTAAAGTATTGTGGGAGAAATTCAGCAGAAAGGTGAGATGCCAACTCAATGTTTTAGCAACTGATGCCCGTAGGTTATGTATTGCATTGAAAAGCATGGCGGGGCAAACATAATGGCTGTTAAAGCACAACTATCAGTCTGGAGGAGAGAAAACATGTCAAGCTGTACTAGCTGCAATGAGAGAAAATTGACATTCATTAATGTGCGAATGCTGGGCGCACAAAAACATCTAACGACGAAAGCTGATTCAACAATCTGAAACCTAGATGATGTAAAGTATTAACAGCGACTGAGAGGACTAATTAAAACGCACAGAGTGCACGAACAGTAAACAATAAAATTGTAAAACTGTAATTCTAAAAGATTACAAAAAAAGAAAAACAACGAAAAACCAAATTGAAAAAAGAACGAAGCAACTGGAGGGTGGATATTCAAAATTAACGTAATTTACTTGCGGATTATCAAACCCGCACACAGCCACAGGATGAACTTTATCATAGGATGGATATTTTATTCTTCTTCTAAATCATTATGTGAAATATTATCCATTTTAAACAAAGTAGAGAAAACTTTTGAGTAATACTTTACTTTCATTTGAACAACACTAATGTATGTATGTATGTGTCATTTTAAGTACATAATAAAAAAATCTACCTGTTTTTCTTTTCTGTATTATTTTCTGCTGCTTTCTGTGCATTATGGGGGCGAACCAATTCCCTGAGCTGCTGGTAACAGCATTCGAGATGTTGCTTTACAGTAGTTCTCCTGCCCATAGGCAAACAATAGCTGCAGCCAAGTCATTGGGGGGGCATGTATATTACTTCTGCTAGTTAATAGTCTCTTTTTTCTACTTTTGTGCTTTTTGTGACTTTTCACTGCAACTTTGTGTTTGATTTCAAGTGTACCTTGGTCTGCATCTGTGCCAATGCGCAAATCTGCACCTGGTCCACGACAGGTGCGAGGAGGATTTGTTTCACGGGACCCTGTTGTACATGTAAATATACATTGCTCGGTCGAATCAGTCAGAATGTCTAAGGCCGCCCCCTAATTTGTGATGCATGGAGGCCAGCACAGCTGCCCTACAAAAGTGTAGTGCGTTGCACAAGCTGCTACTACATATACTACAGGGGCTAGGAAGGTATATATACAGGGGCTAGCGGCTATATACTACAGGGGGTGGAGGATATATACTATTGGGGGCTGGCCAGGCTGTATACTACAGAGGGTGGCAAAGCTATGTACACATCGGCTATAAAATCCCAGACGGCTTGATGGCTATATATACTGGGGATGATGTGACCAAGCATTTCCCACCCTAGCGCTCAATCCGAGTCAATAGGTTTTTCAATTTTTTTGTGTTAAAAGGGTCGGGCATTGACAATACTACATCTTAATATTACTTACAGGGGCTGGTAGACTATATTACTACAGGGGACTGGAGAGCTATATAGTACACTGGAGGCTTGCAGGGGCTATATACTGCTGAGGGGGGGCAGCGGTATACCACAGGGGGTGGAGGCTATATACTACATGGGGGCTGGTAGGGTATATACTACAGGGGCTGGCAGGACTGCATATACAGGGGGCTGTCAGGCTGATACTACAGGGGGGCTGGCAGGCTATGTATTACAGGGGGCTGGCAGGCTATACTACAGAGAGGCGGCTGGCCATATATACTGGGGAGGGCTTTGGACCAATGCATTTCCACCCTTGGCTATAAGCGAGTCAATAGGTTTTTCCATTTTTTTGTTAAAAATTAGATACCTTGGCTATACTCAGGTACGGCTATACTCATATTCATATGTCATGAATTACAAACTAGGATAGGGAATCAAAATCATGATATTTTACTAACAGATTGTACAAAAAATTGATGCGGAAATAAACCTGGGGTGAATGGACTAAAAATTCCCAAAACATTATACATACAATTCGAACATATGTTTTGTAATCATGTACGTTATGAAACACCAAATGTGGTGGGGATCTACCACAAGGGAAGAAGTGGAGGACGAGTAGAGAAAGGGGAACCAATCCACCAGTGACCCTCGTGGGGGATGCTGGTGTATTTTGAAGTTTTGAACGCCTGAA
Organism: Engystomops pustulosus; assembly: GCA_019512145.1. Lineage (NCBI taxonomy): Eukaryota > Metazoa > Chordata > Amphibia > Anura > Leptodactylidae > Engystomops > Engystomops pustulosus. Next base: position 5,671,698 of record CM033645.1, read on the forward strand.
CTTCTGGCTGCGAGCACCAACCCCCAAGAGGGATCACTGTGGATTGATGTCGCCTTTGTCTACACTCTACTTCCTGGGTAGTCCTCACCACATTTTGGTTTTCATACGTACAATGTTACAAACTATATGTTACGAATTATATGTATATTGTTTTTGAATTTTTAGTCCATTCCACCCAGGCTTTATCCTGCATCAATTTTATGTTATAATCTTTTGATAAATACATGAATTTTATATCCCCTATCCTATTTTTAATTATTGACATATGAATATGAGTATAAGCCGACTTGAGTATAAGCCAAGGTTTCTAATTTTAACACAAAAAAATGGAAAAACCAATTGACTCGCCTATAAGCCGAGGGTGGGAAATGCATTGGTCACAGCCTCCCCAGTATATAGCCAGCCTCCTGTAGTATGTAGCCTGCCAGCCTCCTGTAGTATGTAGCCTGCCAGCCCCCTGTAGTACATAGCCTGCCAGCCCTGTAGCACACAGCCTGCAAGTCCCCATGTAGTAAATAGTCTGCCAGTCCCCTGTAGTATATAGCCTGCCAGCCCCTGTAGTATATGTAGTATGTAGTATTATGTAACGCCCGACCTTTTTAACACAAAAAAATGGAAAAACCTATTGACTCGCATATAAGCCG
>CM033645.1:5681625-5728790 GCA_019512145.1 Engystomops pustulosus
AATATCATAGACCTTGAATGCAAGTCACACTCCCTCCGCAACATTGAGATTTCAATGTTGCGGAGGCATTAAATTGTCAATTTCTTAATCATACAGACTGCATGACCCTTGACCTTGTCTTCAATGCTCTTTTGGTCCTCTATAAAGTTCTTTCAACAGTTTTGAGTGGTGTAAACTATTGATGAAATCCCTTTAATAATGTATCACAACTCAATTATCCTGTTATCCCCTTCCTAAGACTTGTGTTATAACGGTTTCTGTGTATGGGACCTATTTATGTGCCTTCAGAACCATATTATATAAATGCCCTTGGTCAGGGTCGGCTATTGGTTTCAGTAGGCCCCTGGGCGACAGACCCTCATTAGGCCCCTTTGCAATGAACTCACATTGCGGCATTAAAAATTCAGAAACTAAAATAATCTACTGTTCCCTAAAATATTCCCAAGTTTATCATCCCAAACAGCCTCTTCATGGTCATTTTATAACCCCCCCCCCATGGATTCCTTAAGTACAGCCATACCTGGGCCCCCCAGCAGCTCTGGCACCTGGCACTTGCCCATGTATGCCCGGTGCTGGCGCCAGCCCTGCCCTGGGTTCTCACTGGGAAAGGTAGAGCTAAACTCCATTATCATCAGATTTACCCCTTAGATGCCCTGACCAATACTGACCATGATATTTCATAGTTAGAAGTTTGCATTTCCGATAGTTGTGATGGAGACCTTTCTCCTGTTGAGCAAAAGTTGCCATTTCAAGGTGTCAAAGTCATTTGAATAAGTACAAAACACAAGTATTCACAGACAATACATGTATGTTTATCTTGAATACACGAACTGATTGAAAGAAAAAGATGATTTTTTAGAAAATATTCCCTATAATGAAAGTAACAGAGCAGAACAGATGGCACTTCAGATAACTATGTAGACAATAAAGGTTGTAACAGCAAACAAACAATAACATAAAAGATGATAGCAAATACATAGAACGCAGCTGTTGAGTCATGAAATACCATGCAGGAAGCATCTTATGTAGAGTAAGATGGAGAAATCTAAAAATTAGTTTGAAATATAATATCTAATAGTTCTTCAAGGTGTCAGACTTCAGCCAGAAGTTTGGATTCTGTTTTCGGCTTCCGGTCTCACCAGGAAACCTGCTTTTTACACCCATTGGTAACACCAGCACTGATCAACCCTTTAATTGGTGCCGGAACAGGTGCAGGGAACGTTTAAACGCCTGTAATGATTGTCCGCTTGACCACTGCTATATTTCCTAGTATTGTCACTCCCAGAGGACACTCAACCAGCCAAAAAACAAACAAAAAAATATATATAAATACTCACCTCCGCTCCTCTACTTCTTGATCCCAGCACTGTCCTTTACTAGTCTTGACACCATGGAATCACCTAGAAAACAAATTTATAATTAGCAGCATGGAGCCGGGGACAAAATTTCCGGCGCTCCGGGCTGCTAATGAGACATCACGCGAAGCATCTGAATTCCCACCTCTGGCATGATGTTACCTCGCTCTCTTGTGTTCCAACTTGGGAGAGGGAGGTGTGGGGGATGAATAATTAGCAGCCCGGAGCACCAGACATCTTGTCCGCATGCTCCGAGCCCCTAATAATAACTTTTCTTTTAGGTGATCCTGGATTCAAGACTAGCGACAGACAGCACCGGGATCAAGGTGAAGAGCAGAGGTGAGTATTTATCTTTTTTTTTTTTGTTTCTTTGGTCATTGATTTCCTTTAAAGGGCACAGTACCAATTGGGTCGGGATTCGGATAACCAGACCAAAGCTTTGTTACAAGTTTGACCTAACCTACTAAACCTGAACCCTTCAGGGTCCTCTAAGAACACATAATAGGCTTCACATTTGTCTCCGATGAGAATACCCGAGGGTTTTTTACAGTATGAAGAAACCAACCAATAACTAAAGATGCTAATACATGTTCAATCAACATTGGTTCTATTGTGTTCTTGATCCACTGTGGCACCAGACTGGTTTGGTTTTCCAACTAATGTTAAGAAGACCCCTTTCATTAGAAGTTTGGGTCTAGGTTTGGCTTAACCCCCACTGGGACCAATCATGGTAGTTGACTTTTTAAGTGATGCTGGCAAGGTTGCTACTGTTCACCACTGGGAGCTGCCATTTTTGGGAGGATTGTCACTCCCCAATGATGTCATGGAGCTGCAGTAATTTTCAGGTTCTGTAACCAGACCTAAACAGAGGTCATTGTATGCAGAGATTAAGTCTGGGAACACTCAAAGGTCAGGGACACAGATGACAAACAAATGCCATCCACAAAATGGGGGGGGGGGGCATGGAGATCGGAACACAGTATCATCAGCACACCTTTAGAAGACGCTAGGTACTTAGTACCTTTAATACTCGGGTACCTAGCTTTATTTTACCAGAAGTGTCCAAGAATAAGCCAAGGACACTTTAGGAATACATAAACTGGCCCATTAGGTAAAACAATTTGGTGCATGTGTGCACCCTAGGACTCATGGACCGAAGATGGTGGCAGTAAAGGCATAGTGGGCAGCAGGAGGAAGGAGTGACAAAGCAAGAAGAAGCTGCCACTGCGCCAAGAAAGGAAAGTAAGACTGACGTATAGAGCAGGGGTGTAACTAGTAGAGGCAGGGCCCCATATTAAAGTATTTAATTGGGCCCCCTATCTCCCCCTTGAGTGTGTCAGGTTGGATGCCAGATACCTTTATCAGTGGCTCATCTCAAAGGAAGAGAGAACTAACATATTTGGCATAAATTCTTTCAAATAAAGAAATAAACTGGAAAGTGGAAATATACTGAAAGTTCCGTTTTATGAGTAGCACCTGATGGGTGAATTTCCCAGTGAAAGATTCTGTCTTCAGGTTCTGTCTCTGGCACCGGTTAGTGGCACGGTGGGTACATCGCACCTTCTTTTGCAGTTTGTTAAGAAGATACATTTTTCATATTAAGTAATAAAATGTCATTTACAACTTGTTGGCCGGCAAATAATTATTCCCATCAAGTGCGGCTGCCAGATTTCATGTATTATAGCCCAGATTTCCGGAGATATAACATTCCTATCTGCGGGGAAATGAGAAGAACATTAGACAATTCCAAGATGTAAATTGTACACCTCTTCCTACAATTACCGATCCTTCACTTCACAGGAATGACAACTCAGCTGTGTTTATCCACAGACTAATTAAAGATGTCATTTTATAATATTTACCCATGAAAAGCTAAATATTTCCATTTTAAAATAAAACATCACCTCTTTATAGTCAATTGTGCATATATTATCATTGTTACATTGTTCAACTTTCTTTATATAAATAATTATAAGCATAAACATTTCATTGGACAAAAACATTCATCTTAAATAAAACCCCTGTCCTATCATAAACTGCCTGCAGACACTATGGGCCAGATTTATCAAAACCAGTGCAGTCTGTACTAGGTGCAGGTTACCTTTCAATTGTGCAGGGTGCGGCAGATTATTGAATACTGGCGCACGGTCTTCATCAATCTAGCGCCCCCTGCACTGTTAGAGAAGTATGTACCAATTTCTTTTGTGGTGCAACTTCAAGCCCTTATGCACCATCCATACGGACCTGCTCAGCTCTTCCTGCTCTATAACATTCTTCATGCAGAAAGGACAATCTGTGCAGGCTGCCCCGTCTCTAAAACATGCTGCCTACAGATAGGTCAACTATATGTTGTTGACTCCTCCGGCTCTATAACATGGTCCAAGGAGACGGAACACTGGGGCACATTTACTTACCTGTCCTGCGCGATCCCCAAAAGGGCATTGTCCGACTGGAATGCACTGTGCCGCGATCGTGCACTCAATATTCTGCATCTGTCGCTACCCCGCTCAGGTCCGCTGGAGTTCACCTTCTTCTTCCTGTTGCACGTAAGTGCATAGGATGCGACACAACTTGAAAGTTAAATCCTGCGCTCAGTCCAAATCCGTCAGATCGTCCGACAGCCCGCCCCCCGATTTATGTAGCCAGCACAGTTGTGCCACAATCCCCTCTTAAATACCTGTCACAGCCATGCAAAACCCAAAAAAGTCGGAAAGCCCAGTGAAAGTGTCTCCGTGGATCCTTAGTAAATAATCCCCACTATGTACAATTTGCTTAGTATTGTTAGATATTACCATGCTATTGCTCACTACAGATCCTTTGGTATCATAGGGGATGAGCCTCAATTGCTAATTATGCATTGATTTCCTATTTTAAGCTATATATCGCTAAGAATACCCTTAACAATATATAATACAACTGCAACACAAGAAAAAGCATGTGCATTGTACACCCAATGCTCACAATCACATGGAGACTCCTATTCCCATCATCTTTTTAGATCCCTCTCTCGATGCTGACGATACAACTGAGAAGATGAAGTGGAGAGTTCAACCATTAGGCAACAGCAAAATCACTAAAGAACATCCATTAACATTTCTCTGAGAGCCGCGTTCAGACACTTACATGCAAAATGATCTTTTAAGAAAGGCAGCGTCAATAGCAAACACACATAAGGAGGGGAATTTTCTTTCCTCGGGAAGTTGTTCATGAGAAGCTCCCTACAGGTATAACAGGCACTCGAGTCTTCCATAGGATGAATGCAGTTTGATTAGAAGAGGTGCGATGAGAACTCTATATTCACTATGTCGCTGTCCTTCTCACAGATGGATGTGGAGGGTTGGGTTGGATCCCACTGAGTAGGTTCAATTGTTCATGATTTCATGGTTTATGTAAATGCTACGGATACTATGATTTTTCCATTTTAATTCAGGTCTTTAACTTATGGCTGGTGTTATACAGATTAAAGGGAATTGCTGTATATAGAATAATGTATTGGAGTATTGTAATACTGGGAGTGTAGTATTCTAGGAAGCCATGCAAGCGATGGATTCAGTGGGGCAGATTTACTTACCTGGTCCGGTCTCGATCCCGGGGTGCGTTGCCCGACGAGGATTCGGGTCTGCCGCGATTCATGAAGATCATGCGCCCGAGTTCCTGCATCCATCGCTTCCCCACCGAGGTCCGCCGGAGTTCACCTGCTTCTTCCCGGTGCTCGTAAGTGCGTGTTTTGCGACACATTTCTAAATGTTAAATCCTGCGCGTTGTCCGATTCTGTCGGGTTGTCCGACAGCCACGCCCCTAATGATGGGTCAGTGTTATCTATATAGAGGTCATTGTACAGGGAGGAGGAGGAGATAAGCTGTGACATCATCTATTGTCATTAGTGATGTAATGATGATGTGTTTTCTGTAACTTTTTTGGATAAATCTGTCTATTATAAAACAATGTTACTTATGCAATGGAAATCTCCACAAAATTAGCATCTGTCTATTAGAATGCCAAAGTGAAAGTTTCAGGATAAAGTAATCTTTCTGAGATGATTATAAAGGCAGCCATCTTGTTTAGGCTGCTGTTAACATCATTTAGTGAAAATCTTTACAGCAGGAAATCACCAAAAGGCAAAAGAGTCTTGGGATTTTATTTAATGTCTATGAGGGAGATTTTTTGGGACTGCTGTACGACCTGTGTAAAGGTTATTGCAAAGGCAGAGGAGGAAGTGAGCTCTGGCCATCACCTATTGTGAATGGTGTGATCTTGTATTATCTATATATAGGTGATACCTGTCATTGTAATCCTGCCAGTGACGATAATGAGATGACAGCAGAAGTGATCTGTACAGAACAGGAAGTGTCAGACTATTATTAGTCCTAGATACCAGAGTGAAAATTGAAATGGGGACATAAAAATAATAAAAAAAAAAATCTTATAAAATTCCAAGATATTTCATTTGATCAATAGGTTATTTTCTGATAACACAATTATTTTTAAAAAAAGAGAGGAAAAAAATTTCAATAGTGTTCATAGACTGGTGCTCTATCACCTCCTTTATTGTGCCTATATAGATAAGTGAAAGGACTATTAAGCACCTGATTTTCATGAGACAGCTTAACTGTCCTCACTGTCATAAGTGTATGCAGGTATTTTGACTCTACTATGACAGATAATAGTGGTTAAAAAAATATCACACATGGTGAACACTCAAAAACCTAACAATGACTAATTATAATAAAATAGATAAAATTGTAAAAACTAACTTAATGCCACATAGCCTTCTATTGGGCACATTCCCAATGCATTAAATGCGGACTACCAAAATATAAGGCAGGTCCTATGCCTGCATGTCCTAGTGGGCCGGACAGTCTCTTCCTATGGACACTGTTTGTGTGCTGGATGCCTAATTATTATAATTAGGAACAATTTCCAAAGTAAATTTTGCTTAATTTTGATTTGAAATGCACAACATTTTGACTCAAAATACATAAAATTGTAAAAATTAACTCATTGGGGCAGATTTACTTACCCTGTCCATTCGCGATCCAGCGACGCGTTCTCTGCACTGGATTCGGGTCCGGCCGGGATTTAATAAGGTAGCTCCTCTGCTGTCCACCAGGTGGCGCGCTGCGCTGAAAAGCATCTGAACGCGCCAGAATTCCCCCGAGGCTGGCTGAGTGCAGGTAAACGCGCCCGAGCGACACATTTTCCGTTCTTAAATGCGGCAGTTTTTCCGAATACGTTGGGTTTTCGTTCGGCCACGCCCCCCGATTTCCGTCGCGCGCATGCCGGCACCGATGCACCACAATCCGGGGCAATTCAGGTACAATCGGCGCAAATAGGAAATATTCGGGTAACACATCGGGAAAATGTGAATCGGGCCCTTAGTAAATGACCACCAATGTCTTCTATTGAGCACATTACCAGTGTCGTGAGGCATAGTGCATGCTGACTACCAGTACCGCAAAAGATAGGGCAGGTCGTATGCCTGCATGTCCTTGTGGGCTGGACAGTCTCTGGATATGGACGTTGTTTGTGTACCGGATGCCTAATTATTACAATTAGGAACCATTACCAAATTATTTGGATTTTGGATTTTTCGCTCAAAACTTTAAAATGTACAGGCAGTCCCTGGGTTATGTACAAGAAAGGGTCTGTAGGTTTGTTCTTAAGTTGAATTTGTATGTAAGTCAGAACTGTATAATTGGATTTTAAAAATGTTGGATTGTCATAAGAACCAATAACAATAAAGCTTAATTACTGTTATAGCTGTTTATTGTAGCCAAGGACTAAAGTACAAAAAAAAATTACCAATTACCAGAGGTCCGTTTGTAACTAGGGGTCGTCTGTAAGTCAGGTGTTCTTAAGTAGGGGACCGCCTGTAATCATGTAATCTGATACACAGGCCTAAAGATCTACTTTCTACAATACCCCCTTTGAGAATTAGATTACAAAAAATGTCTGACAAATCGGATTGACATCCCATTCACTTATTAAAACGGGGATGATCAGTGCAACAATTGGATAAAATTGCAAAAATGTTGTGCAAATTATCCTGTCAAAGCCACCAGCTGGAATAAATCCCTCCAAAGATCCCTATGAAATTGAAATTTTTCCTACTAAAACATTTATTTCTAAATTTTTTTAAAGAAACTTCATTTTATATTGTTGAGTTCTAATTCTCTATTGTTTATACCTTCATTGACTTTACCATTCATCAGTTTACTGTCTGACTCGTTATATATGCTCTTGTTATTGTTCTTTTAATCAGTCGATCTTTACAAAATCCCTAGAACATACATTTTTGTAAACGGCGATCCGACCCCTTTCAGCTTAAAGAAAGCGAGTCATTAATTAATTATAGAATTAACAAGACAACCTCCTTATGTTTATAGATTAGCATTGACGCTCCTGTAGTTTGGGGGATTTTGCACTGGTCAGCTGTACTTGGATATGTCCAATCAATATCAGTGTATCCTCTCGAGAATTATAACTCTTCTTTCCGTGGGTGTAAAACAACAAAGGTCCGAAAAATTCCATTTCAGTGTTGGCTATATCCATACTTTACTATGTTGTAGCCCGATCTTATTCTAGATCAGTATGAGAACAATGCGGTGAAAAGGTTTACTTTGTATGGAGCTCCCTATGGCTGACACATCCTTTCACTGAGTGTTTGGAAACATTGCATTGAAGTCATTCAGGTTGTGTCTGTAGTCATTCCTTAGTGGGTAAACTTCCTAATATAGAATGAATGCACAGTTTTCCAAATTACAGAAAACAACAATGTGAACATTAGATCAAGTAGAGCTAGAACATTTCTAATAAGGGAGCAAAATCAATGCCGCACGAGATAGACTATAGAAGGCATCCTATCTATTAAATTGGATTAAATTGAATCAAAATTTTGAAGTATATTTTTTTCTAAATTTAAAAAAATCCACTGAATTAATAATATTATAATACAATAAACATGTAATAATAATAATAATAATAATAATAATATAATAGTAATAATAATAATAATAAAAACAACAATAATTACAGTTATATAATCCTATGGTTCTTATAATTTCACTGCAATAAAAAGTGTAGTTTTTATGGTACTGTGTATACTCGAGTATAAGCTGAAACACCTTGCAGGCTATATGCTACAGGAGCCTGGGAGGCAATATGTTAGAAAGGCCTGGCAGGTTACATGCTAAAGGGGGCAGGCAGGCTATATGCTAGAGGGGGCAGGCAGGCTATATGCTAGAGGGGGCTGGCAGACTATATACTACAGGGGCTGTCAGGATATATAATACAGGGGCTGGCAGGCTATATACTACAGGGACTGGCAGGCTATATACTATAGGGGCTGGCAGGCTATATACTACAGGGGCTAGCAGGTTATATACTACAGTGGGCTGGCTGGCTATATACTAGAGGGGGCTCGCAAGCTATGCACTACAGGGGCTAGCAGGTTATATACTGCAGGGGGCTGGCTATATACTGGGGGGGTTTGGCTGTGACCAATGCATTTCCCACCCCCATCTTATACTCGAGATAATATGTTTTTCCAGTTTTTGTTTTAAAATTATGGGTCTCGGCTTATACTTGGGTCGGCTTATACTCAAGTATATACAGTAAACTATTTTTAAACAGGGTTATTTTATTTTAGTTTAGGGGTTAGCTTTTAATTTTAAGCTTTAAAAAAATCACATTTCACTTTAGAGTGATTCATGCATAAAAGAAAGGAAGATAAATATCTTTAGAACCTTCTCTTATGAATCTGCCATCAATATTTATCAAGGATGAATGTCTTCTTATTTCTTTGCTTTGTATTTGTAAATAATGTGAATACCTGGATCGGGGTTTGAAGATTTTACTTATTACCATTGGTGGATTATTTGCTTTGTGAATTTCTAGTATCCAGGAGAGACTTAACTGCTGTAATAGTATTTTCTCTCACATGGATATCTCAGTGCTCTTCTGATGTTTTATTGATTATTTTCTTCCTGTTCACAGCCAAAAGAACAAAGATTTACATAAAGTTAAATGTCTCCATAGAGTAGATCTATATTTAGAGCTGGGAGCTTGTTTTATTCATTTTTTGGGAGGGTGACCATTAAAACTCATGCACTCAGATCTATCTATTTATCTATCTATCTATCTATCTATCTACGTTTGGAGACGAAACGTTGCTCTTTCACATACAATAAATGCACTAAGGTATTTTTCACTACAATCTATGGTGCGCTGCCTTTTTTTTCATTTGTCTCTATAACTGAAGGACCCGATGCCCGGCCTTCATAGGCGGGTACCTTCTTTTTATTTTGTTTAATTATTGGGGCACATTTACTTACCCGTCCTGCAGAGTTCACGAAAGTGTGGACTGACTGACGATAATGCAGTGCCGCGATTCACTAAGATTGTGCGCCCGATATCCTGCATGTGTCGCTTCCCCGCTCAGGTCCGCTGGAGTTCGCCTTCTTCTTCCTGGTGCATGTACGTGCTTGGTCTTGCAACACAATTTGAAAGTTAAACCCCACTCTCAGTCCGAATCAGTCGGATCGTCTAACGGCACGCTGCCAACTTGTGTCGCATGGAAGCAGCACAGCTGGGCCAAAATCCAATGAACATACATGGAACCATCTTTGAACCCAATAGAAGTGACGGGAGTGCAGCTCCACCATTAATTAGAATTGAACCATGAATTGACAAAGAGTAGAGAAGCTCTCCCCACTAATCTTAGTGTATTGGGGGTCTTTCATTTTAACTATTTCTTTGAAACAACCCAAAGGAACTATGGAGACGAGAATACAAGATATCTGAAATCATTTCAAGTCTCATATTCAGTATTTTTTTAGTTGGCATCCGAGCAGAGCGCTTGCCTCATAAGCAGCGAGCTATTCTTGCTTGGGACCGCCCAACCCACCGAGCAGCTTTCCCACTATATTAGCTTAGTATAGATAAAGGATGGGCCGGCTAGATGCAACGGGCGCTAACCACCGGTAGGGGAGTATCAACGGCAGTGAATCACTGACTCAAATCCAGCAAAAAAGTATTTGCTGGAGTTAAGTCAGTGATTCACTGCCGTTGATACTATCCTACCGGTGGTTAGTGCCCGTTGCATCTAGGCGCCCCACCCTTTATCTAAACTAGTTGTTACTGCCTCCATTTTTGGAACCGTTATCCTTTTGGGCTAGAGGAACAGCTGACCGTGTCCGGACGTGGTTTCATCTGAGGACCATCACCTCGCATATGATTACATGCATACTAGCCAAGGAGGCTTACAGTGAGCACCCATTTGGGGACCATTCTATTCTATTTCTTCCGTGTACCTGACCATATTACCCGAGGTTCCACCCTCCGTTGTTTTTTGCTTTCTTCACTAATATTATTATATTTGGTTGTTCATTTGTTTTAATTATTGCTTTGGAAAACCAGAGAAAGAGAGAATAAAATTAGTAAAAAAATAGCAAATCATTTAGAAAGCTCATATTCAGTATTTTTTTGGCGAGAAAGGTCCAAGGTCCCTATAACTCAAATTAGTAGAATGAAGAAAAATGGCAGCAATCCAAGATTCCATCCAAAACGAGTACTTTTCTTCAAGTGACCACTGCAACGTTTTGACTCAAATTAGATGCAGTCTCTCAGATGAAAGACCTTTCTTCTACAATGTGCCAGTAGGTCATAACGATCTCAGCCTTGAATGTTTGAAGCTGGAAGAACCTAAGATTATTGACAGGAAGATACAATGATTGTTATGTAGATAGAAGATATAGTGAAGAGTTAAATAAGGTTTGTTATACAATCTCTATTAGGCAAAGATTTATCAGAAAAAATATCTTCAAGGCACGACAGTAAGAGGATTTGATAAAAAAGCAAAAAGCAAATTCGAAAAAATATTTTGCAAGCCTAAGTAATTGAAAAGCCATCAAATGCATTATGAGAAGAAAGTGGTTGGCTACACTTTCTCTTTTTACTTTGAAGGCTGAAAGATGCTATTTTAGTAATGATGAATGGAAAAAAAGCAGATTCTGAGATAAATAAGCAAAAAAAGATCATTCAAAAAAATTGCCTTCAATTGCATTAACAGAGCTTTACTTCCAAAGGACTGACAAATATCTACAGATTGGAATATGTACATAGACAATATTTATAAACTTGTGTTAATGTATTTTAACTGTTAATTATATTTTACATATTAACTGACTCTTCACTTTACTTATTATGTAAAGGCATTGGGAGACAGATGACATCCAGCTAAAACAAGTATGTGCACAGGCAGAGAGCGTAGACGTGCATCTGCTCGCGGTGCCCAGGAACCCGAAGATGGGCTGCCGGGGTGAACATCAGAGGGTAAGCACTAAGTCAATTTTTATATTTACTCAAGTATAAGCCAAAAATTCTGCTGGTAACTTGGCTTATACTTGAGTATGTATGATACTTTTATGTCACCAATCAAGTATATAATTGCCAGGTGATGAGCATACTCATCAAAATTCCTTCCTCCCTTGGTTTCCCATTCTCAATTATGCTGAGAGGCCCCAACTTGCATTTTAAAAATCCACACCGAACCCACCCACCAGTTACACCTGCGATTGCTGCTGGCACCGATCGCATGTGTTAAGTGTTTATATTTGGTGGCGACAATCAAATCATTGCGACCATGCACCTGTCAAGGGCGTTGGCGTTAATGGAGGTGGAAGGAGACTGAGCAAAATTGGGCCCCCGAACATGCAAAGTTCAACACTAACCCAAACTGTGCTGTTCAGGAATGTTCAACACTAATAATAGCTATAAAAGTAAACAAGGGCCCAATTACTTTTTATGTCTAGAGGCTCTATTTTATCATATCCTATCTCCAAACTTTACAATTATAGCATTTTGCAAAAAATCATTTTGTACTGAAAAAACATAAATCAACAGTGAATAGGGTTTGTATGTTTTTCAAAGAAATCGTTTATTTTGAAGGATTTTAGTAGAATATACAGAGAAGTGTTTTATTCCTATGTTGTTATACTACAAATTGTTCTAAGCCATTATATGGGGCTAAGAATAGACGACAAAATTGTACCAATTTGCATATTTCAGAAAGTGTTGCAAAAATGTTGCAGATCGACGCATAATTAACATTATGGGTAATTTTAAAGAACTTCTAAGGTAAAATGCAACATAAGAACCTGAGATATTTATACAACCAATTAAATCTGTGGTTGCTCAATTATGATATACAGGTGGTCCCCTACTTAAGGACACCCGACTTACAGATGACTCCTAGCTAAAGACAGACCCCTCTTCACAATGTGACCTCTGGTGAAGCTCCCTGGAGACATTACTTTAGTCCCAGGCTGCAATGATCAGCTGTAAGGTGTCAACAAAAAAATGTTAAAACTCCAACTGTCACTGGGGCAAAAAAAAAATTTGTCTGGATCTACAATTATAAAATATTTAGTTCTGACTTACATACAAATACTAGCACGGGGAACCTATCTCGTACGTAACCCGGTGACTGCCTGTATGCATATACATGCATATGCATGTAAATCTGTTGTGTTTTTATGTGTAGAAGAGAAAATAAGACGATTTCAAATTTCAAATGTTTCAAAACAACTTCATAAACGTTTGTATTATATTTTTGAAATGGAAAAAAAAGAGACAAGGGGCACCGTATGGTGTAGTATGACCCTGTTACACAGTTGGAAATTAGATGAGATCATGAAAACATGCTCACCCGGCAAATGTGAGAGTTTCACATCGAGAGCTGAGATGCCGATTGCTGCATATGTTCCTGGGCTGGCGGTCAACAGACCAGAAGAGATCCAAGTGAAAGTGTGTGGGTGAAAATTCAGGGTTGTACGAGCAATGCCAACAGATAAAAATGCCAACAGATAAAAAATTAAGGGATCATGTATCTTGGAGAACAATGTATTTTATTTGGAAAATGGAGTGCAGCACAGTATATACACTCACTGGCCACTTTATTAGGTACACCACGCTAGTAACGGGTTGGACCCCCTTTTGCCTTCAGAACTGCCTCAATTTTTTGTGGCATAGATTCCTCAAGGTGCTGGAAGCATTCCTCAGAGATTTTGGTCCATATTGACATGATGGCATCACACAGTTGCCGCAGATTTGTCGGCTGCACATCCATGATGCGAATCTCCCATTCAACCACATCCCAAAGATGCTCTATTGGATTGAGATCTGGCCAAAGGAGAGATAAAGCCAGGAGCCAGGTGAGCGGGGGGTTGGTGTGTGCAGTCTGAAGTCTCTACTATCTGCCATGCAGAGCTGAGAGTGTTACCAGCAAGGATCGCAAAGTGGACAGTGTGGTTGTATGCTGCGGAATGGAAGTCACAATTACAAAGGACTGTTGAGTCAAGCTGTTTAATATGGAGCGTGTTTTCTGTTATATGTGAAGCCAAGCCCCCTATTCTGTTTCTTTTACAACTGTATTGGAAAGAAATAAAACAGCTACCGCGGACTGTTACCTGAGTTGCCAGTTGAGTTGTCCCTAACGGGAAAGGCCTTGTTGATGCAGAGGTCAGAGGAGAATGGGCAGAATGGTTTGAGATGAAAGGCAACAGTGACTAAATCGCCACCCGTATACACAACCAAGGTGGCATAGGCATCTCTGAACACAGTATCGACTTGGAGGCAGATGGGCTACAGAGCAGAAGGACCACCCGGGGTGCACTCCTTTTTAGCTAAGAAACAGGAAATGAGCTACATTTGTAACAGTCATCGAAATTGGACCATAGAGATGAAAAAGTTTGCCTGTCTAGGATTCTCCGATTTCTCTGCGACATTGGATGGTAGGGTCAGAAGTTGGCTGTCACAAACAGAAAGCATGAGGATCAATTGCCTGTATCAATGTGTCAGGCTTGGCGGTGGTGTGGTGTCATGGTGTGGGGAATATTTTCTGCCACTCTGTTGGGCCCCTTGGTACCAATTGAGCATCGTTTGCAACGCCACAAGCCTACCTGAGTATTGTTGCTGACATGTCTCCCTTTATGACCACAATGTACCCAAACATCTGATGGCCACTTTTAGCAGGATATGACGCCATGTCATAAAGTGGAATCATCTCAACTGGTTTCATTGAACATGACAATGAGTTTCACTGTACTCAAATGGCCTCCACAGTCTCCAGATTCAGACCAGCCCTTCTGGCACCAACAACCATGCCACGTTCAAAGGCCTCAAATCACCTTTCTTCCCCATACTGATGCTCGGTTTGAACTGCAGGAGATTGTCTTGACCATGTCTACATGCCTAAATGCACTGAGTTGCCACCATGTGATTGGCTGATTAGAAATTAAGTGTTAACGAGCAGTTGGACAGGTGTACCTAATAAAGTGGCCGGTGAGTGTAGTATTTCTAAAACATATCTGATTGTTACAAACCTGTTCATCAACAGCACAAAAACAACAAGACTTGGTGCGAGCTAAGGTAGGTGGTGGCAACTAACCCTGCGATGTCCCCGTGGGCTTCGGACCTGCCTACAGCAGATAAAAGCACCCTGATAAGGGTGAAGCGGCTTTCAGGAGTGGACCCATAAAGACCCTACAAGGTGACAGGGAAACCGAGGTCAGTTACTACGGCTCCGATTTGCGTTTTCCTACGTGTTACCCAATATTCCGATTTGTACACATTTTCCAAGCATTGCCCCGTGTTTGTTGGAGCAATGCGAATCGATTGTGGCGCATCGGAGCTGGCGTGACGCGACGGAAATCGGGGCATGGTCCACGAAACTGATGAAGTCGGAAAAGCCGCCGCATTTCAAAAAAATTGCGCACGGCCATACTTACACCACCCAGGAAGAGATCAGGAAGAGATCAGTGAACTCCGATTGCCACTCGGCGGACCTCGGCGCAGCAACGACACCTGGTAACATCGGGTGCGACCTTCCATGAATCGCCGGAAGACTCGAAGCTTGTCCGAGAAGACCGCCGTGGAATGCGAATGGACCGGGTAAGTAAATGTGCCCCAATATGTTTTTTCAGTTTTTGTTTTAAAATTAGGGGTCTCGGCTTATAGTAGGGTCGGCTTATACTCAAGTATATACAGTAAACTATTTTTAAACAGGGTTATTTTATTTTAGTTTAGGGGTTAGCTTATAATTTTGAAGCTTTAAAAAATACATTTCATTTAGAGTGATTATGCATAAAAGAAAGGAAGATAATATTTAGAACCTCTCTTATGAATCGCCATCAATATTTATCAAGGATGAATGTCTTCTATTTCTTTGCTTGTATTTGTAAATATGTGAATACCTGGTAGCGGGTTTGAAGATTTTACTTATTCCCATTGGTGGATTATTTGCTGTGAATTTTAGTATCCAGGAGAGACTTAATGCTGTAATAGTATTTTCTCTCACATGGATATCTCAGTGCCTTCTGATGTTTTATTGATATTTTCCTTCCTGTTCACCAGCCAAAGACAAAGATTTACATAAAGTTAAATGTCTCCATAGTAGATCTATATTTAGAGCTGGCGCTTGTTTTTATTCTTTTTTGGAGGGTGACCATAAAACTCATGCACTCAGATCTATTCTATTTATCTATCTATCTACTATCTACGTTTGGAGACGAAACGTTGCTCTTTCACAACAATAAATGCACTCAGGATTTTTTCAACTACATCTATGGTGGCGCCGTTTTTTTTCATTTGTCTCTATAACTGAAGGACCCCGATGCCCGGCCTTCATAGGCGGGTACCTTCTTTTTATTTGTTTAATTATTGGGGCACATTTACTTACCCGTCCTGCAGAGTTCACGAAAGTGTGGGACTGACTGACGATAATGCAGTGCCGCGATTCACTAAGATTGTGCGCCCGATATCCTGATGTGTCGATTTCCCCGCTCAGGTCCGCTGGAGTTTCGCTTCTTCTTCCTGGTGCATGTAGTGCTTGGTCTTGCACCACACTTTGAAGTTAACCCCACTCAGTCCGAATCAGCATGTCGATTCTAACGGCACGCTGCCAACTTGTCGCCATGCAGCAGCCGCGGGCCAAAATCCAAGACACTACGGAACCATCTTTGAACAACCACATAGAAGTGAGGGAGTGCAGCTCCAGCCATTACATTAAATTGACACCATTAGAATTGACAAAAGAGAGAAGCTCTCCCACTAATATTAGTGTATCTGGTGGGTCATTTTTGTACCTATTTCTTTGCAAAAACCCAAAGCAGAACTGATACAAATAAATTTGCACATTTCAAGCTCATATCAGTTTTTTTTAGTTTGGATCGAGCAGAGGTTCGCTCATAGCACGAGTTATTATTGGATTGGGAGCCCAACCCAAAAGAGAAGCTCTTCCCACTATATTATTAGTATAGATAAAGGATGGGCCGGCTAGTGCAACGGGCGCGCTAACCACCGGTAGGGGAGTATACCGGCAGTGAATCCCTGACTCAAATCCAGCAAACAAGTATTTTGTGAGTTAAGTCAGTGATTCACTGCCGTGATACTATCCTAGGTGGTTAGTGCCCGTTGCATTAGGCGCCCCACCCTTTATCTAAATGGTTGTCTACTGCCTCCCATTTTTGAACCGTTATTCCTTTTGGGCTAGAGGACACGTGACCGTGTCCGGACGTGGTTTCATCTGAGGCCCATCACCTCGATATGATTACATGCATACTAGCCAGGAGGCTTACCGTGAGCACCCATTTGGGGACCATTCTATCCCTTTTTCTCGTGTACCGACCATATTACCCGATGCGCCACCCTCCGTTGTTTTTTGCTTTCTTCACTAATATTATTTTATCTGGTTGTCATTTGTTTTATGTTTTTCTTTTGACCCACCAGAAAGAGTCCATTGTAAAAAATGCAAATCTTTAGAGCTCTATTCGGTTATCATTTTTGGCGAGAAAGGTCCCTATAACTCTTAGTAGACTGAAGAAAAATGGCAGCTCTCCCAAGACTCCTCCAAAACGAGAGTACTTTCTTCCAGTGACCACTGCAACATTTTGACCTCCTTTAGATGCAGTCTCTCAGATGAAAGACCTTTCCTCTACAATGTGCGTAGGTCCTAACGATCTCCGCCTTGAATGTTTGAAGCTGGAAGACCTGATTATTGCGGAAGATACCAATGATTGTTATGTAGATAGGAATATGTGAAGAGTTAAATGGTTTGTACCTCTATTTGGCGATTATCATCAGGCACCAAATATCTCCGGCCGCACAGTAAGAGGATTTGATAAAAGCAAAAAGCCAATTCGAAAAAATTTTTGCCAGCCTAGTAACTGAAAAGCCATCAATGCCTTATGGGAAAGTGGTTGGCCCTTTTCTCTTTTTACCTTGAAGGCTGAAGATGCTCTTTCGTTGATGAAGGGAAAAAAAGCAGATTCTGACTATTGAGTAATAAGCAAAAAAGATCATTCAAAAAATTTGCCTTCAATTGCATAACGAGCTTTACTTCCAAACTGACAAATATTCTACAGATTGAGGTTACATGACAATATTTATAAACTTGTGTAATGTTTTTAACTGTTAATTATATTTTACATATAAGACTCTTCACTTTACTTATTATGTAAAGGCATTGGGAGACAGATGACATCCAGCTAAACAAGATGTGCACGGCAGAGAGCGTAGACGTGCATCTGCTCGCGGTGCCTAGGAACCCGAAGAGGCTGCGCGGGTGGACAATCAGAGGGTAAGCACAAGTTATTTTTTATATTTACTCGAGTAAGCCAAAAATTCTGCTGGTACTTGGCTTATACTTGAGTATGTATGATTTTTTATGTCACCAATCAAGTATATAATTGCCAGGTGTGAGCATACCCATCAAAATTCCCTCCATTGGTTTCCCATTCTCAATTATGCTGAGAGGCCCCAACTTGCATTTTAAAAATCCACACGAACCCACCCAACCGTTAACACCGCGATTGCTGCTGGCACCGATCGCAGTGTTTAAGTAGTGTTATATTTGGTGGCGACAATCAAATCATTGCGACCATGCACCTGTCAAGGCGTTGGCGTTAATGGAGGTGGAAGGAGACTGAGCAAAATTGGGCCCCGAACATGAAGTTCACCACTAACCAAACGTGTGTGTTCAGGAATGTTCAACACAATATCGCTATAAAAGTAAACAAGGGCCCAATTACTTTTTATGTCTAGAGGCTCTATTTTATCATATCCTATCTCCACTTTACAATAAGCATTTGCAAAAAAATCATTGTACTGAAAAACATAAATCAACAGTGAATAGGGTTTGTATGTTTTCAAAGAAATCGTTTATTTTGAAGGATTTTAGTAGAATACAGAGAAGTGTTTATTCCTATGTGATACTACAAATTGTTCTAAGCCATGATATGGGGCTAAGAATAGCGACACAAAATTGTACAATTTGCATATTTCGAAAAGTGTTGCAAAAATGTTGCAGATCGACGCATAATTAACTTATGGTTAATTTACTTCTAAGGTAAAATGCAACATAAGAACCTGAGATATTTATACAACCAATTAAATCTGTGGTTGCTCAATTATGATTCAGGTGGTCCCCTACTTAAGGACACCCGCTTACAGATGACTCCTAGCTAAAGACAGACCCCTCTTCACAATGTGACCTCTGGTGAAGCTCCCTGGAGACATTACTTGTCCCGGCTGCAATGATAGCTGTAGGGTCCGCAAAAAAATGTTAAAACTCCACTGTCCACTGGGGCAAAAAAAAATTTGTCTGGATCTACATATAATATTAGTTCTTACATACAATACTAGCACGGGGGAACCTCTCGTACGTAACCCGGTGACTGCCTGTATGCATATACATGCATATGCAGTAAATCTGTTGTGTTGTTATGTGTAGAAGGATGCGATTTCAAATTTCAATTTCAAAACAACTTCAAACGTTTGTATTATTTTTGAATGGAAAAAAGAGACAAGGGGCACCGTATGGTGTAGTTAGTATGCCCTGTCCAGTTGGAATTAGATGAGTTCATGAAAACACTGCTCACCGGCCCATGTGGAGTTCTCACTCGAGAGCTGAGATGCCGATTGCTGCATATGTTCCTGGGCTGGCGGTCACAGCGAAGAGATCCAGTGAAAGTGTGTGGGTGAAAATTCAGGGTTGACGACATGCCAACTAAAAATGCCAACAGATAAAATTGGGATCATGTATCTTGGAGAACAATGTTTTATTTGGAAATGGAGTGCAGCACAGTATATACACTCACTGGCCTTATTAGGTACCCACGCTAGTGAACGGTTGGACCCCCTTTGCCTTCAGAATGCTCAATTTTTTGTGGCATAAGTCCTCAGGTGCTGGAAGCATCCTCAGAGATTTTGGTCCATATTGACATGATGGCATCACACAGTTGCCGCAGATTTGTCGGCTGCACATCCATGATGCGAATCTCCCCATTCAACCACATCCCAAAGATGCTCTATTGGATTGAGATCTGGAGACTGTGGAGGCCATTTGAGTACAGTGAACTCATTGTCATGTTCAAGAAACCAGTCTGAGATGATTCCAGCTTTATGACATGGCGCATTATCCTGCTAAAAGTGGCCATGTGTTGGGTACCTTGTGGTCATAAAGGGTGGACATGGTCAGCAACAATATCTCGGTAGGCTTGTGGGTTGCAAACGATGCCAATTGGTACCAAGGGGGCCCAAGAGTGGCAGAAAATATTCCCACACACCATGACCCACCACACCCCAGCCTGAACCATTGATACAGGCAGGATGGATCCTTGCTTTCATGTTGTTGACGCCAAATTCTGACCCTCCATCCGAATGTCGCAGCAGAATCGAGACAATCAGACCAGGCAACGTTTTTTCCATTCTACTGTCCAATTTCGATGGAGCTTGTACAAATTGTAGCCTCAGTTTCCTGTTTCTTAGCTAAAAGAGTGGCACCGGCGTGGTCTTCTGCTGCTGTAGCCATCTGCTCCAAGTCGACGTACTGTCGTTCAGAGATGCTCTTATGCCACCTTGTTGTAACGGGTGGCGATTTGAGGTCACTGTTGCCTTTCTATCAGCTCAAACCATTCTGCCCATTCTCCTCTGACCTCTGGCATCAACAAGGCATTTCCGCTGTAGGGGATCAACTCAAATGGCAACTTCAGTAACAGTCCAGGTAGCTGTTTTATTTCTTTCCAAAACAGTTTAAAGAAACAGAATAGCTTGTTCAGCATATACAGCAAAATCACGATCCATATAAACAGGCTTGACTCACAGTCCTTTGTAAGTTGTGACTCCATCCCGCGCACTAACCAACAATGTCCACTCTTGCTGATCCTTGGCTGGTAACACTCCAGCTCTGCATGTGCAGATAGTTAGAGACTTCCAGACTGCACACACCAATCCCCCAGCTACACCTGGCCTTCCTGGCTTTATCTCTCAGCCCCAACCTGACTGGATTGTGGGAGTAGTCACACACCCTGCTCTGACTACCCCATGAAGCCAGCCCGGATCAACTGCATTAAGCAGCTTTGCTACTTAATATTGTCAGAACCTAAGGTTCCTGACCAACATTAACCGGCTCACTTCACTGAGGCCAGGCACCTCGGTGCACCTATCTGCACCAATAATGGCACCCTCGTACCTTCTCACAACCGCCCCCGACCTGCCGCTCACTGGATGTTTTTTCTTTTTCTGACCATTCTCTGTAAACCCTAGAGATGGTAGTGCATGAAATCCCAGTAGATCAGCAGTTTCTGAAACTAATCAGACCGCAGCCCTTCTGGCACCCAACACCATGCCACGTTCAAGGCACTCACATCACCTTTCTTCCCCATACTGTGCTCCGGTTTGACTGCAGGCGAGGGATTGTATTGCCAGTGTCTACATGCTCTAAAGCATGAGTTGCCGCCATGTGATGGCTTGATTGATTAAGTGTTCCGCCGTTGGCCGGTGTACCTAATGCAGTGGCGGTGGTGTAGTCATTTCTAACAGCTCTGATTGTACCCCAAACCTGTTCATCACAGCCCAACACCACCAGACTTGGTGCGAGCTAAGGTAGGTGGTGGCAACTAACCCTTCCCGCGATCCCCGTGGGCTTCGGCCCTGCCTCAGCCGTAAAAGCCCCAGCTACGGGTTGCGGTCTTTCGGCCTTTCAGGAGTGGACCCATAAAGACCCTACAAGGTGACAGGGAAACCTACTTTGTCTGGCAGCTGCTGAATGGTGAAGCGGTCAGGTAACAGAAAATTAGAGACTGAGTGGTGTCCACACTTGGACACAGTAAGGCGTCAAAAAAATGACAGAAAAGAGAGATAGGGAAAGCAGAGACCCACTGGAGGATACACGTCACTGTGGGACAAACAACAGATGCAGACAAACAAGCGGGGTCTGACAGAACCAGGTAAAATCCAAGTTGGCGGCGAAGGTACAAAATCACAAAAGAGAGGCTGATTAAATGTAGCAGAGGTCTGATACATAGTATAGCAAAGCAAAAACATTAAAAAATAGGGAAATGTATAAGGAGAATAGTAGGGTGGTGTAAGGGGACTAGGCAGATACATAAAGGAGTTCCTGGGCATGACTCCACAAGCT
This sequence comes from Engystomops pustulosus, assembly GCA_019512145.1. Taxonomy (NCBI): domain Eukaryota; kingdom Metazoa; phylum Chordata; class Amphibia; order Anura; family Leptodactylidae; genus Engystomops; species Engystomops pustulosus. The sequence continues at coordinate 5,703,457 of CM033645.1, forward strand.
GACCTTATGAGCCATCCATCACTCTAGAAAACTTTGCTGGATAGGGCTGGGCTGCAGAGAGCTGGGTGTGGTGGATATATCACAACAAAGCAGAACTCTAAGCCACACACTCAAAACACAACTCCACCTAAGCCACACTCTGGGGACAGAGTAGGACTCTGGCGTGGATGTTACAGTGGATTGAGGATACTATAAACTGACATATGACTTTGATACTGTTGTAGGCTATAGTTCCTATATCTAAATGATCCGTGTCTGAGTTAGCACCAGTGCCACCTTTTGGTCCACACACTGCGTGTATAATATAATTGGGTGCAGAAAATGCTGCAAATTCTATTTATGTTCATATGGCAGCATTTTGGGGGGATTTGCAGAAATGGCAGTGAATTAATGCACACATATACATATACTGTACCTACTAAATGGTAGATCTACAGCACAACAAACTCCAAATATTTGGCGTATTTATGGAATGGACTCTAATAATAAATCCATTGACACGTTAGAGCTAGTTTATAAGGATGAAGTCAGGCCTGAGCACTGATTATTTTATAATGTGGCAATTTACATAACCAGCTTAGATCTGTTATTGGAGATGTACAACCTGCTAGTTTTGCATATGACATCAGGCAAGTGCATATAATACACTGGAAACATTACTCAGAACTAATGTCTGATAGATGTCACAGATGCACCTGCAATCCTTGTCACGGATCACAGGCACACCCGCGCCTTCCTGTGTTGCGCGCCCTCTCCACACTCCTGGCTGTGTTTCGGACCCATCTAGGCCGTACTCTCCCGCTCCTAAGAAGCTCCTTTTTTCATGTTCTTGCAGCTTCTATGTGTTCATTTACACCTTCATGTTGGCTGGATTGGTCCTAAGATTACTGGCATGAAATGAGCAGCATTTCACAATTTGCTGTTACATAAAGACTTTCCACAGTGAAGTCCATTTTCGGTAAAACTGATCATTCTGAATGAGGATACCTATGGTTGATCCCACAAATAACCTTTCCTGTGAAGTTGCAATTTTGGCCCTCTTAGCAAAGAAAACGTTCAAAAAACATTCTGTCTAGATACACAATGAAAATGCATTGCCGATCAAAAACTAACAAAATGCGACTTTACGCTATTGTAATAAGGCAATAATAGCCTACTGATCAAAGATTAAATGGCAGCACACAAGTAGTCTAAAATAAAATTAAATAGATGTGTAATTATTTAATTTTGATTAAAGATTTATATTTAAGATTATTTGAATGAAAATACATTTAAGGCCCCCTTCTTACGACCACTAATGCAAAGTAAAAGCGGCCCGAAATTATGTCCAACACAGACGGCATATGGCATCCGGGCTTGGTACAGTGGGCACAACGAGTGCTCACCATTCCAAGCCATGGCCACAAAAAAGATAGAGTCTGCTGTATCTTTGGCCATAAAAATGGCTATGCAGCTCTATTTTCTATGGAGAGAAGTGGGGTGACCAGCTCTCCTTGGGTATGTCTGCCCAGCTTTGGATGGGTGGGCATAAATTTGTGTAAATGTCCCCATTTCGTCTTTGACAGACCTATATAACCCAAGGGGAGCAACAGCAAGTCTGCACATTTTGTCATTGGTGGGGACCCATTAGTTGATTCCACTGATTGCAAACTGATCACTTTTCCTGGGATAGGGAAACGTTGGAGTGTTAGAGCCTTCTTGCCACAGAAGGAAACTAAGAAATCCACTAGGTGAACAATTAGATTACATTATATCATAGAGCTCTAAGCTCTTTTTTGGCAAACCAATAAAGTCTGAGTGAAGGGCCAGTAAGCCTTTCATTCTTGTGATAGACAGGATCCCATTGGTTGGATTCCCATCAATCGGACACTTATCCTCTGGAAAGCTGTAGGTTGTCATTTAGAAACAAGCAGTAAAGACAAAAAATATATAATTTAGGGGAGTGATGGTGAACCTTTTACAGACTGGATGCCCCAAATGCAACAAAAACCCAACATGGGCCAACATGGAAATTGAAAAACGGCCATGCAGCGGGGATGACCAGCTCACCTCCCGTATGTCTGCCCAGCTGTGGATGGGTGGGCATACATTCATGTAAATGTCTCCAGTTCGTCTTTGACAGACCTATATAACCCAAGGGGAGCACCAGCAAGCCTTCACATTTTGTCATTGGTGGGGTCCCATTAGTTGATTCCACTGATTGCAAACTCAGCAATTTTCCAGGAATAGGCTAATGTTGGAGTCCTGATAGAACCTTCTTGACACAGAACAAAACTAAGAAACCCACTGGATGAACAATTAGATTACATTATAGCATATATCTCTAAGCTCCTTTTTGGCAAACCCATAAAGTCTGAGTGAAGGGCCAGTAAGCCTTTCATTATTGTAATAGACAGGATCCCATTGGTTGGATTCCCATCAATCGGTCACTTAACACCTATCCTGTGGAAAGCTGTAGGTTGTAATTTAGAAACAAGCAGTAAAGACAAAAAATATATAATTTAGGGGAGTGATGGTGAAACTTTTACAGACTGGATGCCCCAAATGCAACAAAAACCCAACATGGGCCAACATGGAAATTTAAGCTGTAACTTATAGCTTTATTATAGCTTTACAGCAATAGTATTGGTATCCTGAGGACACCAATAAAGTAAACAGCAGGAGGAAAAATTGGGATTATTATTATAGCTACCGTCCAGGGTCCCCTGAACAGGAATAGTTGCTAAGCCTAGTGATGGAGCTCCAATGTTAATCCAGCTCTGTCCACAACTTCTCTGTCCCATGGTGGTGCTTTAAAATAGCACCAATCTTGACAGATCCTGGGTGTCCTAGGACTACACGAGAAAGCCTTGATTCCTGAGAGGGCTCTGATTGTCAGTTCTGGCACCCATACCGTAAGTTTATTACCACTGATATAGGACATAACTCTTGGCTTCTCTTTGGTTTCCAATGACTTTTCTATTGGTAGCGATCCCAATGGTTGAATCCCTACTAATAAGACACCAATCAAATTTCCTGAGCAAGACTATAAAATGAAATTTTAGTACAAGCCTTTTAACACAAAGGGGCTCATTTACTAAGGGGCACTTTCATCGGGTTTCCAGATTTTTTCTGTTTTGCGCCGAATTGCCCCGGGATTTTGGTGCACACGATCTGATTGTGGTGCATCGGCGCTGACTTTCACGAAACAGAAATCGGGGGGCCTGGCCATCGGACAATCCGACGGATTCGGAAAAAACGCAGAATTTAAAAAACAATTTGTGTCGCAAGATCACGTGCTCACATGCACCAGTACAAAGCAGGTGAATTCCGGCGGACCTCGGCGCAGCATCGACACCTGCAGGATATCGGGCGCACAATCTTAGTGAATCCCGGCAGACCTGAATCCTCATCGGACAACGTGCCGCAGGATCGCGAATGGACCGGTTAAGTAAATGTGCCCCAAAGTTTAAGGAATTTTCCTAGTAGACATTGAGAATACATTACATTTCGAGGCACAACTATAAATCATGTATCATAGTAGAGGTCTGTTACAGATTTTACATCGGGGCGAGACTCTTCCCTTCTGATTTAGTAAATTTGTGCAAATGTATAATTGTAAAACAAATTTTAATATTTTCTGAATGTTTATTAAAAAGGAAAAAAAAAATCTACTCCATAAATCATTTTCATTATGCACAGACTTCTTTCCAGGTTTCAGAACAATAAAATAATGTGAAATACGGCTTTCATAAAAGAATCTTTTTTTTGCCCAAGAGAAGGTGAGATTTATTTCAAATGCACAGACTTAATTTTACTTGCATTAATATCTGTGGAGATAAAATAATTTACAGAATATTATTTTCTTCATCCATAAGAGCAAATTGAACTTAAACCTAATATATTTAAGAGAATGACAGAATGTTAACATAAAATAACAGGGAAGCGCCATGGGGCTTTGTACTACATTGCAAAGCGATTAATTGCCTACCGTCCGTGGCAGAGGAAAGATGGCTCTTTAAGACACTCATTCTTGTAAATATGGCTTGGGAATAAATTTTTAAGCCTGGAAACAAAGACATGCATCGTGTAGCAATACTTAGCTGTACAGGAAGTTCATTACATTGTTATATGAAACCTATTGCATTCTAGAATGATTGCTTTAAATAGCTATAAATATTTATTGCAATTTACCAGGCAAAAAAAATATATTTTAAAAATGTATAATGTTGTTGTACCTTAAATATGTGTAAAAACAAATAGTTAACATAACATAGGAAATCAACAATTGAGCGTCTCTATCTACGGCTGGGGTGCCTAATGGGAGATAGTTAGAACTAGTTGTTATACCAGGAATGACATATAGGGGGTGCTCTATGATGGAATGGTCTGCGGATAGTTGTGGCAATGCAGTGGTTGTTTTTTTTTTGTTTTGTTTTTTTTCTTTATTAAGTATGTACTGTATATACTCGAGTATAAGCCGACCCAAGTACAAGCCGAGGCCCCTAATTTTACCACAAAAACCTGGTAAAACCTATATTTTTTTTACTCGAGTATAAGCCGAGTTTGGGTTTTCAGCAGATTTTTTTGTGCTGAAAAACTAGGCTTATACTCGAGTATATATGGTACTAAAAAGTTTAGCATTATCATCCGTGCTATTGATTTTATAACATTTTGTTAAACATTTAGTTATTCATTAAGTGTCTATCACATTTAAAGGAAAGTTATCATGTTAAAGGGAACCTGTCATGTTTTTTTGACTTTCAAGGTAGCTAAAATATTCAAGTGGTCACATGACCAACGATACCCCTCCCATCAAATTTACATATTCGTGGTAAAAATATATGTGACCACTTGGATGTGTTAATATGTCCACCATGTTCACTATAAAGATGGCTTGAAAAAGAGCCGAAACGTTGCTGTAGTTGCTCATTATGGAATAAAAAAGAATCACTTTTTCGTCACAATCTGGAGTGCTGCCCGTTTTTGGAAATTTACATATAAATGTAAATATGAGAGCAGAAAAAAAACAGAGCAGTAAAGCATGAACCCGATGACCGGATGCAACATTTTGGTGTTAAACCTTCTGTGTAGATGATCGATAGATAAATAGATAGAAAACAAGTCCACTATTGGTAATAGTAGGGAAAACATAGGCAGCACTCCAGTAGTCCAAAAATCAAATTAGGGTGAGCAATAGTAGCAATGTTTCAGTGTCAACCACCTTTATCATTCTTGATAAGGATGGTTGACACGGAACGATTCCACTGCTTTTTTTCTACTATTATAGATTGATAGATAGATAGATATGAGATAATATAGGAGATAGATAGATAGATAGATAGATAGATAGATAGATAGGAGATAGATAGATAGATATGAGATAATATAGGAGATAGATAGATAGATAGATAGATAGATATGAGATAGATAGATAGATAGATAGATAGATAGATAGATATGAGATAGATAGATAGATAGATAGATAGATAGATAGGAGATAGATAGATAGATAGATAGATAGATAGATATGAGATAGATAGATATGAGATAGATAGATAGATAGATAGATAGATAGATAGATAGATAGACAGACAGACAGACAGACAGATAGATAGATAGATAGATAGATATGAGATAGATAGATATGAGATAGATAGATATGAGATAGATATATAGATAGATAGATAGACAGACAGACAGACAGACAGATAGATAGATAGATAGATAGATAGATATGAGATAGATAGATATGAGATAGATATATAGATAGATAGACAGACAGACAGACAGACAGACAGACAGACAGACAGATAGATAGATAGATATGAGATGGATAGATATGAGATAGATATGAGATAGATAGATAGATAGATAGATAGATAGATAGATAGATAGATATGAGATAATATAGGAGACAGATAGATAGACAGATAGATAGATAACCAACAGAAAAATCCAGAGCAGCACAGCACAAATGAGAATGGCGGTGCAGAGCCGGAGGGTCCGTGGCATGGGGTCCCAATAGATAAGTCCAAAAATAGGCAGCACTCAAGTTTCATAATCATCTTTACAATTTTGTCTGATATCTAGGGATATTTATAGTGAGTCGAGGAGGTGTGGCTTTCTCGGGCTGAATCCAGCTACTCATCTCCATGTTTTTTGAGCATGCAGCATTAATGTCATGTGACAAGGGTGACATCATCTTAGGTCCTTTAGGCCCCTAACATTAGCAAACTGTACATCATGGATATATATCGGATCACATGAAATCAACTCAGGAGACGCTCCAATCTTGTCTTAGACTTCAGCTCCATGGAGAAGGAAGAAAAAAAAAGCCACGGGCTAAGGGAAGAAGAGACCACTCTGGTCAATGGAGCATAATTTTGTTTGCCATGACAGTAAACCATGCGGACAATGTAAATGCAATTTTTACAAAAATTAACCAAAACGTTTGATTTTATAATTTTTTCATGCAGGTGAATCCAATCTTAAATTAGCTTATAGCATGAGTCACATAAGTAGATGCAGAACAGATCAAAATTGTGCAATCTTTTGGTCATCACAACCATTGTCAAGCTAGATCTATAATCCTGTGGTACATGGGATGTATAGCAATTATAGCGCAGGAGGGGCTGCTTATAATTTTTAACTAGGGATGAGAACACCTGTTGAGGTTTGCACCTGAATACTCACCCCCACTGGTAACAGTGCTGGTGTTACCACTGGGGTAAGGCTTGTGATATACTGCCAGCAAAGTGAACTTCCAGAGGATCGATGCTCCACTTCACATCATCTGAGACCGACAATCTTAGAGTCAATGGTGGCGCACACAGGCCCCCTGCATTTAAATGCTGCTGATGTCATCAGCATTTAAAGAGTAAACACTGGCCCCCAATGTCACCGACTGGCACTGATCGTGGGTGTTACCACCCAGGGGAAGTTGAACCTTTTGGGCGAACCTGAACTCTTGCTCAACCCATTAATCTAAACTCCTGTTTTCCCTTGGCCTAAAGGTCCAGTTTCTAGTTCTTGCTGGTACTTTGTCAGTGACTGAAAGACTGCCTTTTGGACTCCAAAGCTAAGAAAGCATAAAAACTCAAATACCCCCCACCCCCTTTCCTTGAGCTCTGTATTCTTTCTTTCACAAAGACCCTAACTTCATTCTCCAACACCACACGTTGTCCTCCTCCATCCTACCTGTGATTCCTGCCGTGAACAGAAAGGGTCTTCATTGTATGGTGCTTTTTTCATCAGCTTGTATGATTTTTACCCTCTCATAAGTATAAATAGAATATATCTAGTGATACATTTATTTCACTTAAAATTAGTAGCAAATTACACCAGTTGGCAGAGCCTGAAGGTTCGCCTATAAATATATGTTGGGTAACATACAGTACATCTGCTGAAGTTCTTTATGTTTGTCCTTCATCTGACATACAACTATGGCTATTTATCTCTGTGCAATATGGAGGGAAATGTCCATATGACCAGTGACATGTTTTAGCACAAGGCTCAGAGCCAAAATACATCACATCTTTGCGTATCCACATGCCGCTTATGGCTTTTGATACATCACTGAATTTTATTAACTTAACGTCTATTGGCGTCAGTGATCGTAATTTTTAAATTGGGTTAAGCTGAAGAAAAAAATATTCCTCAATAAAGGTGTTTTTAGGAGAAGACTTTAAAAGATCTTAATCTAAAACGTAATTAGCTCTGATCAGATGAGCTAATGAATCAGAGATATAAACAGTTACAGACATAGATTAAAGGAAATCAGCCACATCAAGAAACAAAAAAAACCCCTATGAATACTTACCACCGCTCCTCTTGATTTTGATCCTGGCGCTGTCCTCTGCTAGTGTTGACATGCCGGTATCACCTAGAAAAGAAACTTATAATTAGCAGCCCGGGGCGCAGGGACAAGATGTCCGGTGCTCCAGATGGCGGTGACATCATGCAAGGGGCATGAATTCACGCTTCTCCCGTGATGTGACCTCCATCTCCCATGTTCCCAGGTGTGGGGGCGTGTATAATTATCAGTCCGGAGCTAGTTATGATTCTTTTTTCTAAGTGATCCCAGCGTGTCTAGTCTAGCAGAGGACAGCGCCAGGATTAAAATCAAGAGGGACGGGGGTCAGTATTTCTAGGGGTTTTTTTGTTTTTGAAATGGTTAATTTCCTTTAAGATCCAAATTCTGTCTCTTCTTTAACTGCATGTATCTCTAGTTCTTTGCATCACAGAAACACAAACCTGATGTAAGATTCTTATCTTTAATTTGAAACTAAATAGTTCAAGGGAATATACACCCAAATGGTAGGTGCTTAAATTTCTGCCTCTAAACTTCACTTATTTCATGTAAATGTGACTCTTCCCTGCACATTTTCACACAACTCTGGAGGAGATTTTTTATAGGTAAACAGGTGAGAATTCACATAAATAAGAGAATTCTAGAAAATACATACCTGAGGGGGCTGGTAGTTTAATTAGGTAAAAAACTGGTGACCGATTTTAAGCCACCCAAAGATGCTGCCTCTTTGGGATCACAATGCTGTTTTTTTTCTATTCTAGGAGATGTAGCATTATGCCAAGAAATAGCTTTGAACTTTGTATTTACTGACCTGTTATGAGTCACGTTGAGAGAAAGAAAAGTCAACTGAGATGTTCCCTACTGGTTTGATTGAAGTCCTTTAGGCCAGATACATTATCACAGGTCAGTTATAGTCTGGTAATGTCTCATTACAGTCCTGTAGGGATCTTATTGAAGCCAGTTGGGGGTATCTCAGCATGTCTCTCACTTTTATACAGCAGTCAAAGACATTTTTCTCCATAATACTGGATCCCTCAAAATAGGCATCATTAGTATCCAGTCGATATCCTGGGTAACCGGATGGTGGTGGTTTGTGGGGTTAAGTTCTCCTTTTTTTCTATATATATTTTATTTTTCATGTACAAGACGAACAAAAACAACAAGTATCAGGGTCTTAGGCCTTCAAAACATTCAACATACGTCATGACATAGTCGCATTAACCATGGCAGGAGAAAGTACTGTCTTCTAGTCAAGTAACATTCAGTTAAAGAGATCAAATTACAGACCATAACATCCAACCTACCCATCATGTATCCATATAACTTGAACCCCCCAACACTGTTTACCCGATACCGCATCTGCTTAGAGACCCTTTCAACTGCTCCAGCAAGTACCATCTGGTCAAGGTCAACAAACGAAATGCAGCAACTCCCTAATAATCAGAATCCATTTATCCCTCCACTCCACAAAGAACCTACGCTGACTCCCTTGCGAAAATCCCAGGTGAATCCAAAAAGTGGAGATATTTGGAAACCTTCCAATGCAATTTGTGCCCTCAATGAGAAATTTACCAAGCTGCAATAGTATACCTGATCACCACCGACCCCTTGACCACTACCAGCTTATTGCCCTGTGGCACATGTAACTGAGTAGGTACATCTCAAGGGAGACAAAAAGTGGATTCTAGTCTAAAATTCGAGAAGTTACCAGAGCCTTTGAGACAATAAACTCTTTATCTTGCAGTTGCATCAAGTGGCATGTATCATCCAAGACCAAATACTCCACCCATTCCTTCAGCAGAGGAGTCCTTGTCTACCTCCCTCTGTCAACCCTTTCTTCGTGCTCCTGTCCTCCCTATTATCCATTGCCAGTTAAAATCTCCCCCCAGTATCTTCATGGTCCCCTGTCTGTCATGATCCGTGTTCTCAATGCCTCATAGAGTGGTTGTTGCTCCAAAATAGGACCATAAATACTATAGATGCTCATAGTTTCAGCATGAAAGAAATCTTAACATGAACTACCCTTCCCTCCATGTCCCATTCCATAGACAAAGCTAGATGCGTCCAATTTATTACCATAAGGACCCGAGCCATACACTGCCCCACCCAGAGTTTGCTCATTCTAAACATATTGCCCTCATAGAAGTGCTTTTCCTGTGGTATGGCTATGTCAGTCTGCAAGCGCTTCAAGTGGTGAAGTACCATTATGCTCTTTCCCTTCACCTTCCACCTTCCTGGAGATCACCTTTACCTGGGCTAACTGCTTTGGTAACCCCAGTGATAAATATATATGTATATGTATATATATATATATATATATATATATATATATATATGAAAGGTATATATATATATATATATATATATATATATATATATGAAAGCACATAGGGGCAGATTTACTTACCCAGTCCATTCACGATCTAGCGGCGCATTCTCTGCGCTGGATTCGGGTCCGGCCGGGATTTATTAAGGCAGTTCCTCCGACGTCCACCAGATGGCGCTGCTGTGCTGAAGTTCCCTGGAACGCACTGGAATACACCGAGCCGGGCCGAGTGAAGGTAAGTGTAAGCTCCGCAACAGATTTTTTTAAAAAAATGTGGCGTTTTTTTTCAAATCCGTGGGGTTTTCGTACGGCCACAGCCCCCGATTTCGCGTGCATGCCAGCACGGAAGCGTCACAAACCGATCGTGTGCGCCAAAATCCCGGGGCAATTCAGGGAGCATCGGCGCAAATCGGAAATATTTGGGTAACATGTCGGGAAAACGTGAATCGGGCCCTTAGTAAATGACCCCCATAGTGTTAAATACATTGAACTGTAACATAGAATTTGACTCAATGTGACATAATTTCAGCACAAATGCCAATTCAGAGAACACATTTACTTTTTGAATGTTTTACAGAAATTTCAGGCATTTAAACTTCAAATTTTCAAATTAATTCTATGAGAACATTTGCTGCACATATGTGGAACATTCTGCTTAAATAGTGGGAATATTGGAAATTCTTGAGAAAGAGTAGAGCTGGTGTTATGACTGCTTTATTGAATTGACAAGTGTAGAATGTGTATGTTTTGAATTTTAATAATTTTATAATTCTACAACAATAACATTCAACTTAAAGGGGCTACTCACAAAACAATTTCCACAAGATAGGGCCTAACTTTCTCATTGGTGGGGGTCGAGGTGATATATTTTGAAATCTTGAACTCCTCCAAGACTTTGCCTGAGCTTCACCAATTCTCTGGAATGCCCTACCCTGTACTATCATACTGATACCCAACTACCATAGTTTCAAACTTGCCCCAAAAATCTATTGCTCAACGGTGCCCTCTGAATTCTGTAAATATAAACAGCGTCTGGTGATTTTGGATTATCTATTTATTTAATTATGATTAAATCTTTTATAAAGAATGGCTGGACCATTGTACAAGCTCTTATCACCTATTTTAATTATGGGCCCTAGGCAAGCCATACCTACAATCTATGGGTTGAGATATAATCTTACCTTTCTGAAATTCTGCCCTGCTGTAGCACACACCAGTTTATTTTAGAATTGAAGCTCATACCAACCTCTCTAAAGATAAATTTTAATCGAAAAGTGTATTTTCTCTTTTTTATATGCTGTAGGTCTGGCTGTAACTTTAATTATTATTGCACTTTTATAAGAGGATTTCAGCATTTTTTTTTACAGATTGTTGACTGTACCTTTTGATATTTTTTTATTCAAAACTATTTCCAACATGAATAAAATTATTGAAATAAAGTCTGACCACATTATGAATTGTTTAAAATTTTTTACACCATTGACCCAAGCATATCAATAGGTTCCTGTAGAGAACACTGTTCTAAGCTTTCATGCTGTCTATACTGCATTAATAATGTATCATGTGACAAGTCAATTTCAATTAAGACATGTTAACACTTTTAATATTTCGCATGTGATGAAAAACACAACAGACTTTGAACAGTTGGGGGTAAGGATGGCGTTGACAAAAGTTGGCTGGAGCTTTAGGAAGCGTATTAGCATTTCACATTTACTACTACATTGCCATCTGTGTAGAAAGAGAGGAGGTAATCTATAATAATAATGTACAGTATCTAACATTTATTTACATTAGGTCAGATGTAATATATATATCCTAAAGACAGACCAGGCCAAGTACAAATAGTCCATGTGAATGTTATTCATATGCAAATAAATGGAATTGTGTCCCAGGCACATGTAATGAAATGGTAAGGAAGCGGATCCAATTTTAAAAAAGCCCTGTTTTTTTTTATATTTTAAACTTCAGTAAACAAGCAACAATCCAACTATATGTATGGTATTTTATTCTAATATCTTATTTTCAAGTTTTATATAGTTTTTTGTGTTAATATTTCCAACTTTTTGCCATTTTAAACATCAACATTTAGATTCTAGCCATAAATCTAGTGCAACACTAAAAAAATTGGATGCAAACTTTTGCATGAAGAGCTAAAAAGGTACAATTTTTTCCATAGAGATGAATGGAGCAGAACGGTCATGCGTTACCCTCTTCTCCACTAATCTCCCAGAGTGACGAGGGGTCCAACTGAGGTAACTGAGACCCCATTTGACCCCTTGTTTTTGTGATCTGGGGGGTCTCATCACTGAGACCCCCACCGATCAACAAGTTAGGCCCTATCCTATGGATATTGATTTGTGGGAAAACCCATATCAGCTTGAGTGAGGATAGACTGCCTTGGTTTGGAACTGGTTAGGTTATTTGTTAAGAGACTTTATGGCACTGAATTAAAAATCCATTAAAAATGATGGATGAAGAATTTCCGGCGGGAGGCGAGATAATGGAAACCTCAATGGAAGCCCAATTATTCCATTGTCGTCATTATAGTCTTTTGGGCACGGTTCAGTAACTTATCGGGGGCTTCTGCTCCTGTCATAGGGCTCCAGTGCTGATGTGACAATACAGGAGCCTAAACCTAAATTATATTCTACAAGAGACATAAAGCGCAGCTAAGACACTATATAAAACAAGATATGTGCACTGCGGCAGAGTAATATACAGCTCAGTCATGCCTGTAATTATTACTCTCTGTAATATCATCCTAATTACAGAAATCACAGTGACTCCTCAAAGAGTGTCAGAATATCTGTGCGGCAGGGAGACAATGGGGCAGATTTATCAAGCTGTCTGAAAGTCAGAATATTTCTAGTTTCCCATGGCAACCAATCACAGCTCCCCTTTAAAATATTCCTGAGCACTGGTAAAATGAAAGCTGAGCTGTGATTGGTTGCCATGGGCAACTAGAAATATTCTGACTTTCAAATATCTTGATAAATCTGCCCCAATATGTGAGAAAACACAGCTAAGAAATTCTTTACCGACCCCCCCAAAAAATTACTGTGACATCACTGTGTACATTATTCCTGGGGTCAGGAAGTAAAGCCACCTTGCAGGTGTGCTGAGACTTATAGCCACTGATGCTCCACTAGGGGATTCTGGGAAATATGCAAATACATTTTCCAAGATGGGACAACCACACCTCTTTTGCTCCCTAGTTAGGAAGCCTCTATAGTCTGACTCTGACTTTAACCACCATTCCCAAAACTGATTTTGTCACAAATTTTCCATCTGAAAAGTCTGTGTCACAATCGCCCTCCACTATTGAAATTCATGGGAGGAAGAATGGCCTGTATTCTAGACAGAACCTGGGCAGACAATGTTCAGAGCATCAGTCATGTTGGTCCAAATCCACATTGCAGAACCTGACTGTGGATATTGAGCCTGGATGTTTTAGGATGCAAAAATGTCACAGTCAGGCCCGGGGCCAGCACCCGGCCAACCCGGGCAAGTGCCAGGGCCCCAAGGTACTGTAGGGACCCACTCGGGCCCCCGGATCAATTGTACCAGTGTCGCTATAAGACACTGGTACAATTGATCACCATCCTCTATGCTGCGCTGGTCGGGAGCGCAGCATAGAGGCAGAATCTAAAACTCACCTGTCCCGGTTCCCACGATGCAGCGCTCCGCAGGGTATGCGACGGCTTTGAAGCCGGCGCACATGATGACGTCATCGGAACACGTGTGCCGGCTTCAGAGCCGGTGCGTACGGGAGGCCCAGGCCGAAGACAGCTGCAGGCGCTGCTCCGGGGGAACCAGGGAAGGTAATTTTTTTCTTTTTTCTTTTCCGAAAGGGGAATCATATTTAAAAAAATTTCTATTCATTATCAAATAAGGCAGCCCCCCGATTAGTACATTTGTTCTTAAGTTGAAATTGTAGGAACGTCAGAACAGGTATACAGGCAGTTACCCTATTAAGAACACAGACTCACAGACGACCCTTAGTTACAAAGGACTCTGGAGGTTGGTATATTACTGTACTTTATCCTTTAGGCTAAACCATGAAAGCTTTGTGTAACCGTTATCACAGGTGCCTCCTGTAATGACAGCTTCTTGTTAATCCTGGTTCTTACCCAACATTTAAAATCCATTGTGACAGAGACCAATTACAACTGATTAAAAACAACAGTTTTGACTTACATATTACAATTCAACTTAAACAACACAACAATGTGATTTTGAACAATAAGGGCTTTATTGTAGACACCTGGACACTCTAATGGTTTTATTTAAAGCTCTAAAGCTTAAGTACTGAGAAAGTAACAGCATGGAAATAATTTTATAAATAACATGAAAAAAACTCTCGTTGTTGTATGTATTAACTTAAATAATTTGAATTGGTTTGAAGGGTCTAGAGAAGTCCTTAGGGGCTATTCTGTCATCATGTTACCAAGAAGTTCACCCTTTTCTTTTGTGGATCCACTTCAGTGCCATATGAACAAAAGGTTTTTTACTTCTGGACGGCCTATTACTTTTGAAGAATGACTCCTCCTTCAGAGATTTAGTTCCTACAATCAATTGAAAATGACGAGACGTTTCTGTTGTCTTACACAGTATTCTACAAAGCCCTGACCACACTCCTATAGTTAGATTTCACTTCATCTGTCATTAAAAAGGACCTCTCAGTTCTCATGTCTGCTTTGTGGATAGTAAGTAACAAAAGTAATTGCCCACCACCAGGCCCGGCGCCAGCACCCGGCCAACCCGGGCAAGTGCCGGGGCCCCGGGGTACTGGAGGGGCCCACTCGGGCCCCCGGATCAATTGTACCAGTGTCGCTATAAGACACTGGTACAATTGATCACCATCTCTGTTGTCTTACACAGTATTCTACAAAGCCCTGACCACACTCCTATTGTTAGATTTCACTTCATCTGTCATTAAAGAGGACCTCTCAGTTCTCATTTGTGAATAGTAAGTAACATAAGTAGTAGCCCGCCACTAATTATATGTTTAATTATATTTTAGGAGATCCTGGTACAAATCAGCAAGTGCACGGAATTCATAATAAAACAACACCAAAATTTTCAGCATCAAAAATTGTGATCATAGTCCTTTTATCATATCGACATTTAAAACAGTTCCCAAACTTGTCACATTTATCCATATCATCTGTCATCTGTCACATGAACCATTCTGTTGAAGACTTAGGGTGATGCCACACATGGCATTTTGAACTAATTTTTGGTCTGTTTTTTTGAAAACGCATCCGTTTTTGACCAGTTTTCATTAAAATAATTGGTAAAACCTGTCAAAAACGAATACGTTTTTTAAGGGACGGCTTAAAAATGGACCAAAAGTAGGGCATCACCCTAAGTATGGAGCCAGTCACACTAGGGAGCCAGTAGGTTCATTACGAATTGTTTAAGAAGGAATATGAGGCATCCTGTTTGAGTCATGGTTGAGTCAAACTAAGGCTACATGCACACTGCCATGACCCTGTTGCACCGTAGCACAGCGGGCACACGGCAGCGCGGGGAGAGGAGGAGGAGGTAAGCGCCGCTCACCCCCTCCCCTCTCCATAGGAAGTTATGGTGCACGGCGCCGTAATACGGGAAAAGATAGGACATGTCCTATCTTTTCCCGGGCTACGGAGGGGTACGTGTGCGGCACCGTACTGCTCCCGTACAGGGTGGTGAGCCCATAGAAGTGTATGGGGGGCGTATATCGGCCGTATATACATCCCCCATACATGTGTGTGAATGCAGCCTAAGAAAGAAATGCAAGAAGAATTCTGGAATAATTAGCCCCAATAAACTACCATGCTTTATGAAACATGTTCTAAGCATTTTAGACAATTATTAGAAGCTTTTATGCCCATTTCAAAAGGGTTATATTATGAATAAGTTAGGTTGGCATGTAGTAGTATGGAGTAGAACATTTGGGTCACCAAACTTGGACTTCATCGAGAACCAATCGTGGGTGTTAACTCTTTTCTTAACACTTTTTGTGCATCACGGGAAGCAACAAACCTTAGGAAAACAATAGAATATGCTGCCAACATTTAAACTGTAACAACTTTGATCGGAGCCAGGTGTTACAGGGTGTGGGTGAGCGTTCTAAAATAAAACAAAAACAAATAGCGTCCAGCTCACCCACAAAGCTCTTGGTTTCCCTTTGCACAGAGTTTGCCTAAGTCACAAGGTAAAAAAATCCAACACATCGATGGGAATCCATCGATAGGTGAGCGTTCTGGTTCCAGAATCGAACACGGTGAACCTGAACGGGTCCATTCATCTCTAGATTTGAGGCATCCTAACATAATGTTGAGACCAACTAAGAATGATATGCAAGAATTCCAGAATAATTTGTGAAGTGAAAGTATCATGCTTTACTCCACCATTTTGTAAGCATTTTAGTTTTTAGAGAATTTTATGACTGGCATGAAAAGAGAACAATTATTGTTAGAAAAGATTGAATGTATTGTGTGTTCTCCATTTCTAACATTACAAATTCTATTTTTTTCAGAAGGCCGAATTTTAATGTTTTTAAATCATGTTCAGGGATAATGTTCTGGCCTTCTCTCCAATGTTCACTCTCAGAATGTTAAGATTAAGAATTTCTTCTCTTAATCAATATAATTTCCATATTCTTTAGTGACGTTGAAGTTGGGGGTCTTTGCTGTTCCATTGTTTGGAGATTCCTAGATTCTTTGGTTGATAAGAATCTATTGATCTTCACAGCAGTTGCTTGGGGTCATTATCTCATTGTAATTTATTTTTCAGATAAATGTTTGCCAGAGGGTATTACATGACATATTAAGATGCACTTGTACTTACCAGTATTCATGATGCCTTCAATCCCAATAACAGTTCACCACCTCCAGTGACTATACTTAATGCTTTTGTGCGCCTAAGTGTAGTAGTTGCGCCTAAATTCTGGCGCACTGTTTTGCCAGAATTATCACAAGCTACAACCATCTGTGATAAGTATATTTTCTGCCTCTTATTAATCACTTTACTAAAATCAGCAGGTGCACAGAATTCACAAAAAAACACCAACACTTTCAGCATCAAAAATTGTGATCATAGTCCTTTTATCATATCCACATTTAAAACAGTTCACAAACTTGTCACATTTATCCATATTCTCATCTGTCACAAGAACCATTCTGTTGAAGACAGTAGGGAGCCAGTCACACTCAGTAGGTTTATTACGAATTGTTTATGTAGGAATATGAGGCACCCCGACACAATGGTTAAGTCAAACTAAAACTAAATTTTAACAATAATTTTGGATTCATTAGTCCCAATAAACTCACATGCTGGGGCACATTTACTCACCCGGTCCCTCGGAGTTCCCGAAAGTGCATTGTCCGTCCAGAATGCACTGTGCCGCGATTCACTAAGATGGTGGGCCCGATATCCTGCATGTGTCGCTTCCGCGCTCAGGTCCGCCGGAGTTCACCACCTTCCTCTGGGTGCATGCAATTGTTTGGCTTGCGACACAATTTTGAAGTTAAATCCCGTGGTTTGTCCAAATCCGTTGGATCGTCCAACGGCCAGCCCCTGATTTCTGTCACTTAAAAGCCAGTGCGATTGGGCCAAAATCATATCGCGTGCGCCAAAAATCCCTTTAAAATCCCTGTCCCAGTGGCGCAAAATGTAAATCTTCGGGATGTCCAACAAAAGTGCGGACCGCGGGGCCCTTAGTAAATGAGCCCCGCTTCATGAAACATGTTCTAAGCATTTTAGACAATTATTCAAGGCTTTTATGTCAATTTAAAAGGGATGTATTAAGAATAAGTTAGGTAGACATGTGAGTAGTATTAAGTGGAACATTTGGGTCACCAAATTTGGACTTCACCGTGAACCAATTGTGGGTGTTAACTCTTTTCTTAACACTTTTTTTTGCATCACCAGAAGCAACAAACCTTAGGAAAGCAATAGAATATGCTGCCAACATTTAAACTGTAATAACTTTGATCGGAGCCAGGTGGTACAGGTGTGGTTGAGCGTTCTAAAATACAACAAAAACAAATAGCTTCACCCACAAAACTCTTGGTTTCCCAGTGCTCGGAGAAGTATTCCGAAGTCACAAGGTAAAAAACTCCAGCACATTGATGGGAATCCATCAATGGGTGAGGTCCCCGGATTGAAAACGGTGAACCTGAACAGGTCCACTCATCCCTAGATATGAGGCATCCTAACATAATCTTGGAGACAAACTAAGAATGATATGCAAGAATCAGATTAATTTGTGTAGCCTAAGGTGTATACGAATAGTTAACTCCGAAGTTGTGAAGCAAATTTAGTTTTTAGAGGAAGATATGACCAGGTTATGAAAAGGGAACCAATTCTAAAAACAAATTAGTGATAGAAAGAGAATTCGTATTGTGTGTTTC
The DNA here is from genome assembly GCA_019512145.1 of Engystomops pustulosus. NCBI lineage: Eukaryota > Metazoa > Chordata > Amphibia > Anura > Leptodactylidae > Engystomops > Engystomops pustulosus. Next base: position 5,721,974 of record CM033645.1, read on the forward strand.
ATTCAAATAAAAATTCTATTTTTTTCAGACAGGCCGAATTTTAATGTTGTTTAAATCATGTTTCAGACAAGGATAATTTTCTGCCTCTCTCCAATGTTCACTCTCAGATATAAGATTAAGATTTGTTCTCTCTTAATCAAATAAATTTCATATAGTGTCTCAGTTGTTCGGAGATTCACTAGATTCTTTGATTGATAAGAATTATTGTATCTCACAGCCGTTGCTTGGGGTTCATTATTACTGTAATTTATTTTTCAGTAAATGTTTGCCAGAGGGTATTACCATTGAAATCTTAGAGTGCACTTGTACTTACCAGTATATGATGCCCATCCCAATAAACAGGCACCACACCAGTGACTATGACTTAAGTCGGAAAATCCACTAGAAACTAGACGTACTATTCTTTCCAATGGACATCAATCCTACAATCCATGGGCCCAAATTTATCACGTTTTGTGCTGCGCCGTAAGTTAGAGTGCGCCTAAATTCTGGCACAATGGTTTTGCCAGATATCCCAAGTACAAACATCTGTGATAGTAGTTATTTCTGCCTTTTAAATCCTTTACTCTTAAAAACAGTTTGGCGCAGTTTAGGCGAACGAGAGTGCGAAGGAAAGTGTGATCTCAGAGAAAGAGAATCTCTTGCGTATCCCACACAAAGAAAATGAAGTAACAATCACCAAGCAGCAACCCGGGTGTGAACACCCAGCCACCCAGTGACACTCACTCAGCGGGGCTCTCGGAGGGATAATCCACCATGCGGCTCATGCTGAACCCATGTAAGTATGCCGTATCCCCTCAGAAAACCTGGTATCTGAGGGGGATCTGGATTCTGTGCAGAATTACATGGGGACCTTGTATGTCGGATCGGCAACTTCTGCAAACTTCTGAGCTCTTGCTGTGAGATCCGCATTGTGCAGAATGTTTTGTAAATAGAAGGTGATGAACTGTAAATAGGAGTCTGCAGCTACTGCCTGTAATGATCTAATGTCTCTATTAATGTTCTAGTGTCTGCCAGAGTAATATCATGTCTGTAGTATATGTTCCAGTGTTGGCTGAGCTCGCTGCTAGAAATGAGCTGCTTTTATTCGACAAAGGGACTCAGTTGCTTTCTCTCAGATAACGGCACCGTCAGGCGGAGTGTTTTTGCACCCGTTTTTTGCGAATAAATGAAAAACGTTGCAAGTGAATGAATATTAATTAGGCCAAGCAAAAAATCTGGATTGGTAAGATAGAGCAGGGAAAGCTGGATTTTGCTGCGCGGATAGTTTGGTTTAATCGCAAAAATGGCGCAAAAAACGGTGAGCCATGAATGAAAAGGCGACAAAAACAACCAGAAAAAAACGAGTGCTGATGGGTCCCATTTTTTAATTGTAAAGTGCTCCTTTAAAAAGTCTATAATTAACGGTTGAAAATAAATAAATACACATTTTTATATTAACCAAAGGATTATTGCCTTTTAAACTGGTATGCGGTCTCAGTTGGTTATATCACCTCCTTGCCCTAAACATCCTAATGCTTGCAATAATTGTAGTCGTGATTGGACAATGCCGTTAAAGGAAATATATTGAAACTAATAAAGCTGAAGGGAGGATAAATGTGTAATATCCATTTCCAAAGAACCTCTGGAGGTAAGATCTGGAATGTAAGTAGTAATTTGCTGTATTTTTTATTGGCACCATTTCAATAATTTTTTCTCATTAATCTCGAGAATGGACTGTTTTGATAAAAATTAATTAAAAAAAATTAGCAATTTAGGTTCAGGTTTTTATATTTTACTGGAGTTAACAAATTATACACATTGTATTTGTTCTCTTTGTCATTAGTAATGTTTACGGATCATCAAATAACCAATGTAAAGAAACAGGTCATTGAAAACAACCTATCATTTTACAGTGTTGATCCAGAGTAAGACAAAAAAAAATTAAAACAAAATGGCACTGGATAGGTCTTACGGTATAAATTCCTTCACACAAAACATCAAAAGTACGCATACCCACACGAGAAAGCATTTATTTTCCTCAGTTCACACAGGGATAATCCAGCATGCCTTTGTCCAGAAGTAAAAATCAGTAAACTGCGCTCATAGTACTTATGAGACCAATATACTGGCTAAGTTAAAATCTGTTGGGGTTTTTCCACCATCTGATTCTCAGAGACTTTGAGTAATTGAAGGTCACGTGTTTGGGACATCTGTCTCTTCAAATGGACTCCTCTTGCTATGCGGCGGGGGATCACTGGTGGTGGGTAACCGGGCGGTAGTTGATGGGGAGTTGTTATATTTTATTTTATCTAAGCCCCTGTACTCTACTGTACTTCCTTTATAACTACCAGTATATTTGGTACCTGTACACTAGCTATTTTAGGTAGTCCAATAAAGATGATTGGAGAGGAAGCAAACCCACACACCACTACCCCTAATTCTTTTATCATGAAATGTAATATACCGTGGACATACGTATTATCAACCATAATCACCCACAGATCACTACCGGATTAAAGGTATGATTAAGAATTTAGTAGAATTGATGGCTTTCTGCTAACATCATCAAGACTTGGTAGTTATGCACCAGACACGAGAAACGAGGGGAATTTGGACCACAGTTCACTATTTTGTGTCCTGCTCTGAGGGGAATCTGTAAATCTCCTTCAATTCAATAAGATACTGCAGTTTTTATTCTGTCTGATAAATGCGTCATCGAGCCCGTTCTTCTAGCTTTGTATCCATGATTTACCAAGTTGGGAACATTGATCATGCAAGGATGGGTGACAGTCACATCAATCAACTATTTATGGTCTTTCCAAAGAGGATAAGTCTCAATAATAAATCAACCCCTTAACTTACCCATATAAAGCCTCAATATTCTCTGCTTGAACATTTTGGTAGTATTTGGTGTACTTAGGAGCCAATTCATCCACAAATGATCTCATTCTACACAAAAAACCCTTCCGCTTTAATCTTGCTCTTCTGTTAACCTCTCCAGGACTTCTCCCAAGGCATCTCCAATAGCTACCAAAACATTTTCAGACTGCCCTTGACTATCCAAACCTTCAAACAACCTTGAAAACCCAACTCTTTAGAATCGCCTAAAATATCAACTACTAGAAGATGAGCGAGTATAACCGTCCGAGCTTGATGGCTCGTTCGAGTATTAAGGTACCGAAACGGCTCGTTGCTCGGACGATAGTTCCCTGCCGAGACGCGCATTTAATTAAAACAAACAGCAGGAAGAACAATGGAAGAATAGAAAAAAACAGTGAAAACAGGATCATTTAAGTGAAAACACAGTGAAGAATAGAGTACAGATGTTCGGCACCATCTGCTTTCATTGTCGAAGATACACGCGGAAAGGGAGACATCGCGCACCAGGGAGACATCAGGCGCAGAAGAGGAACATCGAGGCGCAGCAGAGAAACTTTGATCGGGCGCAGCAGAGACACTAGGGCGAGCAGAGACAACATCGGGCAGCCGGGGACATCGCACGCAGCAGGGAGACATGGGGAGACTAAGTGGAAGCAGAGGAGCGGATCCCGGGACGCGGATCTCCCGACAAGTAAGAAGATGTGACGCACCAACTCTGTAATCTATTCTTCACTGTGTTTTTCACTTAAATGTCAATGTTTCACTGTTTTGATCTATCTTCACATGTTCTTCACATCTGACTGACTTGCGGGAGTAATATACCGCGGAAAAAGTTGAACGAATAGATTGCAAGATGTTTGCATTACATCTTTCGGTAACTTATCAGAAGACATTATTTTTCAATTAAATAACACATTTATTTACTGAACCATGGTCCCTTTGAAAAATGCTCGAGTCTCCCATTGCCTTCAATGGGGCTCGTTATTCGAGACGAGCACTCGAGCATCTGGAAAAGGTCGAGGCATGAGAAGAAAGAGAAAAGAGAGAATGTTGGAGGGAGAGAAGAGCAGAGAGCAAACCCCCCTAACAAGGAGTTAGAAAATCTGGCCCCCTTAGTAGAGGGACTTGTAATAGGCACCTCCCAGAGTATGACACAGGGATAGAAATAATTCCTGATTTATTTAGGGACACCAGTTACACAGAACGTGCCAATTGGTTCCTGTCCACAATGGGGCCTCACCATCTAATCAACCGACCTATGTTTTGGAGTGTGGGAGGAAAACCGGAAGACCCGGAGGAAACCCTCAAAAAACGGAGAGAACATACAAACTCTTTGCCAGATGTTGACCCTTAATAAAGTTCTTCTCTGTGATTTTAGAGAAGTCTCTGGGCCAAATTTGATGTTTATTTCAACATTGTGGTCCAGGAATTTGTAGATTCCGATTTATAGCGAAAAGATGAAAGGGAAAACAGATCAGCTTCTTTTTATACAATTTCCACTCAATGGATTTTAGTCACTGACAGCAGCACCGTTATGCCACTTCCCCATGACACGTGTACTACAGGATACGGATGTGTGCCCCAAGTTCTAATAATAAACATCATCTGGGTGATTATTATTTGCTCTGCTTCATTTACAATCATATATAATCAATATAATTTCCATATTCTTTAGTGACGTTGAAGTTGGGGGTGGTTGCTGTTCCATTGTTTGGAGATTCCTAGATTCTTTGGTTGATAAGAATCTATTGATCTTCACAGCAGTTGCTTGGGGTCATTATCTCATTGTAATTTATTTTTCAGATAAATGTTTGCCAGAGGGTATTACATGACATATTAAGATGCACTTGTACTTACCAGTATTCATGATGCCTTCAATCCCAATAACAGTTCACCACCTCCAGTACTATGCTTAATGCTCGGAAATATCCACCTAGAACTAGACTACTATTCTTCAATGGGACATCAGGTACCAATCCATGGGCCCAAATTTATCACTTTTGTGCCGCTAAGTGTAGTAGTGCGCCTAAATTCTGGCACAGGTTTTGCCAGAATATCACAAGCTACAAACCATCTGTGATAAGTTATTTTCTGCCTCTTTTAATCCTTTACTTTAAAAACAGTTTGGCGCAGTTAGGCGAAACGGGAGGTAGGGAAAGGAAAGGTGGATCAGGAGAAAAGAGAAATCTCGGATTATCAAAAAATGAAAGATGAAGATAAAAATCACAGCAGCACCAAGGTTGTGTGACACCCAGCACACCCAGTGAACTACTCAGCAGGGGACTGCTCCGGCGAGGGAATCCCCATGTCGCGTCTCATGCTGCACCCCTGTAATTTGCCCGTATCCATCAGAAACAATGGTATCTGAGGGGGATGGATTTCTGTGCAGAATTACATGGGGACACTTGTTATGTCGGATCGGCAACATTCTGCAAACTTCTGAGCTCTTTGCTGTGAGATCAGCATTTTGCAGAATGTTTTGTAAATAGAAGGTGATGAACTGTAAATAGGAGTCTGCAGCTACTGCCTGTAATGATCTAATGTATCTATTATATGTTCCAGTGTCTGCAATGTATCTAATGTATCTATTATATGTTCCAGTGTCTGGCTGAGCTTTGCTGCTAGAAATTAGCTGTTCTGCAAAGGGGCTCAGTGCTTTCTTCTCAGATAACGCCACCTTCGGGCTGCAGTGTTTTTGCGCCCGTTTTTGCGCCTAAATGAAAACGTTGCAAGTGATGAATATCATTAGGCACAGCAAAACATCTGGATTGGTAAGATAGATGAGGGAAAGCTGGCTATTTTTGCTGCGCGGCTAGTTTGGCGTTTAATCACAAAAATGGCGCAAAAACGGTGCGCCTGAATGAAAAGGCGCAAAAACAACAGAAAAAACGAGTGATGCATGTGGCCCCATGTTTTTTAATTGTAAAGTTCTCTTTAAAAATTCTATACTTAACGGTTTGAAATAAATAACATACACATTTTTATATTCAACAAAGATTATGCTATTCTAAATCTGTTATGGTCTCAGTTGGTTATCTCACTCCTTGCATTAAACCTCCATAATGCTTGACCATAATTGTAGTCTTGATTGGAAAAGGCGTTAAAGGAAATATATTGAAACTAATAAAGCTGAAGGAATAAATGTGTCAATATCCCATTCCAAATGAACCTCTTGAGGTAAGATCTGCAATGTAAGTAGTAATTTGGTGTATTTTTTATTGGCACCAGTTTCATATATTTTTCTCATTAATTTCGAGAATGGACTGTTTTTCTAAAAATTCCTTTTTAAAAATTAGCACTTTAGGTTCAGGTTTTTTCTCTTTCTGGAGTAATAACTATCCACATTGATATTTGTTCTCTTTGTCATTAAAGTCATTTTTACAGTATCATCGAATCAACAATGTAAAGACACAGGTCCTTGAAACCCAACCTATCATTTTACAGTGTTGATCCAGAGTAAGACAAAAAAAAAATTAAAACAAAATGCCTCTGGATAGGTCTTACGGTAATAAATTCCTTCATCACAAACATCAAAGTAAGCATACCCACACTGATTTATTTGTCCTCAGTTCACACAGGATACTCCAGATGCCTTTGTCCAGAAATAAAATCTAAACTGATCATAGACTTCTGGACCAATATACTGGCTAAGTTATAAATCTGTTGGGTTTTTCCACCATCTGATATCTCCAGAGACTTTGAGTAAATTGAAGGTCACGTGTTTGGGACATCTGTCTCTTCAAATGGAATCCTCTTGATATGCGAGGGGACACCTGTAGGTGGGTAACCGGGGTAGTTGATGGGAGTTGTTATATTTTATTTTATCTAAGCCATGTACTCTACGGTACTTACTTTATAACTACCAGCAATATTTTGTACTTTGTACACTAGCTATCTCAGGTAGTCCCATAAAGATGATTGGAGAGGCAGCACACCACAACCACTACCCCATAAT
>CM033645.1:5728957-5750329 GCA_019512145.1 Engystomops pustulosus
ATAAAGATGATTGGAGAGGCAGCACACCACAACCACTACCCCATAATTCTTTGAGAAAAGAATCATCACTTTTATCATGAAACGTATATCTCGTGACATACTGTATATCAACCATAATAACATCACCAGATCACTACAGTATAAAGGTATGATCAGAATTTAGTTAGAATTGATGGCCTTTCCTGCTAACATTCCATCAAGACTTGGTCAGTTTATGCACCAGACACGAGAACGAGAATTTGGACACAGTTCACTATTTTGTGTTCCTCTATGAGGTGGAATCTGTAAATCTCCTTCAATTCAATAAGATCTTCTGTCTGATAAATGGTCATCGAGCCCGTTCTTCTCAGCTTTGTATCCATGTATTTACAAGGTTGTGAACATCTGATCAATGCAAGGGCTGGGTGACAGCTCCCCATCAATCAACTATTTATGGTCTTTCCAGAGGATAAGTCATCAATAATAAATCAACCCCTTACTAACCCATATAAGCTCAATATTTCTCTGACCTTGACCATTTTGGTAGTCTTTGGTGTACTGTGGTAAAACTTAGTGAGCCAATATCATCCCACACATGATCTCAGTTCTTCACAAAACCTTTGCTTCACTCTTTGCTCTTCTTACAACCATCTCAAGGACTTATCCCAAGCATCTCCAATAGTCTACCAAAACATTTCAGACTGCCCCTGACCTATCAAACCTTCAAACATACCTTGAAAACCCACATCTTTAGAATTGCCTAAAATATGCAACTACCCACTGCTCCTCCCTCTCACCTAGTGTCTCCATTTACCTTCTCTCATAGATTGTGAGCCCTCGTGGACAGGGTCCTTCTTCCGCTATGTGTGTCTTATGTACTTGCATTTGTTCATGTCTTAATGATATGTATATGAACCCCTAATTGGATGTACAGCACCATGAAATTCATGGTTGTCTCTAAATAAATAATAATAGGCCTATTCTTAACAACATGGAGAAAATTCTTGATTACATACAGAATTTATTTTCTCTACAGAACAGTTGTATTGTACAGAACATCTCTGGTTACCTGTGCCATTCAATGGTCTGGTCCAATTCTCTTCCATTATCTAGATACACTGTATCCATACAAAAGGTAAAACATACGTATGTGACTAAAAAAGCAATACAGAGTAAAAAAGGTTATCATTCCGCTTTTCATATTCTCAACAATGAAGAGTGTATAGGATCTAGGGAATTGAGATAATGGTATGCAAAGATATAAAGTGTTCAGGCAACAGCACTACCGGTTATAACAAGGTATATTCTTAGTAATTGTTAGAGGTTTAGATCATTTTATATTCATGTAAAGCAAAAAAAAAAAAAGAAAGAAAAAAAGAAATGTGATCTGCCTCGGCTCATTATATAAGGGTATGATCAATAATACACCATGGAAGTACTCCGCATTTGAAAACACCCTCTACGATACCAGTGTAACAATATTTGCTATTAAAACTCCCCCATCCCTGTAATTTGAATTATTGTTTGCGTCCTTTTTATCTAGTCAGTTACTTTCATTTTTCTGCCTCCCACTTGTTCTGTTCTTTACTTGACAGATACTATATAGTGGGAACAAAAGTCTTCATCGTTATAAAGCGCAGCGACGTTCAGTCACATCAGACATTTATCTTTAGAGTCTTCGGTGCCTCTTCTCTTTTCTTCCGTGTTTTAAACAGCCTGAAGTTCAATAAGTTTGGATCTGACATAGAGGCTGCTCTTTAATGAAGAGAATGGCACAAAATTGGAATCTTTCTTCTCCCTGTGAATTGTGGAATTCTGGTTATAAATTTTAAATAGAATGGAATGAAAAGTCTATCTCTATATTTTGGAATGATCGGTAAAAGTTATGAGAATTTTTGCACTTGAAGGGAATCTGTCACCACATTTCCATAAATACAGCTGGTAACAGGTTCCATTAGAGCTCCATTCACTGACTTACACCCTTCATTTACCTAAAAATTGTTTCCCTCACAACCACATAAATCAACTATTTCACCTGGCTTCAACTATTTCACTTTGCCCTGCTCAAGTGGCCTCTCCCATCTATACCTCTCCATGTCCCATGTTTCATCTCAGCATTTCATATGACCATGGGGATATTATCACAGGTCCTTTAGCCTTCTAACATAAGCAGAATGTACACCATGCATATATCTGATCACAAGGCAGTATCATGTCATGAAATACAGCATGCCTCCATGGACTTTTACTCCTCCCCATCCTCCATGGAGGCTGCTGTGAATTCATGTGATCAGATAAATGCATGGGGTAGACTGTACAAATATATCAGAACCTTAGATGATGTCACCATGGTTACATAACAAGATGTGGCCAATGATGTAACAGAGCTCTAACTCAGCATGCTCTGCAACACTAAGGCTTATCAATCAGATACTAGGAGGCAGAGCAATGTAAGTAATTCATAAATATTCATTGGACTTTAGTAGTGACATTGGACTCCAGTCGGGTTAGCTGCATGTAAGTTTACAAACTGATTTTTTTTTTTTAGGAATACGGGCAATGCTTTTTACTGATTGCTTTTAATTAAGTATTTAGTTTGCGTAGGTTAATTTGCAAGACAGATTCTTTTTTAAGGCAAATAAAATCCAAAAACAAAAGATCTGAAGCTCTCAACTAACTTTACTAAAATACCCTTTAAAAATATGCATGTGAAAGGCTAAACAAAATAGTAACTAGACCAGTAGCCTATGAAAGAAGGGACCTAGATATACAAAATAAAGTTTTTCTAATTACTTTTTTAAGAAATTCTGCTTAGTTGAAAAAGAAATAGGCTGCAATGCTCCCTCCTGTACACTTCCAAATTGCAGCCTGTGCAGTGTTGATCAATGGTGCTGACCAGGAGTTTACATCTATTCTCCCTGTGTTTGTTTACACAGCTCTTGACAGTGAGGTTTAAACCCTCCATTTTCAGCTTGATGTTTGAAAATAATGCTCATACTACTACCTGAGAGATAGCAGGAAGGGTTAAGACACACTGCCCAAATCTATAAACAAACATAGAGGAAAGGAGAGAAAGTCCTGCCTCAGGCTCTTAGACAGATTGCCCTTGACAACACAGATATAAAGCCATTACTAAGGGGCACTTTGCTGCTTGTTTCCTTATAAACTAAGCAAAATTTCTAATGAAGTACATATACAGGCGGTCCCCTACTTAAGAACACTTGACTTACATACGACCCCTAGTTACAAACGGACCACTGGATATTGGTAATTTATTGTGCTTTAGTCCTAGGCTACAATGATCAGCTGTAACAGATATCACAGGTGTCTGTAATGAAGCTTTATTGTTAATCCTGGTTCTTATGACAACCCAACATTCTTAAAATTCAATTGTCACAGAGGCCAAAAAAGTTCTGGCTGGGATTACAATGATAAAATATACAGTTCCGACTTACATACAAATTCAACTTAAGAACAAACCTACAGACTCTATCTTGTATGTTACCCGGGGACTGCCTGTATTAGAAATATGTCCACACCACTCCCCCCACACAATATAAAAATAATCTGAAATGACATTTTCTCTTTAGCAAGGTCACAAGGACCAATACAATTGTAGCGATTTATCAAAGCTTGAAGGTCAGTTTTCTGGAGTGTAAACCTTGATATAGTTGCAACTCCTTGCACATGGCCAGGAATTACAGGAATTAACCGTTTCCTCCCTTATGCCATCTTCCCACAAAGTGGGTGTGGAGGGTTGAGAAGGGGACCATTTGTGTGGGCAGATATGAGGGGGGGTGCTACACTTGTGCACTAGGTATAGCCTAGGTCAGTGATGGGCAACCTTTTGAGCTAGGTGTGTCAAAATTCGCCAAAAAAACTAGCATAACTCGGGTGCTGTGTCACCTTTAGGAAAAACCTAATTTTGTAATAACATGTCCAGCAGCGGCCTCCCCTTATTAATAACATGTCCAGCAGCGGCCTCCCTTTACTACTAAAATACCCCTAGCGCCCTCCCTTTACTACTAAAATACCCCTAGCAGCCTCCGTTTACTACTAAAATACCCCTAGCGGCCTCCCTTTACTACTAAAATACCCCTAGCGGCCTCCCTTTACTACTAAAATACCCCTAGCACCCTCCCTTTACTACTAAAATACCCCTAGCGGCCTCCCTTTACTACTAAATTACCCCTAGCACCCTCCCTTTACTACTAAAATACCCCTAGCGCCCTCCCTTTAAATATAATATAATAATAAACTTACATACTTACCCAGTGATGTCTTCTTCCCTGTAGCTTTACAGCAGGCGGCTCGGCTCTTCGCGCGCCTCGGATCACGTGACTGACGTGACCTGACGTCAGGTCGCCTCAGTCACGTGACGAGCAGCGCGCATTGCAGCCTGGAGGAGCCGGAGGAGTTGCAGAAGGTGGGCGGACCAACGCGGTGCCGGACAGGTAAGCAGGGGGCAGAAACACAGGGACGGGGGCGGGACATTAACACAGCGGCAGCACATTACACAGGGACATTAACACAGGGGGAGCACATTACACAGGGACAGAAACACAAGGACGGGGGCGGGACATTAACATAGGGGTAGCACATTACACAGGGGCAGCACATTACACAGGGAGGGGGGCGGACAGCGGGCGCTGGGCGGCCGCGTGTCAGCAAAAATGACTACGCATGTCAGTGCTGACACGCGTGTCATAGGTTCGCCATCACTGGCCTAGGTAATACCATAGGAATTGTGTAGCAGCATGCTGGCCTCCAAATATATCAGAACATTGGAGCCTCTAGATATATCAGCTGCGGTGGGAAAGGTGGCTTTCATAACAAGTGATGGTGCACAATGAGCTTGCACATGATAAATGCTAGTCATGCTAGTCCGTGAACTGGCTAAAGATCCAAGCACCAGGTTTTCAGCAAATGCTATTCAAGCACTACAGTATTATCCTGACATAGCATAATTGACCCCATAAAATCACCCTATAATTTATCCTATAAATCCTGACCTAAACGAGTTCTTTCCTGACTAGAAAAAAAAAAGGGAAGTCAAAATGTATGGTCAAAGATATTAATTATATAGTTTGGTCAAGATCAGGTAAAAACGAACAGTGGTCTAAAATACTTCACCCATTCTCGGGTTACCTCAGATTAACATCCAGTCACCTACCTTAACAGGAAAATGTGTGTCCAGCTAGCAGGGTGCACTTAGGCCAAAAGTTAAGGTATTTTTCTGTGCTCTTCTGGTTTCGGTAACTGAACTTATTTCTATTTCTCTCTGCTTATATTGTTTGGGAACAATTGTGGTCGGATCTAACAGAATTCTGGATACAAAAGTTCAATCTGATCCTATTTCCCTGCTGCTCCCTCCTCCTCTCTCACAGCATGAACTCACATACAGTCACTTTAAGAGAAAGACTAATGGTGCACCCCCCTCCTGTCAAAGTGATAATAATAGGTTTGATATGCTGATTCATAGTTGTTAATGTGTTTTATACTATGTAATTGTCAATGGATCTTGTCATCTTCATTTTCTTATATAAAAATATAAAAGTGAAGGACATTTAATTCATAAAATTCACCTGCAGGGAATTCTAAAGAATTGTTGATTAGAAAAAATGTATTTAAGTTCTGTGTCAAATCAAAAAGGAAACAAATATTTCTATCTAGCATATTTAAAAGGATTTTTGGTTCTTTTGTCAAATGAAAGAAAAATGAAGGCTTTATGTAGATGAGTCATGAGTTAAATGTGTTCTGAGAATAGCAGTGAATCACCAAGTAATGGCCCAAGTAGTCACTTTTTTCACCTGTTAAATAACAGTATAGAGAAGATGTGTCCACATCTCTATTATAGTATAATTATGAAAAAATTTTTTTTACTAAACTGTAAATCCATACTTATCAAATAATCTAAATTAATTTATCAACCTGAAAGGTGGTTTAGAAAGGAAAGCCCAGTTCACATCTCCCTTAGGACTTCCTTCCTTTCCTTCAGTTCTTGTGAGCAAAGTCTTGATAGCAACTATGAAGGGGTAAAGTATAATGCAAAGACTTGCATCTTGTCTGTGTGTTCAACCACACCTGGTTTTAGCTCAGAATGGGGGACAGAAGAAAATGGGGGAACATGGAAGTGGCCTCCTTGGACCACGAGACATCACTTCTGTTCACCAAGGAAAGAAAACTCTATTTTGTGCCCAAACTTGAGGAGGCCACTAAATGGCTGCAGTGGGGCTTGTGATGTCTTGGAATTTCCAGCAAGATTCAGTGCTGAAAAACTAGAACAACCAAAGTGATGCAGGAATTGGGAACAATAGCAGAGTAAGTATTATTCTTAGGCCCCATTGATACAAACATTTAATATGGCCATGTGCTACCCGTACTGTTTAAGTACAGGTAACACACGACCACTTTTACTTTAATGGGCAATACAGCCCTCCATTTGAACGATCGTATTGCCTACCATACCTTAGAATTGACAGAATGGTCACATGGCTCACTATGGAAAGAGATGAGGAGTGCTCATCCATCCCCTTCTCCAGCTGGCGGTATGCTACGCCTGGGTCCTAGCCCGGGCATAAAATATGTTCATCTAAAAGGAGCCTTAGCTATGAACTGCTTTCCCAAAACCAACCCAACACCTTAGATGTTTCAGATTACTGGAAAAAAATCCTTGAATCTGGTTTCAGTGGATTTCATTGACCAGCATGCCTAATCCTACTCCACACGCATACATCGTTGCTTGTCACAGCGGAGGGCTTCCAAAGCTTTTAGGAGAAGTTAATGTGTTATCACTAAGGGCAGTATAGAAAATGTTTGTGCTCCTTTGCAATGTTCCATACTTGCTGCCATGTCAACTCTTATTGCTGCCCCTGCTGCCCTGACTGTTTTTATACCTTCCTTAGTGTCCTCTGGCCATGTTGTCTCATTTTACTCTCAGCCATCTTAGTCCTGATATATGTATGCCTATCATGCACACCCCAGTCCAATTACACCAATCATGGGTGTTACCAGTGGAGGGCAGCCTTCTGGTTTGCTACGAACTTAAGGGTTTTATCCTTACAGAAGAATAGTGTGTCATATAGAAAAATACCAACTGGATTGGTATCATAGAGCTTTAGCTGGTAGGCCTCTGTAAAACTATAAAGTAGCTCCAATTTGACCCATGGTAGACATCAGGACTCGTTGTTGTAAACTTAGTAATGCAGAGCCAATGCCATTGGGTTTTATGAACTTCATTAAATCATCAAATTAAGTAACCTAAAGTGAGGTGGAGATAAAGTTGAGGGTAAGAGGTAAGCATTTAAAAGGTAAAACCACCGGTAGATCATTTTGCATTTTCAATTTATACTGAATAAAAATTTTAATTTACAACAATTTAATAAACGTCTGATTTCCTACAATATAATTTTACTATAGCAATCTAACGTGTAACAGAGCAAAGGTGTGTGAAATATCCAATCATGTCTTCTATACCCTGCTTTCTTGTACTGTAGTCTCAACACATCAAGAATTACTCCATCCTCACCAGAGTGTTCCAATTTAGATAAACAGTAATCTTGAATTATGTTAGGATTTTTAGAAATATCAATTTTCTCTATGATAATCCCAAGCAAAATGTGAGGTTGCAGCTATTTAACCAAATGATCAATGTGGATTCATATAATTTAGCACAATGGTTTGATCTTTGAATAAGAGAGTATAAAGAACAGAAATCTTTATTCCCTTGGGAAAATAACCTAGAATTATATTTTACATTGTGGCCAATAATAAGTATAAAAATCATGTTTAGATTTGTACTTTGGATAGTAGTTTATGTGTTTCTTAGAATTTCTTTCCAGAAGTGTCTACATCCATACAGCAGGCAATTCGGGTCTTGGGACCTCATAGAGATGAATATAGGAGCTGTCTATATATTTGAATAACAAAATGCAGCTGGTATGAAATGTATTAGTATATTTCTATATCTAAATACTGGTTCTTAGCTTATATAAGACATCCAGATAGATAGAATAGAACATAAAAGTAGATAGTGGGGCAAAAGTATCATAGTTTTTCTGTCTGCCAATTTTTCAAGTTTCCTGAAGTTGGCCTACTTAATCATTGCAATCTTAAGTTTTTTCCTTTTGTTATACTTGTGATGAGTTGGCTGTTTGGTCTCACTTTTGAGACTTTTTGTGGTACGCAACTTTTTAGTCCCAAATTGTAGTTTACCAAAAGTAAGCCTGGGTCCAGCATGCTCTGTTTTGCAACTTATTAGGTGCAAGAATGGGACAATTCCAAGCCCAAAAGTTGCACAAGTTGAACAAACATCTGGGCTACAAAGGTAGATCCTGCAACTCTGCCTTAAATGCTTGAGGCAGATAACTTTGGTACACTGCTTGATTCTGCACCTAAAAAGTTGCAAACAGCAAAAGGTCGCACAAAAAGTTGCACAAGAAAAAGGAAGCAATAGGAGTGATACATGTCCCCCAGTATGTTTCAAGACAAAAAGGTACAAGCCATGAGCTAACACATGACCTCTGTCCCTTTCTAGTTGCTAGGCGTTGCGCTAACCTACAGGTAATAATTGGTCAACATTACCTACTCGGGGTGTGCTCAGAACAAATGACAAGTCAACAGAGAGACACACAGAAGGACAGAATCGGTTCAAAACCAAGATGGTGGCAGGGTACAGAATCGTGATGCAAAGAATAGTCAATAATACAGCAAAGGTCAGAGTTCACAGCAATAGGTTATGGAAAAGGTAGTACTAGAAGTAGCAACCAGCAAAAAATGAAGGGAAGATTGAGTCTAAATAGAGTTCTTCAATGTTGCCCCAGCAGCTGACAAGTCAGAAACAACATGTTATCATCCACCTATCCACAGAACACACACCCAGGAAATAAAGGAAATCACAGGAAATAAATCTGCAGAGTAAGCTGTCAATCAAGCAGGGTAACTCTAGGTGTGGTTCACAAACCATTTCAAACCGTTCACAGTATACAATGAAGAATTTTCTTCATTGTCTTTTGTAACATTTTCCACCACAAAAATACTTTCCTCAAACCAGACAATGTTAATAAAAATGTACAAAAAAAGTTAAACACATAAGCTTCTTTTTCAGAATTCTTGCTCAGACCTTTCTCTTGTTCTTTTTACCTGCATTATTGCCAAGAACAAAAAAGGAATAGTTTAAAATCAGAAATCTGCAAATGATATTATTAAGAAAATTCCTCTGGGTCGGCCTATGCTCACCACCAGAATGTTTGAACACTCCGAGTAAATGTTCTTCACCCAGCGGCTTGATTTTGATATGAAGGAAGGGATTTATGGATTGTTCTTCTACTGCCGTTTCCAAAATCATTCTTCTTCCTTTTATAAATGTCTGTATCATTATATCTGACCCATTCGATTTTCAAAAGATTGACAGAATGACATATTTTTGATGCAGTTAGTGTGTGTTATGAAGATAGTGGGAGCTCATCCATGATTCCTAGACAACTGCTATCACGACCAACACCAGAGCCACTTCTGTTTCCATCTATTTGACCTCCTAAATAAAGAATGATCAATAAATACTGCAGTATCTAAGTTTTGATTTCCAGAGGGAGGTTGCTCCCTTTGTCGGCACAGTGATGCTCCATAGTATTGTCATGAGACATCAAATGGTCTATCAGATCGCCTGTCAATCTTACTGACAAGTAATAATCGTCTGGGCTGTTGTGAAATAATTAATTCCTTCTTGAAAATCCATAAAGGAACACACAAAAGGACTCACCAGCTGAGCAACATACACAAACACCGTGTCACAAAAATTACATAAATCAAAATATAAAACCTTTTTTTTGCCATTTCACAAAATACAAAAATTTTACTAAACATTGATCAAAATGTTGTTTGGTCCCCAAAATGGTAGCAACAAAAACATCAGATTGTCCCACAAAAAATGGCACCTTTCACAGGTCCGTCTGAATATGGCAAAATGAAGACGTTTATTTTTACAGCTTTTTAATTGCTTTAAATGTATTAAAATATAATAGAACCTATATAAATGTTATATCTCTGTGATCGTACCAAAGTAAAGAATAAATGGGAAATGTCTCTTGGGGCATGCAGTGAAAGCCGTAAAACAGAGCTCAGAAGAGAACCCCACAGATGCATTTTTTTCATTAAATTGCCCAACTGCCCCTTCCCGGGACAAAGGAAAGGATTCTGGTAGGCAGACAGATAAAAAAATAAAGGATTATAAAGAATGAAGATTTTTTTTTTTATAAAACAAAGGCCATTACCATAATATGGTCTTTTAGCACCTGTCATCATTGAACAATTCCCTTCCTGATGAAAGGTTCCCTTTAAAGAAAAACTATCATTAGCTTTCAGGCTAGTCTCCCCTTCATCTCGATCACGGCAACGTTCTCCTTTGTTGACACGCTGGGATCACCTAGAAATAGACTTGGTGGGTCGGAGTGAGGATGAGATGTCCCTGCAAGATGTCCGGTGCTCTAGGCTGCTAATTATGCCACCAGTGGCAAGGGCATGCATAATTAGCAGTACAGAGCGATGGACATCGTGTCCCTGCACTCCGACTGCCTATTTATAAGTCTTTTTTCTAGGTTTCAACAGTAAAGAAGACCAGCGCCGGGATCAACATGAAGGCAATGATAGTTTTTCTTTAAATACCGACACTAGGAAGTACAATTTGTTAAGCAGAAAGTTAAGGATTTTTGAAGGTTCAGAGTGAAAAATGGAAATACAAAAAGGAAAAATAGCTGTGGATTTGGGGGTTAAATAAATTGTCTGCCCCCCTTCTTCTGCCCATTGGCTCCCCCTCCCCCCATTTACACCCTACCTCCTCTTTCTCTCGTTCCATATCCTTTCTACCTTTCTTTCTCTTACACCTAAAATTTTTAGAGGGGTATTCACATTTAATTGAATTCATTTGCCACATATAAACATTTCTTCAATTGGATGTTATTAAAAAAATGTTTCTGTGTTAAGATAATTTCTTGTAAATGTAGCCATGTTGTCCCTTAGGAACCAGATAGCTTCCTCGGATACGACCACCTCACACTCTGGCAGCAGTGGTCAGATATGTGCTATTGAGCTCTGCCTGGCCACCTGGATTCAGCGTTCAGTACCACAGGACGGCTGTGGGACATGTAGTAACTCCTGGACATCTCATATACAAAAACTTTTTGTTTCTTCGGACAATCCCTCCAGCAGAGGTGAACGTACCCAAGGACACAGTCTTGTTTCTAAGGGTCCATATGACTACATTTATGAGAAATTATCTTCACCCAGGTAAATTTTTTTTTTTCCATAACATCTAATTGAAGAAATGTATATCTATGGCAGATTAATGAAACTGAATGTGAATGCCCAGATGAGAATACCACTTTAAAGTTTTCTTGTGCATTAACTGCTTAGTTTATTGTCGTGAATATGCTGTTCACTTTTTTATTTGATACACTTAAATAGTGTGTTCAACCTCTTGCTTGTAATTGGCTGACTATTCACTTCCACCCCTAAAAGGCAGTTTCGTCCTTGTTCTTAGTCCTTTATTTGCCATTTATGCCCTGTCTAAAATTGTCTTTCAATAAAGACCTTGAATAATAAATACATTGTAAGCAGATAAAAATGTTTAAAAATAAACCTACAACTCCATTCTTCAATGATTAGTGAACCGTACAACTAAAAATATTGAAGCTCTTAGAAGGTCAAGAAACAAGAACACAAAAACAAATGATACATATGTATTTTTTTTTCATATTTGTATCGACGCATAGACAAACAAACCAAATTTTTTACCAGATTTCAAGAGAATCTTACCTTTCGCAAAACATTGTTTGTCTAGCTATATTCTTTTTGTATTTGTTAAAAATAAAATTTAATAAGGAGGAAGCATATAGAATCTCTAAATTTCCCCTTCTACCATATCCCTATGATTACTATGCCAAGAGTCTAACAGCCATAACTAAGACTAACCTCTTGGCAACTGCGCATAGTACATGTACCTCCCCATTAGGCTAAGTCTGAATAGAGATGGTACACAGGCTGTGTCCTCTCCATACAGTGCAGGTGTCTGCTGTATACTATCATCAAGTACATTAGGCTTGAATCAGGCACTCAACCTCAGGTTCAGTTTTTGTAAACGGTTTATTTTCAAAACAATCCAAAAAAAAAAAATTTTTCTTGATGTTTTAGTCTGGGTAAAGCTTCATTGGTTATAGACTCACCATAGCTTTAAAAGAAACCTGTCATTCGGTTCACCAAATGACAGGTTCTAGCTTTATTCCTGCACAGTTTTAGCTAATAAATATGAATAGTTTCTATAACTATGAATACAGCAGTCTCAGCAAGTCACATGGGGCATATGTTATTCAGCCCGGTCACTGTATAACTTTGCCCAAGTCTCTGGCAGCTCCCTCATTCCACCTCCCTTCAGCATTTGTCATCTGTTTCAAATCTTTAATTCTCATGATTGAACACTTTCTGCCCAGCAGAGGGTTAATATCATAGTAGATTATTATAGTAGGTGGTTTGGGTTGTCCGGGGGGCCCAAGCCTTCTAGGGGCCCATGACCACTTAAACCATACACCAAATTTGAGAAAGGCCTTCACCTATTAAGACCTCATACATTTTCTCTCAATATACATGTACAGAAGAGCCATTCAGGAGCTTTGAGGGTCCATCCAAGGTCTTCTCAAGAAGCCTTATTTTACTGATATGTAGGAAGTTAATTCCAGACTTGTAGAGGGTAGAATATTTATACAGCCAAGGGCCCATGGGAGTATAAATCCTGCCCTGTGGGTTTGCATACTGCTATCACTGCCTAGCGACAAGTAGAGAGCAGGCACAATGAGCTGGTGTAGGACACAATCTCACTCCACCCCTCACTGTGGCTCCCTTCCTCATCCAATCCCTTCCTTGATTGAACTTGATTTTTTCAAACTATGTGACCTATGCATAAGCATAGAAAGATATGAAGTGGATGATGTTGGCTGAAGGGAAGGGGGATGAGGGAGCTGCTGGACAAATAGACCGATACACCTGTAATAAATGACACATTGGGGCACATTTACTTACCCGGTCCAGTCGATATCCAGCGGCGGGTTCTCCGACGCTGATTCGGGTTCTGCCGGTATTCAATAAGGTCCGTGCGGCGATATTCACCAGGTGTCGCTGCTGCGCCGAGGTCCGCCGGAGTTCACCTGCTTTTTTCTGGTGTATGTGAGTGCTTGATCTTGCGACACAAATGGCTTTTTAAATTCCGCGGTTTTTCCGAATCCTGTGGGTTGTCTGGTGGCCACGCCCCCTGATTTCTGTTGCATGAAAAATGCGCCAAAAAAATCGAACATGTGCGTGAAATCCCGTGAAATACAGCGCAAAGCGGAAGTATTCGGGAAAAACCAGACGGATTCGCGGCTGCGGACCCTTAGTAAATGTGCCCCATTATAGCTATTTTCATGTACTGTTTGTGCAAAGTAAAATCTCCTTAAAGGAAGCAGCAATCCTACCCTATTAAATAAACATGTCACATTAAAATCTCGGTACCACTTGACATCACTTAAAACTTGACAACCTCCCTGGGTGACATTTTAGAGATCATAATAAATCTTCTTCCATAGAACTTCGAGCAGAATTGTATAAAAAAAACCTTTCAATATCCATTTCCTTTTGTTTGCAGATCTGGAATGGTATTTGGCTTTGGCTCTGGTTGATCATAATTCTTTGCTTTTGCTCTGTAGCATGATTGGATAAACTATAATTGTATGATTAGGATTTTATGGTCATTAGAGTTTTTCTCTCTCATTTATAGTCTAAGTAATTTGTGTTCTTATTTTTCTTTTGTTTTCTTTTTTCTTTTGTCTTTTTTTTTTTTTGCTTCATTTTAGGCACCAGCAGATTTTTTGGAAGCGCTCAAGCTTGAAAAAAGCGTCTTTATTTTCTTCACTAGAAGTCCTGGGGTGTAATTACTGTACATTCCCTTCTTTGCACAGTCCCTTGGTCCTGCTGATGTGTCCTTGATAGGAATAGCACCAATCACTGACAGAAACAAACAAGCAGCTATACACGTTTCTGCTCCATTGCAGCACCATATGGCGGTGCCTTTATAATAATTTCTCTCACCAAGGCTCACAGATATTTCCAGACAAAATCTAAATAAGACATTCGTAATAATTACATATTTATTTTCAGTGTGTTACATATAATGGCCTCACTGTGTGTTACTTCAATACAGCCTGTGACTGCATATACCATTAACTTCACAAAACTTATTTTTATTTTATTTATTTTTGGACTAAAAAAAAACAAGCATATTTCTTTATCATAATTAAAGATGAATTTATTGATTATTTTTTACAAATAAAAATAACAATAATAATCAAATATAACAACAAATACAATACAAAATCTAAAATATAATACATGCTAATAAATAATAAATATCTAAATAAATCCAATAAAAATATGAATTTTACAAATAATAAAATATTCATTTTATTTGCTTATATAAAAAGAGTAAAATTAACTTGAATTAGGCACTTAACCTCGAAACGTCGAAATGTGCACTCTGGGTAAATAAAGAACAGTTTTTTGGGGGTTTTTTTCAAACATTTGGGGTGCTTTCCATTCCTGTAAATATTTTAGAAAGGTTTTGGTTCATGCCCTTGAGCGTGTACCTGATTTTTTTTTGTTGTTGGTATTTTTCAGTGTATAAATGTAATATTTTTCTTAAAGTGAATTTGTCAACAGGAATGTTATTTTTAGCTAGTGACAGATTCCAATAGCCAATGATATTCTGATTTTAAAAATGCATTTTTGAATCATTTCAGTACTTTATATTAGTTTAATTCACATTACCTGGCTCCCTGCCAGCATCATGTGTTGAGTCCCGGGGAGCAGGTGCAGCTGCAGCCTGTGTCAGTCTCCTGTCCTCCACACTCATGTAGCTCCCTCCACTTCCCTACTTTCGGTCGTGTGCATTGACCAGGCAGGGGAGGGGATGGTGAGGAGTAGAGAAATAATTAATGAGGAGACACAGGCACACAGGCTGCAGTTGCCCCTCCCCAAAGACTCATTTTTAAAACCAACGTAGCAGAGGCTATTGGAACTTTTCACCAGCTAAAAATAATATCTCTGGAGACAGGTTCACTTTAACTATTTATATATTTGCTGCTTTTACCTTTGGGAATTGATGTTTTGTAGCATTTGTAGCCCCCTCCTTAAGAACACCCAACTTACAGACGACCCCTAATTACAAACGGACCTCTGCATGTTGGTAATTTACTGTACTTTATCCTTAGGCTACAATAATCAGCTGTAACAGTTATGAAATGTGTCTGCAATGAAGCTTTATTGTTAATTCTGGTTCTTATGACAACCCAACATTTTTAAAATCTAATTGTCACAGAGACCAAAAAATTTTTGCCTGGGGTTACAATTATAAAGTATACAGTTCTGACTTACATACAAATTCAACTTAAGAACAAACCTATAGAACCTTTCTTGTACTTAACCTGGAGACTGCCTGTACTATAAAAAAAATATCTAGAATTAAAGCCATCAACATGGAGAGAGCGGCCGTTGTGCATGATAATCTTTTAATTAAAACAAGCCATTGGCTTGAGGGGTCATTAGAGGCGGTCAGTGGAAGGGTAAACTGAAAATATAATGGGCAGAGTCATTTATTGTGTTAGCAGTAATAAAGATGGTAAGGAATCGGAATTCAATTGATTTGCATATTGAGGTACAAATGATAGCGACAGTCGAAATAGTATAATCAAGCGGAATCGTAAAGCAGCACAAATAGGTTTATTAATAAATTATCTTAATGGGGATTGAATGACTAAAGGCCAAAATATATAGAGGCAGCTTGGAAAGGAGAATAAGCGACTGATCTGCATCCATAGATGAGAATAAGAGACCTCTATCTGCTGGGGAAATTGATCAGGAATTTCTAATACTTTGCCTGAGATGAGAAAACTCTTCCGAGTGGATTCTGTCATCAACTTCACCCCACTAAACTACCAGCTCCCATATGGGTATTTTTCTAGGTAATGATTTGGCCATTGATTGATTTGGCATTTAAATGGCTGTGGCCGCACTCTGGCACTAACTTACAGGTGAAGCTGGGCTCTGCCATCGGGGAAGAATGTCGCTCCCTGATGATGTCATTGGGAGCGACATCCCCCCACAAAATGGTGGCGTGCATGGCTAAAGTAGTTTAAATGCTGTGGTTGACTTTGCAAGTGGCATTTTAACAGTTAACACCCAGTACTGGCATTTAAACAGGATTTTAACAGGTCCACTCATCACTAGTAGTGATATGCTTTGGGTTCTCTGGTATATATGCTGTTTTCTTTGTTTGGTCCATTCATACCTTTTTCTTGTTGCATGCTGTGTTTATAGGGGGAGATATATCATACACCAGGGCTCTTGCGCTGTCATATGGTTGTGGCCACGCCCCGTCCTTGTTGTGCCGGATACAAGAAGAGACCCCTGGTGAAACTACACCAGGTCTGACCTAGCATAGTTTCACGTAAAAACCAGTGAAAGTTCACAGTTTTTTTAAAAGAATGCATGCACACCCCGTGCCCAACCCCTCCACCGGCCGCCATGCCCCTCTACAAACCCTAAATGCCCACATGGTGTGGAGGTGGCGTATTTGTGCTGAATGAGCAATCTAGACAGACCCCACCTCCCCATGCTGTCCCCATAATTGAGGGCAGCCAAACACGAATTTAAACAAACCTGTTGGGGTAACCCACTTCAACATCTCCGAATAGAGCTGGCACTGATCACGGGTGTTAACTGTTTAAAATAACTGTTTGAAAATTGCCAGTGGCATTTAAATTACTTGGCCGTGTACACAGCAGCCATAACATGCTATCGGTGCGGCACATCTCTATTTTGGGGTGGATCTTCACTCCTAACAATGTCACCTTAAACAAAATGGTGGCACCGGCATGTTAGTGAGATGTGTATTTGTGACCACGGCCATTTAAATACCCCTAGCAATTTTGCCACCAACAAGAGTTAATGCACGTTAGCAGTGTGGATTGAACCAAACCCAGACCCGAAGCCAAACTTCTAATGAAGTCTGGGTTGAGTCCACAAAGATCGGGTTCTGGTCCAGGCAACATAAATCTACAGTATTTTAAAACATACTTTTTCATTATACTGTACATAATCTATACATATTATCATATAAATACTTTAAATAGTTGAAATGTTCTATGCTGAATATCTATATGAAGTACAATGAGTGTAGTCTTTTATGACCTCATCTTACAGGGGAAGGGGTCCACCTGTCTCAGGGGCCCACCGGTGGATGTACCGTTCATCTGTGGGTTTGTCTGAGCCTGATGGACTCTGGGAAGTATGCAAATACATTTTCCAAGGTGTTAAATGGAAAATAAATGCCTCCTTTTGCTACCTTGAAAGGCAGCCCCCTTAACACCAAGTATGACCCACAAGAAGCCTAAAAACATGGGGGCACATTTACTTACCCGGTCCTGTCATGAACCTCGAGGTGCGTTGTCCGACAAGGATGAAGTCCGGTGCGATTTACTAAGATCGTGCGCCTGATATGCTGCATGTATCGCTTCCCCGCTCAGGTCCGCCGGATTTCACCTTCTTCTTCCCGGTGCATGTGACGCCAGCCCCCCCGCCGATTTGTTTTGCATGAAAGTTAGCGTGATTGCACCAAAATCCGATCGCGTGCGGCAAAAACCCCTGTTAAATCCGTCCTTAATCAGAAATAGCCATGAAACCCAATGGAAATGCAGCGTGCGGACCCCATGATGGGGGGATTAAGCCAAACCAGTACATCTATTCCAGGAGGAACAGATTCCCAACTGTAGACAGCGCTGTTTAATGTTTAGACCGGTCGGGTCTCCTCAGTGCAGCGTAGGGGAATTGGTTTGGCTGAGAGAGAGGCTATTGACTAGAGTCAGACAGTAGGTGTTCTCCTTATGGAGAGTTTGCCAGTTAAGGCCGCCTTAAAGGTGTGTGGAGACTTAAAGCCATAGATGCTCCGCTAGGGAATTCTGGAAAGGATGCAAATACATTTTCCAAGGTGTTAAATGGAAAACAATGCCTCCTTTTGCTACCTTGAAAAGCAGCGCCTTAACACCAAGCATGACCTACAAGAAGTTTAGTAACATGGTGTGGGATTAAGCCAAACTAGTATATCTATTCCAGAAGGAACAGATTCCCAACTGTAGACAGCGCTGTATAATGTTTAGACCTGGTTGGGTCTCCTCAGTACATCAGAACTCAAGTCAACCAAAAGACCTAAACGTGTAGTTTACATATCCTCCTTGTGTGTTTTCTTTGGGTTCTTAGCTTTCTTCCCACCTTGTAGAAATATACTGATAAGGTTAATTGGTTTCAAATGAAACTGTGTCTCATCGTCAGGAAAAATAATATTGGCGGAGGACAATCTCTTTCCATCTCGGTGGAATATCTTATCATTAAAAATTGGAAAAAAGATGAGAAAATAATATTTCTATGTGTCCAAACATGTCTCATTTCAATTTCATACGGCTTCTATTACCCTCGTGTGCCTGACATGCGTTATCTGACTACACATCATATTATCGTGAAATACAATGGGCAGCGGTAGAAAGGTGTTTGTGTTTGATGGAAATTGAGAAAATATCGAGACCAATAGACAGATGGTACAGTCATGTTGGAGCCGTATCCCTTACATTATGCATCAACAAAAAGACATTTAATGGTCTGGGGGTGGACGTGTTTGAGTGTTGACCTCATACTTTTCAATGAATCTCACTAAAGGTGTGTGTGTTTTGTATTACAAATGGTGGATTTTGATAGAAAATCACATTATTCTCCTCGAGCCTTTCCCCTTGTGACTTGTTACCTTCCATGCTCTTCACATAATCCCTCGGCCACTAGAGACGCCTGGTAAACAGTACAAGACCCCTCCATGACAATCCCCTATTTATTAGGCAAGGAGACGAAGACAAGAGAACGTTTTTAAAAAAAAATATTTTTTGTTTACCCTTTAAAGTGGTTTATTGAGAATTTATTAAAACAAAAAATCTAAATTTCTGATAAGTTCCGACAGATGTTTCTACATGTAACTGTGTCGGGGGTTAAGTTAACGAATGCGACCAATTCAAAACAATATCAGCACAAGCCTCAAAAGACGGCAATTTAAATCTTCTCCCATCCCCCAGAGGTTGACCACACGGAGACACAAATAGGATAAATAAAATATTCCCTCATATTAAGGAGTCAAGGGATTTAAACGATGCACAAGTGATGCACAGAGACACATCACATGCCCATCACATGGGAGGATGGGTAAGAAAGGGCTATTAGAAAATACGTTTCTAAAAAAAATGTTTTTTTTTTAAAAGAAAAAGGTTTACAAATGTAAAAAATCTCAGTCACTAATTTTAGCATGGTTACTGCAAGTCTGCCCAGGCTTTCATTTTCTTTTCATAGTTTGGGAAACCATATAATATAATAATATTATAATAATCATCTTTAGTTATAAAGCACCATCCTGTGATATGGGGTATATGATGGAGGACATGTACAAATAAAACAAGGCATTACA
This sequence comes from Engystomops pustulosus, assembly GCA_019512145.1. Taxonomy (NCBI): domain Eukaryota; kingdom Metazoa; phylum Chordata; class Amphibia; order Anura; family Leptodactylidae; genus Engystomops; species Engystomops pustulosus. Next base: position 5,748,513 of record CM033645.1, read on the forward strand.
AAGTAAAAACACGGTAATAAGAAAACAATAGATGTAAGGGCCCTTCTCACAAGAGCTTACAATCTATGAGGATGAGGGGGTGACACAACAGCTTACAGTGTATGAGGATGAGGGGGTGACACAAGAGCTTACAGTCTATGAGGATGAGGGGTGACACAAGAGCTTACAGTCTATGAGGATCAGGGGATGACACCAGAGCTTACAGTCTATGAGGATAAAGGGGTGACCCAAGAGCTTACAGTCTATGAGGATGATAAGGTGACACAAGAGCTTACAGTCTATGAGGATGAGAGGGTGACACAAGAGCTTACAGTCTATGAGGATGAGGGGGTGACACAAGAACTTAAAGTCTATGATGATGAGGGGGTGACACAAGAGCTTATAGTCTATGATGATGAAGTGTGACACAAGAGCTTACAGTCTATGCGGATGAGGGGTGACACAAGAGCTTACAGCCTATGATGATGAGGGGGTGACACAAGAGCTTACAGTCTATGAGGATGAGGGGGTAACACAAGAGCTTACAGTCTATGAGGATGAGGGGGGAAACACAAGAGCTTACAGTCTATGAGGATGAGGGGTGACACAAGAGCTTACAGTCTATGCGGATGAGGGGTGACACAAGAGCTGACAGCCTATGATGATGAGGGGGTGACACAAGAGCTTACAGTCTATGATGATGAAGTGTGACACAAGAGCTGACAGCCTATGATGATGAGGGGTGCCTCCATCTTATATACAGAGTCTCAGGTCCATGGGACTACAGAGGAGCCTGGAGTTTGGTATCTGGTTTCTACCATATAATAGGTGTGTGGAGATTACAGGGTGGCTTATTAAAAGAGATTTGAAGTTTCATACAGTTTTGGAGCATGATAGGTCTGCCTAAAGAGATGGGCTTTGAGAGCATGTATGAAGATTTCGAGGTTGGGTACTTATTTGATAATCCAGGGAGGAGCATCTTGGAATAAATCCTGGAGACAGGAGTGTGAGGTGCGCATTAAGGAAGAGAGTGATCTAAGATCACCAGTGGATCAAAGAGTGCGGGTTGGGACATGGATTGAAATGAGAGTGGAGAGGTAGGGTAGGTATGTAAGGCACTGTGCAGAACTGTATGGATGAGGGTCATTATTTTAAACTGTGTTCGGAAGGAGACGGGCAACCAGTGCTGTAACTGGCACAGACTGGAGGAATCTGTGTAGCATTTGGTCTGAAAGACAAGCCTGGCTGATGCATTTAGAATAAACCGCAATCAAACTTGGTACAACCTCTATTAAAAAATAGCAGTTTTTGTTTAGATTTAACTTGACATTTAAGGGGGTCTTCAACTGTTAAAGGGAACCTGTCACCAGGAGACCCATTTTTAGCACTCCCCCAGTCCCCACAGAGCATAGTACATACACTGCCAAAGTGTTTTTGTATTAAAAATTGGTTTTACAGAAAAAAAGAGATGTTATATTGCACCTTTCATTAGCATCTGCTGTGTGACTAGGCAGTTGCCAAATGGGTGGGTCTGGAAAGGAGCAGTTCCCGCCCACCCTTGGGGAACAGCTACTCCATGTGACCTTTTCAAATATATGAAAACACCCATCACTTGGCTTAGCGACGCCCCCTGCTCCTCTACAGCCAATCCCGAGTGTGGGGAGTTATTCATATATTTGAAAAGGTCACATGTTTCCCAAGGGTGGGGGGGAACTGCTCCTTTCCAGCCCCTCCCATTAGGCAACTGCCTAGTCACACAGCACATGCTAATGAAAGGTAAAATATAACATATCTTTTTTTCTGTAAAACCAATTTTTTATACAAAAAAACTTTGGCAG
>CM033645.1:5760712-5939898 GCA_019512145.1 Engystomops pustulosus
CTGCAGACACTAGAACAGATAATACATACATTAGATACACTGACGACACTAGTACAGATAATAAAGACATTACATACACTGCAGACACTAGTACAGACATTACATACACTGCAGACACTAGTACAGATAATACAGACAGTAGATACTCTGCAGACACTAGTACATAAAATACAGACATTAGATACTCTGCAGACAGGAGCTACAGACTCTATTTACAGTTCATCACCTTCTATTTACAAAACATTCTGCAGAATCCTGAGCTCAAAGCAAGAGAGAGGAGAACTTTGCAGAATGTTGCAGATACTACAGACAAGTGTCCCCCATGTAATTCTGCACAGTATCACCAGTGTGTCTGAGGGGGATACTGTGCAGAATTAGAGGGGTGCAGCAGGAGACCAGCACTGGGGGATCCCCTCCAGGAGAAGCCACTGCTGAGGAGGTCACTGGGTGCAGGGTGTCACATACCTGGGTGCTGCTGTGAGTGTTATCTTCATTCTGGGCTGTGGAAGAAGCAGAGAGGAGCTTGTAGCAGGATGACATGTAAGTGCCCGAATCTAACATTGCACCTAAACTGCGCCAAAATTGTGCCTAAACTGTGTTAAAGTAAAGTGATTAATAAGAGGCAGGAAATTACCTTATCACAGATGGTTGTAGCTTGTGATAATTCTGGCAAAACAGTGCACCAGAATTTAGGCGCAACTACGACACTTAGGCGCACAAAAGTGATACATGTGGCCCAATTAATCTTCCCCCTTATGTTTTTACCTTTCTGATATCGTTAAATTGTATCATATTTTGAAGGTTTATATACACACAATGGGATCATCTATGTTATATCTATTTTTCTTCCTTTTTTAAAACTTTTTCGGCACATTGCAATTTTTGGGACTTTTTGAAATGTGCACTGAAGTCCGTCTGTCTTTATCGTCAGTAAGACAGATTTATCTTCTATTTCAGATGTTCTAAATGTTACAAATGACATTTATCTTTTCAAATTTTCTAGAATTTGTGTCATTATTTAGCGCAAAAAACGCCAGGCAAAAGCAAAGTTAAGTAAAACTTAGAAAATGGAAAGAAGTGACTTGAGACATTTGTGCAACTTTTTTGAGACATTTGGAACTAAATCTGAAAATATCAATATTTATGGATCCAATATCCATTTAACACAAGAAAAAAGTGAAATTGATAAATTACCATAGAAGAAGATGGAAAAACAAGCCAAAACAAACAGAGATAGGATAAATGACCCTCAATAAATCTAATATCAAACACACTTGCCATATTGGGTCGGGTGGGATTAACTTCACATAAACGCGACATTATTATCGCCACTTTAGCTCCTCCAAAAAAGTGTTAACCACATGAATACAGATTGTTACTCGAAAAAGAGACGGTAACATTTTTTTTAAACTATTATCACAAATTATTCTATTATTTTATCCTTATTACTACTTTTATTTTTACTTTTGTTTCATATTCAGTTTAAATTGCTGTTTTGATTCTGTGGTTTAACCAAGTCCAAGGGGACGGCTAGAAATTCTAAATTTAATGTCCGTTTGTGAATTCATTTCAGTTTTTCTATTAAAACTTAGGTCTCAGGACTGGCACCCCGGAGACGTTCTGTGAATATGTCCTATGATTGGGGCTTTAGTGTGATTTATTTTTAAAAAAAACAGAGCCTTAAAACCATTTGCAGTCTATAGATGCCATAATACGTCAACTTAATATTGCCGAACCCAACAGTGACACGTAAAAATGATCGCTATATACAAAACTGCTATTCCCACTCCAGGCTCCTCTTCCTACAAGCATTGTGATTAAAAGCTGATCAAGGTTAATGCCGAATACTTAGTTCAATGGAGAAGTGAAACAATTCACTATACTGTCAGAATGAAAGAATGGCTGAATGCAGTGCAGCCAGAAGCAAACGATACACGGTGTAGACTTCAAGGTCACAAGGAAGCGACAAAAGCTTCTCAACAAAGGAAGGCTCCGGTTTTATTTGTAGGATACGTGAAATCCCTTTACATTACAAGAAAGAAGGAAAAAACATAATTCTTAAGTAAATCCTTATTCCGACATCAAACATCGTTATGTGTTTTGGGTTAGTTCCCATGTTTTCTCACATGAACCCATCCACTTGACTACAGCTCAGACTCATTGGACTATTGTTATATTTCTTCTTACGACACTACTTATAATACTAACGTGTACACAAAATTATAGACTGGGAAGCTACTGGAAATAATACCATGAGAGCCTTTATTATGTCATAAAGGCACAAAGGGCCAAATGGAGGACAAAAAGTAATGATTTGATTTCTGCCTAATAGCATTCTATTAACTATAACTTTTATATAACGTTAACATTATTGTTACTATAGTATGCTTTTTCTTCTTCTTTGTTTTTATTACTTAGACGTATTTTCTAGCAAAGTCCTAGGACATCCTTTACTTTAGGCTAAATTTACACTACTTTTCCTTCCCTCCGTTAAAAAAAGGAAGAATGGAGGTTTAAAAGAAACTTGTCACCAGGGACCTCATTTTCACTAAAGGCAAGTAACAAAAGCCCATTACACCTGCATTGCACAGATGCCTTTCTACTTTCTCTAAGCATTTGCATTACAATATAATTGTGTGTTGTAACTTACCTTACACACTGATAGAATCCTCTGTGTAGTGCCAGTGGTTGGGCTTTGTTTTGGATGCATTTCAAAAACAACACATGACTTGTCTGTGCTGCAAACTGCTCAGCTCTCCGCCCCCACCTTTGTGCTCCTGTACAGCTCCTCCCTCCTGCTCCTTCACAGAGCTTACAGCCTGGTGAGATGACATCAGTGAGGGAGGGAAGAGCTGTACAGAAGCAAAAAGGTGGGGGCTGAGAGCTGAGCAGCCTGCAGCACAGACAAATCAAAGGTTTTTAAATACATCCAAACCAAATCCCAACCCCTAGGACTAAACAGAGGATTCTGTCAGGGTGCAAGGTAAGTTATAACACACAATTATATTGCAATGCAAATGCTTAGAAAGAGCAGCAAGGCTTCTGCAACCTGTCTTTTGTGAAAATGAGGTCCCTGGCTACAGGTTCCCTTTTACATATGAGTTAAAAATCTCAATGACATGAATATAAATTTTATGTCATCCGTTATGGTCAGTTTGGTTATCCATGTGTTTTTTTCAAACAGAGGAAAAGTGCTGCAGCCACCGTAATTTTTTCTGTCCAAAAAGACGCATTGATAATGGATAATAATGAAAATATACATTGATGTCGATGGGATTTTTAAGTGATACATTTAACCTCCATTCTTTACTTTTTTTAACGGAAGTAAGGAGCCGAGGGAAGGAACGGTAGTGTGAAATGGACCTTAGAAATGAAAAGGAAAATGACATATCTGCAAATAGAAGGTAAGTGGGTCTATTAGGTCCAGAACAAGGTCTCCATCTTGAAAGCCACAATACTGGATCACATGTAAGTTTCCCCAATGGGAAAGTGGACTTGTAGCAAATCAAAGAAGACCCAGATTACATCCGAAATGGATTGTCACAATGTGATTTGCAATATCTTTTGTGGTTCAAAAATGATTAACTTTCATCTCTTTTCAATGGACTGAGGTTACGCTATCTCCTCCATATGACTTAGTATGGACGTCCCTACATTGCCCCAGGGGGATAGGGAATATACCTGAACCATTGGGCAAGATACTTCTAAAAGTGACAACCCACTTTCACTATAGACATGTTGGGTCACATTAAAGCCCGGGTGCCCCGGTTAAGGGGCTTGACAAGCTTCCCTACATGATGACATAGAATTTTTCCCTGAAGGATCAATAAAGTACTATTGTAACGTATTGTAGGATGGACACTGTGTTCTCTTGGTTTTCTTTCTATCTCTCCATCCTCACTTTCCACACTGGATCTCTCTCTTCTCTGCCCTTTTCTGAAACCTCTAAAATGCTAATTGTCGCTCTGATTCACTCTAGACTACTGTAACTCCCTACTTATCACTTCTAAACTCTCTCCACTTGCCATCAGGACCTTTTAAAAAGCTGCCATTTTGAGACACATTGGGGCTCATTTAATTAACCGGTCCAGTGGCGAACCCGCGGTGCGTTGTCTGATGAGGATTCAGGTCCGGCGCGATTCACTAAGCTCATGCGCCCAAGTTCCTGCATCCATCGCTTCTGCGTCGAGGTCCGCCGGAGTTCACCTGCTTCTTCCTGGTGTATGTGAGTGCTTCATCTTGCGACACAATTCCTTTTTTAAATTCCGTGGTTTGTCCGAATCCGTCGTGTTGTCCGACGGCACGCCCCCCCTGATTTCTGACGTGTGTAAGCCCGCGCAGATGCGCCACAATCCGATTGCATGCGCCAAAATCCGGGGCAAAACCCAACAAAAATGCGTCCGACGGACCCTTAGTAAATGAGCCACATTAATTTAGATGCTGCTGGCGACTTTGCCTGCGGGATTTAAACTATTGTATACTGGTTAGGGTCCGGGTTTGGCACACAAAAGTGGACCTAAACACAATTTTGAAAATCTGGTTTGGTCAAACTCATCCCTAAGAGTGATCTGAAATTATTCTCTTCTTTAATCTGAACCTCCCAGCCACATCTCCAGGACTTCTCCAGAGAAGCACTTATTCCCTAGAATGCCCACTCTAGGAATATCTGACTTATATCCAACCTCCAATGCTGTAAACATTATCTTTAGGTAGCCTATCCAATTTGCTAACTGCATGAAATTTCAACTCTCTCTTTACTAACCCATCCTGTGTCCTCCTCCCACCTGGTATACAGCAAACACCAGATGCCAAGCTCCAGGCTTCTCTGCAGTCACATCGATCTTGGACTCTGTATATAAGATGGCAGCTGATGACTGGTTGAAGCAGCAGTCGACACTTAACTAGAGTGGACTTTGAATGATTCTGCAGCATGGTCAGTCTCTATTGTATGTAGTATATGTAGAATGAATGCAGAGAAATCTTAATGTTTAGTCACCATTTTATCCAGTTTCTCCATCCATCACTTCCCACTCAGACTTGAGAACAGTAACCTCCTTGCCCTTGGCAAATCACCAGATATCGAATTCAGGACACAGCATTTCTCAAGAAGGTCATACATGTTTACCATTTGTGTCACCAGGGAGTTAAGAGATTCCCTTTCAATTTTTTTTCTTTGACTTAAATACTTTTCATAGGTTCCTAACATCAGTTTGTGAGCATCCAGGACCCTTACCAATCAACTGACTGAAGAATCTGTGGTAGTCCCAGAAATATCTCACCGTGTAGTGGTGATAAGTGGTAGTGCAGCTCTCTCCCGTTTACCTTATTAGAACTGCATAGAGAATGGAGACATAGCTGTGTGATTTCCAGGATTGATTTCTCCAAGCAGCTTAGCAGTGGTGGGAGTGGTGACAGTATTTTTGACCTGTCCAATGAATAGGTCCTTAATTTAAAGGTCACCGAAATCCCTTTTAATTCTTCTTTAATACCAAGGTGCTTGAAAACAAAGGCTACCATCTTAGTCTCTGACCCAAAAAATTGCTCGAGAAAAAAGGTTCACTTTAAAGGTTTTCTTGAGCTTCACAAGACCGGTCAGCGTTCTTTACGATTTAATTTCCACACTTCTGTAGAATTTGTTGGAGGGCACGATTCTAAAAAGTTACTAGCTGATTTAACATTCACCAGATACACTACCATTTATATTCCCATTCCAACTGAGAAAGAGACTGTCAGATTTTATGATGTCCCATTAGTATTTCGCTCATTTCTAAACACCTTTTACAAACTCAGTCGAGTATTTAATCAAGGTGATTGACTTGGAGATGCGTGCCAAGTCACTTTCATCCTTGACCTTCAACCCAGGAGATCAATAGCCTTTGCCACTGCCAAAAAAGACAGCTCTATGTGCCAAGCATAAAGGTCTACTTTTCCAGGTTTTACACTTTAAATCTTTAACAGAATTATTCAGTAGAAACCTCTTAAAAGAGAACATTAAAATGAAGAAGTTGCTTTGGAAAAAAAAAATATGATTTGATCTTTTTTAGGCAGGAATGTCTGTATATTTTAGTGTAATATAAAGAGAGAATTTTCTTTGAGCATATAAAACAGAATCTGTCAACAGAAAGTCCAGGTCTGAGGATATAACTAGTTGACTGCAGGGTGTTTGCATTGAATAAGTGAAGAAATTTTAGTTGAATTTAGGGCTCCTTTTCAGTGCAAATTCTATATAGCACATGGGGTCCACATGGATGTTTCATGGCGCAGATTTTAAAGGTGATTACCTCTAAAATATGTTCTTGCTTAGTGAGTCCTGGGCTTGTGAACCACGCCCCAGCCTGCTCTGCTTGGGACTGTGATTTACAGCTTGAATTGCAGAGTGTAGCTCCCTTGGAAGAGTTGGTCATGTGTTCTATGGAAATCGGGCTGGTTTCACCTTGGAGACGTGTGGGAGTCAGGTGTTGGCTTATGATGGACAGCTGCCCCAGCTGCTGGGAGGGCATCCAAAAACTCAACATATACGTGATCCTGCTTATACTTGTCTCTTGCTGTTTGCATTACTACTGTTTTTTGTTTCCTTTTTTGTGTACTCTTCCCTTTGATCTGTTGTCCTACTACTCATTTGTTATCTGTTTCTGTACATCACCGCCATCTTGGATTTGACATGGTTCATGCAAGGTGACCTCAAGATACATCAGGAAGCAGGGGGCAAGGCCTTCATCATACACCGGCACTCTGGCAACGAGAACTAATCTACCGCAAGGTCTGCTGTGTGCTGCTTTTGTTTTACTTCTCTATGGTTACATTCTCACAAACATTGTTTTCATCAGTGTGTTATTTGTTTCTTTTAACCAATGGCGCACCAACTAATTCATTTCATGGACTGATGTGAAGGCTGTCGATAAATCAGAGCAGGTCCTTTTCCTCTCTGTGTTTGCAGTTCAGAGTCTCCCTTAAAAGTGTATGAGTGTATGAATAATGTGCCTGTATTTTTTTATCAGTTGCAAAGTATCAAAACCATGTGACCATCCAAGGGGTTGGGTCAAGATAAGAGCATCATTTTCCAGCCCTCTATTTCTTATGTTTTATTTTAATGATCCATAAAAACCAGTGACATACTGATTACATCTGAAACGCTTTTGCAGATTTGTCTGGGCAATGCATTGCACACCAATGACACACGGACCACAGAAATGGACCAAAGATCTGTTGTTAGCAACCCAAGAACAGTACAGTACAGCAGAGTAGGGAATTGGGTTTTGACTTTGACTTTGACATCAGTAAATCCAAGTAAATTCATTGGGTTCACTCACTTCTTTCATTTGTAATGACTATAAGAAGGAATGTTATTTCATTTTGCAACCTTTTTTTACGGTAAAAGGTACTAAAATAATACAGTGCATTGGGGGGCATGTGTCTTATTTTCTTTTTCTTTGGTGTATAATTGCCTGTCCTGGCAGGTACAAATTTTGGCTTTTTTTGAGACTTTTTGTTGCAAATGTCTCAAATCTCTATGCACACAAGCCATGTGATGGGGTTATGTACAGAAGTCGACACTGCTGTAAATTGGGGATTTGAGGCTGTGGCCTGCATTTCCTGTAACATCCCAGGAAACTACAACTTATAAGGGTCCGGTAACACGTGGCCTGTATGACGCATTTTTAAAAACATCACAGAAAGGCATGCGTTTTATATTTTACCATGCGTTTCTCTTCATTGTTGGAAGTGTAAGCAGCTGTATTAACATTTTCACAGCTGCTTGCACTTCCGCGTATAAGGCATCTCAAATGCCACGTGTGACCGCACCCTTATAAGTACTCACAAATTTCAATAAAATTTGAATGCAAAAATGTATAGCTTTTTAAAAAACAGCCCAAACTTTTAAAGCCTAAAACATTTCTGTGCAAATGTTTAAACATTAAAAGAATGTGAAATAATTTCAATTTATATGTTAAAACAGAGTCCATGAAAAAAGTAGCAAAAATAGAGAAAAAAAGTACATGCAGCATACACTTGAGTATAAGCCGAGTTTTTTGGCACAAAAAATGTGCTTAAAAACCCAAACTTGGCTGATACTTGAGTCAAAAAAGGAAGTAAATTCTCACCTTTCTGATGACCTCCACAGATCTTCTCTTCTTCGGTCTGGCAAAAGTGGCTGCTGGCAGGTCCGTGTGGCGCTCCTTTGTGTGATTCTACCGGCAGTGGCAGGTCTGTGTGATGCTCCGGCACCCAAGTTGTGATGCCAGCCAACACTGTCATCCTATTGTAAGTGTCGGCTGTCACTAGAGCATCACACAGACCTGCTGGAAGTTACCACTGCTGGACGGAAGAAGAGAAGACGTGTGGGGGGTGTCTGAAAGGTGAGTATTTACTTAATGAATTGGGAAAACTGTGGCTGGCTTTATACTTGGGCAGGGGCTGGCTATATTGAGGAATGCTGGCTGGCAATTTAATTGGAGCAGGGGGCTGGCTTTTTACAGGGGCAGGGGGCTGGCTATATACAGTGGCAGGGGGCTGCCTATATACTGGGGAAGAGTAAAGGCTATATACTGGAGGAATGATGGCTGGCTATATATTGGGGTAGGGGGCTGGCTATATACTGGGGAATGCTGGCTGGCTATGTAATGGGGCAGGGGTCTGGCTGATTATATACTGGGAGCATGGGCTGCTGTCTATATACTTAGGGCAGAGGCTGGGTGGCTATAAACTACTGAGGAAAGGGACTGACTAGCTATATACTGGCTATGACCAATGCATTTCCCATCTTAGGCTTATACTTGAGTCTATAGATTTTTATTGGCCAAAATTATAAAATCGGGGGCCTCGGCTTATATTTGACAAAGCTGTACTTGAGAAGTGACAGAAAAAGTAGCAATGAAAAGTCACAAAAAAGAAAGAAAAAATAAGCAGAAATAAAGATACATGTCCCCTTATGAGTACAAAAGAATTTCATGGAAATCATCCAAGTAGAGAATTTTCTGATAGAATAAAAGTAAAGTTGGAGTTTGTATCAAACAGCCACCATAACTTTACTTTATGATTGTCTATTTTACACTCACATGCATTGTATTAGAATTTTAATACAATATCTATACAGAGGAGGCTCTAACTGGAGAACATCTATCCCAATGGAATAACCGAAATCCTAAGAAGGAATGATTTATAGTAGAATAAATTCAGCTTTTTCCCATATTCCTCTGATATTTACCTCTGTAGACTCCCATGTGTGTACACACTACTCCATAGAGACTGGCGGTCTTTATACAAGTATTATCTCCAGGAAAGCGGCAGCTATGAGAAAGAATAACACATACATTCACACAGCCTAAGGGGCTTTTTCGCTGATACAAACTTAATTTAGCACATTTTCTTCTGCAACATCTTTATCCTGTACGCCAGTCTTGTTTTAAGTTGGAAATAATGGATGATCTTTGGATGGAGGTTCACCATGAAAAATAATGAAAAACTATTAAAACTGATGTTTTGAATAATTTAATAGTTAATATTTCCCCTCTCCGGAGCTCTTCAGTCTGGATCCTCTTATTGGATCGGAAAAGCAATCTCTGCCAGATCTGACAATTTTAGAGCGGATCTGACCTGGTGGAGATGTCAACTAAAGTCAACCAATTGACTTCCCATCGTGCCCAAAGTTTTATGTAAGGGAAATCCAACTGTTGGAAAAAGGGATAATAATATGTTTTGTCCTCCAGAAAACTATGAGACAAGCCATGGTAATTTTCCCCCATTGGTCCACGAATCCAAATTGACCTGTGAAAATATAATGTTCTTTATCATATGTGCAGGATTTACCCAATATCCATAGTGATGCGGTTAGACAAATCAGATGTTCAGTCACCAACCTTGGGCTGCGCATGACATGGACTTGAGTTTATAGACAGAAGACAATCTAAAGAGACATAGCACAAATAGCATAAGTAATACGAAATATTCTGCTGAGGGTTTTATTTTTTTACATTTTGTGAATTTATGAAATATCTACAGGATATGTCCTGAATACATCATAAATGTGTACCCCACCCATGGGACCCGCATCTGTCCGAAGACCGGTGCAACAGAAATTGTTCCCAAAGTTGAGCTGATTTGAAAGTTTTCAGTGCATTTGTGGCCACTCTCCTGTCAGGTCTATGAGAGGTCTAAAAATTCTTTTTTTTTTGATGATAGCCTAGATTTTATGGAGATGCCTCGCACATGCTTGGCAAACTCTACAACCGGTCCATTCATGGGAAGGGGTTGGTTGACCCCCATTCTCAAGTTCTCAAGACAGATGCAGATCCTAGATTAGGGACCCAAATCATGTGATTATGTCATATATGTACAAAATGTTTAGTATATGATACATATGACGACCCCCCTACTTTCCTGTTAAAAATATAGAGTTGAAGATATATTCGCCGTATAAGACTACCCCTTTTCCAACAGCCAGCTCCCCCTGTATATTGCCAGCCTGTACCGCCAGTATACAGCCAGCCCCCCTGTATATAGCCAAACTGCCACCCTAGTATACTGCCGCCTTACCCCCAGGATACAGCCAGCTATTATACAGCCTGGCAGCCCCCCAATTGTGCAGAATGCCGGCCCCCCAGTTTTGCATCCTGCCGCCTCCCCCATCTATGTAGCCAGCCTGCTTGGCACATTATAATACACAAGCTTCTCACCTTCCCGCGATCCACGAAGCTCCGCTGCGTACACTCTGGCCGCCGTGACAGCTCATTGGCGCTGGCGGCTCACAGAATATGCGTCAGCGCGTGCCGACTTATATTCTCTGCGACGCCGGCACCACGGAGCTGTCACCGGCGGCCGGTGTCGGAGGATGTAGCAGCGGGCTTCGGTGGATCGCGGAAAGGTGAGAAGAAACATTACCGGCGTATAAGAGACCCCAGACCAGACTGAAGATTTTTCAGTCTTCAAAGTCGTCTTATACCTCGTAATCCGGTAAAAGGGAATGTCCTCAAGGAATGATGCAAGAAGAGATCATTTCATAAAATTTCTTACCGGAACATATAGAAACCTTCATTTTTTTAAAAGAATTTCCCTTCCGACATCTCCTAAAAATCTTGTCCTCTTCCAACCTCTCCTAAGAGTCTTGTCTAGTAATAAATTTACTTCCTAATTGTAAAAGATGGTTAGATTGATTTTTCCAGCTTCAAGATTTACACTGAATTGGCCAATTCCCATAAAATTTTAACTCATTAGCAACTAGGTTGGTTTGAGCCCTATTAATGCTTATTTATTTTGCTTCTGCCTATTTGCATTTTAAAAACCACAATTTGAGGCATCGCATGGTAGACATTTCTATTGGAAACATTGGATTATTTTTTTTAGTAATATCCTTTTTTAATTACTGTATATTATTATTCTGAAGAACAAATATAGAAATTATATTTTGTTATATGTTTTAAATAAAATAAAAAATAGAAAATGTTTTAAATAAAATAAGCCGTATGATAATACATTATGATTTGTGTTACTATGACAAAGGCTGTTATAAGTTAAACATTTATTATGGACTAATGACTGTTCTAGATCTGCATTTCTAACTGTCCTTAGTCCTAACAGTCCTTAGTCCCTGGCCCAAACATTAGGCATCTTAAAAGGGTTCTGCAGTGACTTAAAAGTTAGTGTCATATTCCTGTCGTACCCCCAGAAGAATAGAGCAGTTGGTCGCAAATGCGCTGGCTGCTCTATTCATCTCTATGGCACTCAGCTATCAGTATAGGTCTTGTTCATAGAGATAAATGGAGCAGTTGGCGCATGCGTGACTGGCTGTTATCTTCATAACTGGGGTACAATGGACCGCCATTTTCATGATCCATGGGGGTCGGATCATCAATCAAAATGAGAGACCTTCACTGATCATGAAGTTAGCCCCTATCCCGTGGAGAGCCCCTATCGTGTTTTTGAAGAATCTCTTTAATGAATGGGAGTGTCACTTTTGTTCATGTCATCAGAGAGTTTCACATTGTGGTCACTGTCCTGGTATTAAAGGGGTGTTCCCATCTGGGCATTTACATTTAATTGAATTTATTTGCCATATGTAAACATTTCTTCAATTGGAAGTTATTAAAAAAAATGTTCCTGGGTGAAGATAATTTCTCATAAATGTAGTCATATGGTCCCTTAAAAACGAGATAGCTTCCTCAGATACGACGACCTCACATTTTGGCAGCAGTGGCCAGACATGCGCTATTGAGTCCTGTCTGACCGCCTGGATTCTGCAATCATTACCGGAGGACAGCTGTGGGACCTGCAGTAACTCCCGGACATTTCATATGCTAAAAACCTTTTGTTTCTTTGTGCAATCCCTCCAGCAGAGGTGTCCATATCCGAGGAGTCAGTCTCGTTTCTAAGGGACCACATCACTACATTTATGAGAAATTATCTTCACACAGGTAAAAATTTTTTAATAACATCTAATTGAAGAAATGTTTATATATGGCAGATTAATGAAACAGAATGTGAATGCCAAGACAAGAATACCCCTTTAAGGCTGGCGATCAGGAGACACAATACAGTCAGGTACTTGTAGCACTTAGTGCCAATAAATGTGACCCTCTAGAATATGGCCGATAACCAAAAGAGTAAAAAATGTCCTCTATTTTATGATGATATGATTATGATCATTGTGAAAAAAACATGTGACAGTGTTACCTTAAATAAAGAATATATACTTACTCTTTCTCAGGTTCCTGTAGTGCGATGTAACTCCTGGTATTCAGCACCTCCAACCCAATGGGAAGTGCAGAGGGTCATGAAGCCTTGCAGCACTGGGGTCCTGGATTCAAGTCCCATCTAGGTCAATACTGCAAAAAGTTTGTATGTTTTCTCTTTGTTTGTGTGGGTTTCCTCTGGGGCCTCCAATTTTCTCCCCCACTCCAAAACATTCTGGTAGGTTGATTAGATAGTGTGGCTCACGAAGACAGGGACCGATTTGACAAGCTCCATGTAGCATTCCGTAATCTGTGTGAGCTATATAAATAAAGGAATTATTATTAAGGGACCAACTTGGGTAAACAGTGGACCAAGGGATATCACTTCATCTTATATCACAAGTGGTCGAAACTTCCCCTGTGGCCCCTAGCACATCCAGCCAACTGGATAAAGGGAAGACCAGAAGTAATGGAATAACTCAGAAACCCAGAGCAGGGTAAGCACTCTTTCGTTTGCCACCCCTGCCCTGAACATCACAGGGTTTTCCAAAATCCCTAAAAAATCCATTCAATATGGTAGATGAGATAACATACTCAAAGTTACCCAGGCAGACATTTTTATGTAGAATCAATCGAAAACAGATTTATTTTTTAGAGTTTGTTCATTTCTGAAAATATAATATATTGCTTGGTATAATCAAACACACTCCATTCCCACAGGATTTTCAGACTTGAAACATTGATGTAAAAAAATATCCAAAAACAGATGGCCATTTACGTAATTGTTTTGTAAATATTTCAAAAATGTATTTCAAGAGATAACACTACCGTGACTTGTGAAGTGGCTGACGGATCAGACAATATAGTCATCCTTGTCCGGCATCTGGCAAACATCACTTTCTTACCTCCTAGCATTACAATAGTGGCGAGTCACATTTTATTCTGCAACGAGGCTGACACACTCTCCCCGTGGAGAAAACATTAACACAGGAAAATCTAATCTCTAAAAATGTTCTGCAAATGGAAGTTACTATACGCTCCCCAGTGAGCTCAATGAATGGTGTTTTATGTATGACACTGTAATTAGGCACAGTATTTACTTGTCAGCAGCAGCCGCTCACAAGCCGTTCCCATAAGTGTTCTCACCTATGGAGCTATGAGAAGCTAGGGGAATCAGATCTGATGAAGACAAAGGCTTTACAAAGCTATGTGTCAACGGCCATAAATCAAGAGCAATATAGGAAATTGCCAAGTCAATCACTTCGCATTAACACTTTTGGTGGACTGTGAGGGACTATACTGCTGCGTGTAATACCGAACCTTCACGTAAAAGGGTAAATTATGGGAAATCATTTTAACAATTTGAAATAATTATGGAATCAGCTCAGTGAAGAATCTTGAAAAATGAAAATATTTTTTGTGATAAAACTTTCATTGCCGTAACTTTCTTTTTAATACATACTGGGCATTTTTCTTTGTAAGAACCATCCATCTGAAAAATCATAAAAGGAATGAAAAAATCACCAGCATTTTTAAGATGGCCTCTCACATCTCTAATACGTTTTAGAAAATATTTGCACCACTATAAAATAACAATCATCTATCATCTCTTGTTCCATTCCTTTGTGTATGATGAATAATTACCATTGCCCTAGTCAATGGGCATGTCTCTAGAGCACTGATTAGAGTGTCAACGATTGTAGGGAAATATGCAAAGTACAATTTCCAGAATGGGACAAGAAAAACAATGCCTCTTTTTTTGCTTATCCCATCCTTGAAAACGTAATTTGCATATTTACTAGAAAACCTCGGTTGAGCATCAATGGCTGTAAGTCTCCACACGCCTGCAAGGTGCATTAATTGGCAAAGTCTCCATAAAGAGAGGTCTTTCTTCCTGACCCTACTCAAAAACATGTTCATACAGTGCTGTCTAGAGTTACGAATCTGCTGTCATTATACTGAAAGCTGAAAAAGGGGAAAGTGGTTCCCGAAATGTCTGAACTGAAACATAAATAAAGTCCCTCTCCACCACCCTATTGCACCTGTTGTGAATACCAGTGCATCATTAACCATTCCACCATTACGTCTAGCAAGAAAAACCTAGTTGTCAACTTAGTCATACATTTCTAGAAGGAATAACAGAAAACAATTAGAATTTCAGGAAAATGTGCTCTAAATTGTTATATTATGGGAAATGCAATTACTTGCAAATCAAGACAAATGATAGATATGTTCTCTTTAATTACTTCCACTAAAATAAAGATTCTTATACAAAAAAATGTTGTGACTTAAATATCTTTTGTTTTACTTTGAAATAATAAATAAATGTTTGATCGAGGGAGATTTTGATTTATGGAAGAAGAATAGTGGTGGTGTACATGAGGCACAGTACTGTAGTTCATCTCTTAAGTTCAGTTGGGGAATCTTCAAGTGGTGGCCTAGTGGACCCTGCAGCTCTTTCTATTTACTTAAATAACATTAAATGGAAAAAAAAAAAATACCGAGCAGGACCACTCATGTGTAAGAGCCTGTGTTCCTGTCTCAGCAAGGAAGATGAATAATAAGTAAGAGTCAACTTCTGAGGAGAAGAGTAATGTTTTCCTGCCAATGAACCACACCTCCTTCTTCTGACTGACTCTGTGTTTTAAAATTCGGACCGGAGGAGACAGGAAGTCCCCTCTCTTTACTTACCGGGATTATGCCCCCTTCTATGTATGTGGAATGTAGAAGTAAACACTGTGTGGGAAACTGCAGATCTTGTCACCATGTTGCTCACCCCAAGATGGGCTGCACTAAGTGGAAATGGGCAGGGCTACATAAAACTGTACGGGGCCAACATAGATATAGGCAGAAAACATTTGGGTAAATATTTTACTGGTGGGAGGAGGCAGATTTAAGCTTGGATGTCTGTGCTGCACTTTTCAACACAGGCACAAGTGTGTGTGCGTGTGTGTCTGTGTGTGTCTGTGTGTGTGTGGGGGGGGGGTTAAGGCTTATTGTGCCTGTTCTTAATGATGGGTTCCCTTTACGGAAAGTCAATTAATATTTATGCCCTGGAGGAATCACATTTTTCTATTTCTTATTTCAAATTATTTTCTAATTTTAAGATGATGAAGGATCCTTCCTTGATATAAAGTAAACACAGATTATTTGTTGGATCCATGCCCCAAATGCAAAGTTTGTTAAAAGACAAGACATTTGTGTACTGCGATAAACTATGTACCTGCAGCTATTGCCAAACCTGATTTTTAATTGACCGGAAGACAAAAATTGAGGTCTCTATTCAATAGAATATAAATTGATATAGGAAGTCAGTAGCAAGTATCAGATTATAATATGGGAGGTTTTGGGAGACTCAAGCACACCAAAAACTCTCACCAAGTTTTGTACTGCCTGTGTAGATGTTAAGGAGAGGGGACTCCAGTTGTGCACTCCTCATACATATTTGATGGGTTCTAAAAAACTAAGAAAGGTCCTCAAAAGGTCTTTAAAACCCCCAATCATTTACAATAATATGGTTCTTGCACCGTATTTAAGTAATAAGCTTCCAGCATCAAAAAAAACTTGACTTGTGAGGCTCAATAAGTCCCACACAGCCCAGAATCCATGCAAGATTTAATCTGCCCCCAAATGGAGAACATTGATGGATCTTTGTCAAAGATTCTCTCAGCTCCTAGATTCTGGTGGAATGTACTGGTGTCTAAGTCCCAGAATCAAGAGAAAATTTAGTTGTTGGACATATTCTTATCACTCTTAAAAGCCAAAATTAAAAAATCTTTGAACTGACAACTTTGATGAACCAGAAAGCTTTCAAGACTACTCATGTCTTTTCATGCCTGATGAAGAGGTATCTTGCCTGATGAAGAGAGTAGTCTCGAAAGCTTGAATGTAGCCATTAAAAGGTATCTTAATCTCAAGGAGGTTGTTTTATTTTGCCTTTTAAGAGCAATAAGACTCGGAAGCAGAACAATGTGGTGAGCACTGAATAACATCTAGTTTAGCATTGTCCCTTCCATGGTGTCCTCCTCTTATCAACACAAAGATACAGCAATGTCTAACTTGGTACCTGAAAGGCGTATTTAGTATATTGGTAATAACATTAGATTGCAGGGTTTCTAGCATGTGGCATGCCTGCTGAACATTACCAAAAGAATGAAAAAAATAAACATTTTTTCTGCTGATCAACAATTTGAGGCAGCCGTGGCACTTCATTTTGTACGTCTTGTGCTTAATAGGCCATTGAAGACCATTGACTATCGACTGTTGATCACATGGACTGTTTGCAGCTGGATCCTATTACATGGAGTACAAAGCATAACCACTTCTGAGTGTATGGTTTCTAATGAAAGTGCGGTACAGCGGTACACTGAGGTCTAAAGAAGCTTGGTGGCGGATGTAAGACCTCCATCCTTCAGATATTCATCACTAAAGATGGCTAACGGATAGTAATACTGGAAAACACCATATACTACACTGCTGGATAGAGTATAAGAGTTTATCTATTAATTACCTTATCATTACTAATAGGCAGGGCCGGCGTTAGGGGACAGCAACCAAGGCATTTGCCCAGGGGCCCTTGTTGTAAAGTAGCCCCCCATTCATGTGGAATTTTGTGAGCTGAGAATGTATTGATCTTTTAATAACCCTTGGGTGAATTCCGGGTGAAGATGCTTCTCATCTATCTCCTGTCTATATATATATATATATATCATCTATCTGTCTAGTTATCTATCTCCAATAATTTGTCTATTTCCTATCTATATGTATATCTTTCTATGTAACCATTTATCTTTCTAGTTTTTTTGTCTGTCTATTTATCTATATATCAACTGATTTATCTCTCTTCTACTCTGTCTATCTCTCATATCAATCTATATATCTATCTATCTTCTAATATCTTTCTATATATAATCTACTTTATATTTTTGCATCTATAAATCTGTATCATCTTTCATATTTATCTTATATAATCCCTATCCCTATCCCTATCATCTGTCTTTCTCCTATAACATCCTCCTACAGCCCCATATCACAGATACTTACCTACTACTGTGTGTAACCTATAAAGTGTAATCATGGTGCAGGGATAAAGGAGCCTCTTACTGACTCTCACTGTTCGTAAAATAGTTTTATTTTGGGGCCCCACTTTTAGTTTTGTTCAGGGCCCCACTTAAAGCATCCCCGCTGACATGCTGGGTGTCAGTCTTCTACCAATCAGATATTTCCCTTCTTTTTCAAGTAAACCTACTGCAGTCAATAAAAAAATCATGGATTATCCCTTTAACCCAATAATTTGAATGACTTTTCAATGGATATTTTTGTTCTCTGTGATACAATATCACATTGCCCAAAATTAACTTTTTTACATCTGCGTTATTTTGTATCCATAACGAAGAATTTAGCGTGCTCTCTGTACCCCCATGTACATGTTCTCTTTAGCAGACCTCCGCCAGGGGTCATATAAAGGCAGAGGCCATAACGTGCTCGAGCGCTGAATGTACCAAATAGTTTTATTATTATTTTACCCATCCCGTCACACTGTGCTAGCCAAATTCTCTTTGTGGATTTCTTGTTATTGTTATTTTGTCCTTGAAAAAGTGAGGATTCATAGTGTTTATATGACTAAAAAGATAAAGAAACCTATGATGAGTCATTGTGCGATAATTGTCGCTTTTATTTTCCAACATTTGTGCAGTTGTTCTTGGCTCACAATTCACAAATTCATTCACCAGCTGCAGAACGTTCTCACTGAAAATTTCAATTTGTTAAATTATTTCATTGGTATTCAGTGTTTACTAAATATTAGTGTAGAGTTCTCTTTGTGCAGTTTTTTTTTTATACTGTTCTCTGTTTAAAGGGATTGTCAAAACAAAATGTCATTGTGGTCAGGAGATACTGGGATTTTCCGAGTTTTTCTTTTTAATTATATGCCCCCAACATAAAGGCAAGGAACATAGTAAACTGGACTGATCTTTTTTCCTGCACTGCTCCCGGTTTCTCTTGTGCCGCAGCCGAAACATCACCATTGTAGTCAATCAGTGGCTGAGCGGTGATGTGCCCTCTAAAGGTCAGTCTGCATACAGCCACTAGGGAAATGAGGCTGGTCCACTATTCTTTTATGTATAAGGCTAATAACATAAAAGATGGTTGTTTTGCCTCTATTTTATTTTCACATAAATATATTTTATGATGGTTTTATGAAAAGCCAAGTTTTATGGGTTAGGTTGGATTTAAAAGGGCTTAATCTTTGGCCCTTTGGGCTCTTTGGTTCAATGGCCTTAAATTTAAGGGGCATGTAAGCAAAAAATAATTCTGACTTTTCTGATTTTCTTCATTATATTACCAATATAAAGGAGCTTAACAAAAAACAGATGGCCATTTAGCATATACTTGTCATGTATAGTCAGGAGTAGATCCAAAGTTATTTTTGGGAATAGGTCTGGGGAATCGAACCCAAACCTATGCTATTTAACAACCGAGAGTGTTAACTCTTTAAACACTGCGGCAAAGTCGGCAGCATTTAAATGGCTAGCGGTTCCGTGAAAATGGCGACACACCTTTCATCATCTAGACAGCCTGAAGAAAGAATTTAAAGAGTTTACACCCATGATCAGTGCCTGCACCTATCGCTGGTGTTGAATTGTTGGGGGTGTTAGCCAAACACTGACCCTGAGCTTCTCACTAAAGTATTAGGGTTGGCCGTACCTGCGATGTTCATCCTGGATCCAAACATTGCAGGTTTTGTGCGAAAAGCACCAGTCATATATAATGCCCCAAATTTTATATACTATATCCCAGGTGGTCAATTGCATGATCTCCTCAAGGTTTGTAGATGAAGCTCTATAGATATTCACTGTAGCTCTTAAAGATCTGACACCAGGCCTCACCAGTCTATCTCCACATAAAATTGACTTTGACACATCGACCAGCTACACCCACCGCTACTCTCACTGGCACCAAAGCAACACTTTGCATCCTGTGCATGAGACATTACTGAGCCTTCAACTCCTGGCAGGCTAGTAGGCCATCAACTGTTTTCCCCCTGCTCACTCCGACACATGAAGTAAGAAGAGCAGGGCGCAGTATAAAAAGGTGGGTGTGACGAGATGGGTTGAGTAGAAGAATTAGTACCATGTGGTACTAGGTCAGTGATGGTGAATCTTTAGACACAGAGTGCCCAAACTACAACCAAAACCTACTTTTATGTCGCAAAGTGCCAAGATGACAATTTAAGAAGTAACCTATTGATCCCAACTGTATCTTAAGTCTTAATCCTATTGGCATTCTGAGGACACCAATACAATAGAAAGAAAATTTGGATTGTAGCTTCCTTCAAGGGTCCCCTGAAGAGGAAGAATCAGGGGACCCAGAGCAGGAGCTCCGACCATAATCCATCTCTGTCCATGCCTTCTCGCTTCTTGTGTAGTCCTGGCAGCCAAGGAGGTGTCGCTGTAAAATAGTTTTGGACCGCAGGAGGAAACCTTTAGTCATGTCTAGCAAATTCTGTGCTAGGGTGAAGCCCTGGGTGCCTACAAAAAGGGCTCCAAGTGCCACCTATGGTACCTGTGCCATAGGTTCGGCACCACTGTACTAGGTGTTGCAGTAAAAAAAAAATTAATGGTTGAGAGGAGAATATTACTTCCAGGGTAGGGAACGGTTAGGGTGGTTAGAAGATTTTACGATACAGTCAACAGATTGACACATAACGGAAGCAAAAATTGGAATTTTAATGAAAATGAGTTTGTCACTTGTAGTCTAGAACAATGGCTGTTTTCTATTTCCTAAGGTTTTTTTTTAACTTAAAAAATCTAATAAATGTATAGAAATCGGGTGCATAAGGTAAATTGTACCATCTCACACCTTTCTTATTTCATTTACTGTACCTTTTAACTTTGCTAAAAATGGCTTTCACATGAATAGACCTAGTTTGAGCAATTTGTGAGACTGAGATCTTCGGTGCCATAGATTGATTTAGTTCCCTGTCTCTTGATCTTTCTATAATAAGTCTCTCTTTTTTTCAGAGAGGCATCCAGAATTGTATTCCATTAGGTGAGAACTCACTGCCTAATAATCTGTATGGAGCTAAATTACATTTCATTGAGAGCTTTTGTATTTTGCATTACTGATCCTAATTCCAATCGCATGATAGTGGACAGTCAGATCTTAGTCACTCATTTCCCTCTAAGATGCAACTTGTTGTATAATACTATTAATCATTCCAGAATCCCTCAAAAAGCAGAGAATATTTATAGTTTTCTGTGTTCCGGTTTTCATTGAAATAACGCAATGCTATAAAAAAAAAAAATCTGTGTGTGATCTCTATTAGATGATAAGCAAATGGCATATTGTATTCCCAGTGCCAGTCTGCTGGTGTAAAAGTCACTGAAAGTTTTGTAGTGACATTCAAAAATGTGAACTGTAGTTGATGGATTAGCATAGGCATTTTGTAGACCATGGGGGTTATTTATCTTTATTCTTTTTTACTTTGTTTCTATCTTTTATGCAACTTTTTTGGTGCACTGCAATTTTTGAACCTTATTTGGGACTGTTTGAAATGTGCATTCAAGTCCGCTAGTTTATCAACCATAAGAAACATTTATCTTCTATTCCTGCTCACAAATGACATTTATCTTTTTCAAATTGTCTAAAATTTGCAACAAAAAACGTAAGGAAAACCTGTGCGACATTTGTGCGACATTTTTAAGACATTTCATTAAAAATTCGCCAAAAAAACTAAACTAAATTTACAAAATAATAAATGAGAAGGTACTCAGAAAAAAGAGAAAAGATAAATGACCCCCGTGTGCATTGTACAGTCTATAATTTGTCTGAAAATTTTTTTAATAATTGCAAGTCTGTTCCACTGTGGTTTGACTTAATTCCGGATGCTGGTTTTGTGCATGACTGTCTAACAGGCGCTTCTGGACTTCTGTTTCCTTGTGATCCTGTTGATCCAATTTCATACTGTGGCTGCTTGACCCAAAAACTTTTGGCCTAGACTCCAGCCTTTTTCTAGCCATTCTTTGCCTGAGTGCCAGGCATAGGGCCAGCCAATACCAGAATGAGGACCACTCAGGGGGGCAGTGTCCTTGTAGTCCTATTGCAGCAAAGTTCAGATAAGGCATCACACAGACATCCAAAATCTAAAAGGGCAACTTTGATACAGCTTTTAGGATTCGCCAAACACAAACTGATCTTGTTGCATGATGGTTTAACAACCCACAACATCAAGGGGGGCATTTATCATTAGGTAGGATTTGTGCCCCACTTTTCAGACCATTTTGGGAGCTCCTGTGCACATCAGATGTATCATGGTGGCTTAGAACGTTTGACAAACCTACAGTGTTTTTGCAACTTTTTTTTCTCAAAAAGTTGCTCAATAGGAAATTTTTGCACAACCAGTTTCTCATTATTTCCAGGTAAGAATAGAACTGGAATGGATTTACACCTAAATTTGGGACTTTTTGAAAAAAATTGCATGTCATAAATTGGGCATGAACCAAGGTCCTCAATCTATATGCTTTAATAAACGTGGTGTGATAGTGGTTTATTCTAAAATGACTTTGAAGTAAAAAAAAGTTGAAAAAAATGTGCAAATATCTAAATGCAACTTTTTAACGACAGAAAACGGGTGCAACAAGGATGATGATTCCCCCTATTATCTCTATTGTCAGTCCCATATACAGATTGCTAATATAAATAAAATCTAAAGAGCACAAGACCGGATAACATGAGGACCTGATCTTTAAAGGACATGCAGCTGTTGCATATGATTGGAGGATGATCAATATTTTCTTGTGATGGATTATTTTCTAATCATAAGTACGTGAGCAGGTTGGAGAGATGTGCCAGCCTCATTTGTGGATTGAGAAGCATCATTTTGTTTGACTTTGTATTGTAAAATGCCAAAAGGCAGTATTGACCGATTCCCCTTTAAATAATTGATGAAACTACTGAAAATGCTCCAACAGGGTAATCTTATCAAGTCTTCGTTTTCACATTGTCTCATATTAAATATGAAAGAAGTTCCTAATTTGTTATGTTATACATCTTACATTAGTAAAAACAAAGCTTTAACTGGCCCATGTGTTATAGATGTTATGATTTCCACTGTTTCAAAAAATCAACAATATCATTAAAATTAGCATTTTAATGATTAGCACATGACCAATTATATCTTTCCACTTAAGGGCTCAGATTAAGGAGTAATAGTTCTCTTTACTGAGACTTTGCCAACTAAGGGCTCCTTGCAGGCATGTGGAGCCTTATGGCCATTGATGCAGCACTAAGGGATTCTGGAAAAGGCAGCTCCCTGAGGGCTCATGCACACAACAATCTTTTTAGGATTTAGCCATTTTTTCTACAGGTATCACACATCCCCTATTCACTTAATGGGAGCATACATTCTACAGCACCATACATGAGCCGACTACCCTATACACAAAAGATAGAGTAAGTCCTCTCCCTACTTCTGTTTTGGTACCTGACAGTGAGCCGAAGTTACCCACCAATGACAAACTTCATCCATGACTTTGGCTTCATACAGAACATGTAGTTTGCATTTGGGACTTAAACAATGTTCCCACATACCCGCATTGACAAAAACAACAGTATATGCGACCTTTGTTTACGTCTCGAATAACTGCATGTCCTTTGTGAAGGTAGCCTAAGTCATGGGATGTTCAAGAAAAAAGTAGGGTATGACCGACACTCAAAAATTGTAAAACTTCTTATTTTATTTCATATCCATTAAAAAGAGAGATTACATTGCACATCCCGGAGGACCTACGCGTTTTGAACGTAAACATTCAGTTCTTATTCATGGTCTGAGGAAAGGGTACAAACACTCCATTTAAAAAGACAGATACCAGGTGCATAGAGAGCTAGATAATTAATGCATGTGCAAGGTTTCGGGATGCATCCCGTTCTAGCGCAGGTAAAACGATATAATGTATCACAGCAGAAAAAGAGAAAATTCTTATGCATGTAGACAATATTCAATAGCTAGAGGTATTTCAAACAGAGAAAACAAGTCAGGGGATGAGTTTGAAATGTCTGATCTGTATTAGGTTTTTTTGTTAATAATGTTATATCACTTTAGGGTTGGACTTGCCCACTGCAGTACCAGCAGACACAATAAGAAACTTTAAAAGTCCAACAAAAGACTTTTAAACTCACAGCTATCTCAAAAGGACATTAAAAAACGTAAACTTTATTAGGACAACGTTAAAAATATTATTTGTAGGGCTGTCTATAATTGTTTTTAAATTATAGAACCAAATTGACAAGACGAACATACAAATATTGTAGTATGGATCCAGACACACTAGAGGTTCTATGTTCAATAGTTGTGCACACACTTATCGCACCCAATCACTCAACCACTATAGGCAACTATGCTGGAACCCATCTAACTACAAAGACTTGGTGGTGCTTATCCCTCATCCTTTGGTATTATGTCCATACGCACATGAGGGTCTGCACCTACTGTGACCATACATCAATATAAGCCTGAAGCGTTTCCCCGCTAAGTATACTAAATAGCGGTTCATCAGAGGTGTATGATAGCGACCTCCTATCTCTCATCTATATCTCCTAGCCTTGAGCATTGATGTCAGCTAGCTAACTAAGCTAGAATAAGGAGAGGTCAGTCACGCTGGTATGGTGACATACGCCGGCATTTGTTTAGCCGCGAAAAGTGTCAAAAAACATGTAATCTCCTGGGCTTGAGGAACCCAAGTAGAACTCTAATTTTCATAGATTACAAAGGACAAAGATCAATCATTTTTGGGTGTTATCCAGATACCCAGTAAAAGTCCTTGGGGAACAGATGGCAAAAAAAAAAATTGTGCTTACCCCTATTTCGCTCCCAGCAATTCATGCTGGTAGGTCTGGTCTTCAGCTGCTGCACCTGGCCAATCAGAGGATTGCTTCACCTAAGCCATGGCCTCCTTGGAATACTTGAAATCACTTGTGATGTCAGAACCAGTGATATTGTGTGTTCTGAGGAGACCAAGGATTGGCCAAAGTAGGTCCTATGTCACCCCCTTGTCAATCATGGTCAGATGTAGCTGCCAAAGTTTTTCACCCCTCCTCCAAACCCCTAGGAATCAATAATATATGATCCTTTGTTATATTATTTATAATGCTCAATACCATTTGTTTTTAGCTGAACATTTGGCCTGACATTGTATCTACCAGTTGAGGTAGGACATCCCATAATTTGATTATCCTAACTGACATTAATCCTTTTCTAGATTTTTATCTAAATTGCCTATCCTCCACTTGTAATGAACGCACCTTGGTCACAAATAAATCTCGTGCTGGTTCCTTGTACTGACCTCACACAGATTTGTACATGTAAATCACAGCTCCTCTAAGACATTTTATTTTTCCCGACCTGCACAAGACAGATTTTTCTAA
Organism: Engystomops pustulosus; assembly: GCA_019512145.1. Lineage (NCBI taxonomy): Eukaryota > Metazoa > Chordata > Amphibia > Anura > Leptodactylidae > Engystomops > Engystomops pustulosus. The sequence goes on from CM033645.1 coordinate 5,785,801, forward strand.
CCCTTCATTACAAGAAGGACCTTCCATCACAATCTAGTCACCCAATCCTCTCCAGCTTTACTATATCTTTAATTTACAATGTGAAGCTTACCCAGAACTGTGGTCTCAAAAGAGATTAAGAAAGGTAATATTACATTGGGATCTTTGTTCTTTTCTCTCTTTTACACCCCCTAGCATCATATTAGGTTTTGCAGCTGCAGCCTGACATTGAGTGCTGCAGCTTATAACAGGGATATCCAAGTCCTCTTTTTGTTCTGTTAATCCTGGTTTACATTTGATACCAACAAAAACTGCTACCTAGAAACACCATCTACTAACATTTAAATTCGACTGGACCACTACATCGGTAAGACCACCCTTGATCCAGGCAAAATTCTTTATTAAAAAGTTTTGATTTTAAATTTCTCTTGCCTTGATTATTGAAAATTCCTACTCATTGGCCTTCAACTTTTTAGACTCATCTGTCAATTTATCCGAATTACAGCAGTAAGACTCATCAGTTAATATAAAGCTACACTGCCTCCTTCAATCTCTCCTAATTGATGCTCATCCCTACATATCCTCCAATATCTCAGTCTATTGCCCTATGACTGCCCTTCATTTAGTTGACAATCTAAAACTTGCATCCTATATAATTTGAACTTGCTTCATCAGAACTTCACCTGAGCTGCACAAATTCTCTGGAATGTGCTACCCTTTACAACTAAATGAATACTTAACTTTTATGTCTTCTGGTAAGCCTATCATTTTCCATAATCTCTCTTCTCCTTTTACTCTTTAGAACTAATCTTTAAGTTTACTATCCTCAATGTTTTCCCCTGGACTTGAAGTCTTTTTTATGGAAGAAATTTAGATCTGATACCTTATAAAAATGGCTGGACCATTCCGTAAGAACTGCATCCTATTGCATCTACCTTTCTTCATCATTGATTGCAACCTCTTGGCTCTTTTTACAACCGATGCTTATTTTACTACTCCGTAATGTCAGATTTTGTCCAGATCTGATTTGTAAAGCACCGTGGATTATGTTGGCTCTATATCAATAACTGATATTATTATTATGTCGTTTTCTGAATCCTGGACCCCTCCTTGACTGGACCACCACATCCCACCAAATGTGAAGAAACTGCACCTGTGGAGAACACACAAGGATACCATTTTTGTATCATCCAACTGGCCCAAGTGGATGATGACCACACAATGACACATCATAGCAGTCATACATTATGATTTAAGTAGAAATGCAATGGATACATTTTTTGGCTGCAGATTATTAAGCTTATCGGAATTTATTTATAGACGATTTGCCGAACAGTCTGTGACCCACCAATCTGCCACTACATCGGAAACGTGAGTCAACAGGATGATTCTTCCCTTCCTGAGTAAATATCTCACAAGATCAGTGAATTTGCCAAGACGGATACACTCATGGCAGGATTTATGATGGAACCAGAAGGGATAATACAAAGAAGTTGAATAATAATCCTATTTTTAACGCTCTCTGTCATGGCCTTTTTAACCTCTAAATTTATTTCCATCAACATCTTAATTGATGGGGGCTCCCGATTGAATTAGTTTACTAATCAGAAAAGGGAAAGGTGAAATGATGTGAACTGCATTATTATTATAAAACCTACTACAAATCTCACTGTGTTCAGAGATGTAGCAAATCAACAATGGATTCATAATTGTTCTTAATTATCATAAAATGTAAATATATATAGTTCTGTTATGAAGCGTTGAAGGCGGCTTCCAGCGTTGGATCACTAAAGATGTAGCTTTCAAGTTAACTTTCCCATGTAAAGGTTTTTGATTACCATGTTAATGGCTAAATGAACTGATAGTAACCCCCTTGATCAGTGCTGGCGCCAATCGTGGTTGTTAACATACTGTTAGCAAAGTCTAACAGTTTAAATGCCGAGCGCTACCATTTTGGGGAGGATATACACTCCATGGTGAGTGCCGATCCTATAAAATGGCGGTGAACAACCGGATCTTGACCTCCAGTAACACTCAGGAACAGTGCTGGCAACAGTCATGGTTGTTAACTGTCTAAATGCCAAAATTTGGTTTGCATCCTTGTTCGGGTTTGTTACCCAGACCTGGAACTGAACAGATTTTCAAGAGTCTGAACTTCTATGAGTCCGCTCACAATTGTCCATATTTGGGTCCATATTTCCCGGACTGAATACTAAGCAGGCAGCAGGACTCCAAAGACCATGGTATGAAATTGGTGTAGGTTATAATGAAATTCTACACAAGGTCAGACCTGGAAACTACTGCCCAAAGGAGCAATCCCCACTGGATTTATCAGGAAGCCATAACCCATGCACCAGTTTATGATAAATGCCGCCTCCCCCGCATGTAGAAGCAATGAGATTATTGAAAATGAGTCTTGTTGGTCTATTTTCTCTCTAGGTGAGAGGAACCTGAGCAGATATCTCCAGATAAAGTATGATTATCCAACCAGAGGGCAGCACTCTACCTACAGACTATGGAAAGGATAGGGAAAACCCCTATTCTTTCTTAGTGGTGGTCAATCATGTCACCATAATGGCAGGCCCTCTTTGATCCTGCAATTGGCTTCCTTATCATCTTTGTAGAGCCCCTGGTGGAATATACCTTCTTTTTACCCTGAATAAGTAGTCTCATAGTGTTTCATAATGAAGGACCATTAGATGAGATATCCAGTCATAATCCTTCCATTGATTTATGGGTAATTAGTAAAGTTACTGAGGCTTAAGACACAAACTACCTGATTGTTAGTGACATTTCCTTTGTTCTGGTGAGGTGTCAGCATCTAAGTTAGATGCGTAAAATCTATGGGATTAACACATATAGTATTGCCATTATTAGATGAATGTTGAAACCCACAAACAAATTTTGTATAAGCCCTTAAACGGGCCAAGAGGCCACTTACCCTTAAAGGCTGAGAACAGCTGTTGCCACGGGAAACATATTATTATTGAAGCATCTTTGCTTACTTCCCCCATGGCATAAAATATCCTGAAACCATTAGATTTTGTAATATTCTGTCCAGAGTCGTTTATTCTCCATGTGATTGTACTCCTGGTGGTCGTAATGGGAATTACAGCCAGTGCACAGTTTTTCTATCGTTCTGCAATCATATACTGAATATGTATTGTGAAATATTACAGTGCTTAACCACATTTGTGGGAAGATAAGAATGAATTCCATAAAACATGTTGGTCCATGTATAATATTTGATAGTCCGACCTAAGGGATCTCTACTTATCCCAATGGCAATGGTATTATTCTGTCTATTCACTGTGACCATCCTGCCATCATCTTGCTCTCTTCATGATTATTATTACTTTCAATTAATTAGTTACTAATGTGCTGTGTGAGAGAGTCATGGAGGGCAGGTTTCTGTGTTATGTGTTTTGGGTCTTGAAACTGTTGTGTGTAGTGGAAGGAAGAGACTTTCCAAGGCTGGGTTTTAGTAAAAGCTGAAATATAGGGTACAAGGGCCTGGATTAGGAAAAGAGAGGGCGGCTTTTAGACCACATGTCTGTGCAATCAGCTGCACCTGGTGGTGCAGACGGGCCTGACCGCCTCTTGGTTTCCCCAGCTTTTAATTTATGCACGCCCCCATTGCAAGCAGCCTCCCGCGGCTGGCCGGGGAGCTAAGAAAGAGCACACACCCCACTCTCTCCACGTCCCGGCCCTCAGACGTCACTGGCCGGTTGGGAAGGAGGTGGCTTACAGCGGGAGCGTACATAGATCAAAAGCGGGGGAAGCCGAGAGGCACTCGAACACCGTCTGCCTGAGCGCCTCCGGCTGTTTTGTAATGTTAATATTTCAGTATTAAAGATTCCAGAAGACCGTAAAAAAGTGCCCCCCCCCATCCCATAGATTGAAAGCACAGCCTCATTAGGACTCTCAGATATGAGATAGATGATAGATGGATAGATAGATTTGATAGATACCATAGATAGATAGATATGAGATACAAAAAGTAGAGTTCAAGTCCGCACAGCTTTGTGGAACCCCTAAGGAGGGGGCTGCAGAGCCCCCAAGGTCCTGGCTTGGTCCTTACGCAGATACAAATTGGAAAAAGCGAGCAGCACTCCAGAGGTAGAATTCAAAAGTTGGTAATCTTTATTGAGGCAAGTGGCAACGTTTCGGTGTTGGACACCTTTTTCAAGCAATTTGACAAGTGAACCACACAGGGTATATAAAGGAGACTGGAGTGCAATGCAGATAAGGGGGTGTGTCCTAAAAGTGCAAGTGCAGTTGAGATCGTGAACATACATTATTATTTCATCAGAAAATTCATATACAATAAAGTGCAAGAGTAATACAGATGTATATAAAACATCCCCTTATGTTATACATACAATAATAAAGTGCATCATAATTGAAACAAAGGGCAAGTATTGTGTTACTGAGTGTACACAAAAGAGTTAAAATTACCCAGTATACTTGTGGGAGAGATCACCCAGGGTGGAAGTGTTGACATATGATTGGATATCCGCATCAAGATCACACCGCACGTGCGCCAAAGAAGTGGCGCGTGCGCAGAAGTGGCTGTGCCAAAAAGTAGCGTACGCATATTGATGTTCAGCGAGTGCCAAGTGGCAAACAAAAAAGTTTACATGTTGTGATTTTTGGCGGCCAGAAACAGAGCCAATCACAAGCCAGGAGACTCTGCACTCCACCCAGCATGACGTGGTACCCTTACACGTCGATAGCAGTGGTTGGCTGGCCAGATCAGGTGACCCTGGAATAGACTAGCCCCTGCCTGCGCTGCTCGGATCATTCTCTTCCAATTCCCCCCTAGAAATCCATGGAAACATCTAATTATTCCTCCATCGCCCGGATCATCGGTGCATTCTAAACAGGTGGCGAAGCTATGGTCGACTTTGTAGAAGAAAAGTAGCCTGGTACATGTAATTATATATGACAGGCTATGGATAATTAGTTTGCGAATCCCTACAATGGGAGGATATTTCTGAGGGTGGGTGTCTGATCTGCTGCAATAAGCCTGGAGCCTGTCTCCCCCACCAGCGGTAGAGGTGGCACCCACTGTATATCAATGCAACAGGCTAACCTGGGTGGTACATAGTGATTAACTGATCACTGCCTGGCAGCCTGTAGATGGCACAAGTGTTCTATCTATCTTTGCTGGGCATTAACCCTTCCATTGAGCTTTATGTGTCCCTGTCCCTCACTCAAGTCAACTTCTCGTAGATTGTAAGCTCACGTGAGCCGCTCACTCATTCCTGTAATTGCTCTATAATGTCTTATTTTCTCTATATAGTTACCCCATGCGCTGTGCGGCGCTGCGGAATATGTTGACGCTATAAAAATAAATATTTATTGTTATTATCTTTACGTTTATAAATATCCCTCCCCTGACTCCTGCTCATGCCTCTTGCTCTGGCACATCCTCCTGCGCCCCCCTCATTACCATGTTACATCCTCGCATCTTTTTTTTTTTTCTTCTTATGCTCAATTTTTTTTTTTTTTTCCGTTATTAATCCTTGCAAAAAGATTAACAGCGCCAGGATCCATTCCAGCTCCAAGTGCAGAATTGATAGCTTTTATTATCTTCTGTATTTCTCCTTGAGGCGTCAGTGAAAATTCCAGGCATCTATTACAGTAGTGGTTGAGGGAGCTCTGCCAAAGCAGCATTGATCCCCCCCCCCCCTTTACTCCTGTCTTGTGCATCGCATTGCCTTTGCTCTGCCCATGCTAATTCCCCGTCCCTTTATTTTGCGCCCACAATTGCGCACACACGCTGCTAGGTGAGGCTTAACCCCTCGCGCGCCGCGCACCAGTGTGTGTGTGATCCAGGGATTTGGCCAAGGGGAGGAGGAGGAAGGGAGGGAGGGAATGGGAAGAAACAATCTAGTATCTTGATGCCCCTGTTGGAGAGATGGTTGAGTCCTCGTCAAGGTTGCTTTGGTATCTCAGAAACACCATTCACTCTGAGCTGTGACCAACAACAGCAACAACTGCTGCTGCTCCTTGGCCAAGGGAAGAAGAACAAGGAGGAGGGAGGATTAGATTCTAGAGGATAATATGAAAGCTATCTGCACCTGCACTCCAGCCAAGAAGACAGCAGAGCACTTGTGCAAAATAGGATGTATTAAATGTGGACCTGTGCACTCCCTATGTCTAAGGAGAATGGCAATGCAAAGTGGATTTACATTGTGCTACCTGGTTTTTATACTGATGCTGACATGTGTGAGAGGTAAGACCATGCACCACTACTGTGTCTTATGCTGATTTCTAGGAGAATTTTTTTTTTTTTGCTAAGGATGTGACTGCTGCTTCTGCTGCTGATGCTGATGCTGCTACTGCTGGAACAGGAGATGCATTTGCTTGTTCAATGCAGTGATTGAAGCTGGGGCTGGAGAAATATTCTTGCAGTAGACTCAAAAAGGGGAGACGCAGGTCCCTATAGAAGTGCCTATATCATCCATGCTGGCTTCATCATTGTCATATATGTGATTGCTTTGACCCCCTCCTTTGCTGCAAACTTGCAAAAAGCACTGCATGATAATGATCCTACATATGGGATGATGCTGATGGAATACAGGGATTGCTCTGTTAGTTATTGGGACCGTATATGACATGGGATGGAAGGAGTAGCAGCATGCAGGGAGCACTGGACAGACTGATACCTTGGCAAATGGTTTGCATGTGCGGAGGCGAATAGGACATGGGATAACGTGTGAGAGTCTATGGATACAGGGTCATGTCACCAATTTCATATGTGAATTTCAGGAATATGGATGTTGAAGCTATCGGAAGAGAGGGGGAGAGATCTGTGCTCTGAATCTTAACACTGATCAGTCTGCCCAATGAATTGGCTGTCAGGAGGGGATAGCAAATGGCCACTATAGGCAACAAACAGAGCATTATGTGCACCATTCTGCTCATATTCCCATTCAATTGAAACTCTGTTTAGCTAGCACACAGCATTGTCACATTAGACGCTATTGATCATGCTGTATTGCATGCAGGCAGGTTGCAGGAGCTCAGGCTGGTGGCTATGTGGGCAGGTGGATGTAGGGGGCTCCAAATCCCCCCAACTTAATTAGACATTTTTGAGATGCTAGAAGCTTTTTTCTCCTTCTAAACTCCATAGTGACTGGGTCTTTCTCAAGCAAGTGATTGTGGGGGGCTTGCAGCTGGGTCTCCCCTCGTCCCATTTGCATGCAATGGAAATGATAATTCATGTTCCCTGGGTTTGTGGGGTGGGGGGGGGGGGGGTTACTTCATTGCACGCTATCTGACATTATATCTGAAGATAGGAAACATGCCTGGAATTTTAATCTCCATCCTAATTACAGGAAGCTTTTGCTTTGATGCAGGTCTGGCTATGGAATGAAGGCAGTCAATAAACTGTCATGTATTTTATCAGATGATATCCATTGCTAGAATTGGAATCTATAGATGATCCGATAGAATGTAATAGAATAAAATAGGATAATATACAGTGTAATGATCTCTATTCAAGTGTCATAGGAATCCTCTGTGTTTGGAATTTCTGCTTGCCTTGTGTTTTGTATTTGGATTCTTCTTGATACATTGTATCTGTTTGGAATTTGGGGCATTTTTCAATTGCCGGCGACTTTTTTTTTTTCCTCCTGATGCAGGGACCTTGTTATAACAGATGATTATTGAGCTGCTCTGTGATTTGGAGACACAGGGAGGCAGCATCTTTCAAAGTGAAGGCACCAGCCTAGAAGATGGGTTCTAAAAATGTCATATTTTATCTTTGGAACAAAGTAACTTGTAATGATACCTGTTGACTGATGGAGAATCAATATCTAGATTTGACTTCCAAAGTATCACATAGGGCAATAGGGATAAATACATCACAGCCAAAGCAGGGAGTGTCTGTTATATCATTACAGTCTACAATTCCATCCTATTGTGTTAGTTCTTTGCTAGGATGTTCCATTTCTATTGTAATCTTATGTTACATTATAAGCTATGATTTGTGTAATCAGGGTGGAATTGGGTGATTACATGACTGAAGGCAGTTCTAGAGTGACTGAGGGCATGGGGAGGGGGGTGTCAGGGACAAATAGGCGGATGGCATGGGAATTTGGGAAATTAGGAGGCAGAAAACAGGTGGGGAGGAGGGATCTGAGGAATGTGGTGTAAATGAGACATGGAGATGAGCACACTGTGGGGAATGGAAAGGGAAATGAGCAACAGGGTGTTACGTAGAGGGGAGATGCTGGGGAATGGGAGTCAATTAAAAAAAAATTGATTGGGTGAATATTCGGAGTAGGATGCATAAGTATAGATTGGATGAAATTATCCTGGGGGGGGGGGGGGGGGGGGTTGAAAAAAATGCTGTAATTGCTACCAGTGATGATTACAAAAACTAATAATATATATATATATTTTATTTATTTATTTTTAATTATGAATAAAAAAATATGATTAAAACATATGGTTACTCTTACCAGTGCTTGTAACAAAAAAAAAAAAATTAGTATATATTAGTAGTATATATTAATAATATATTAGTAAAAATACGATAACATTATAGAAAATATGGTTACTCTTACCAGTGCTAATGCACAAAAATGTATAAACAAGGTAAAACAAATTAAAAAATGTATATATACTGTATATATATATATATATATATATATATATATACTTCTACCGTAATTTATCTAACCATATGTATATATACTGTAATGTAGCTACAGTCTACAAGTGTGAAATGTTCATATACAGTGCCTATACATTTACCCTCATGTGTGTATATACATGCAATATATACAACCAATATATATATACATATTTAAACACTGCATGTACACTTCTATGTACGCCTACATATGCATGTGTGTTAATGCTATATATATATATATATGTGTGTATATATATATATATATATATACATATACACACATGCATGGGTGACCATCTACCACTGAAGCCTTAGCAGTTTATTATATGTAATATTTTTGTGTTTTTTTCCATCTCCGGGAATGGGAATATATAACCAGTCTCCTCAGTAAATTAATTAATTCCAGTGGTATTTCTGCTCTGCTAGTAAATCGCTTTGCCCTGTGCAGCAGTGTGTGGGTTAATATGGATAGGACGCAGGGAAATGCATTCTTGCTGTGATGAACTTGATTTGCAAACCGCTTTAAAACACATTGGTAGCTGCTGCTTATGCTAATCCGCGCCTTATATTCTGAATTATTCCTTACCGGTGCAGAAGTAAAAAGGAGGAAGGAGCGTGCTCCATTTCAGGGGAAGGTAATGACTTGGCCTCTGAAGAATAATCAGTATTATGAATAGCAGGCAAGCATGTAATGCAACACAGTGCTCAGGATTCAGGAGAGGAAACTGTGGCGATCACTAAAATGACATCTATTTTCCCATAGGGGGCCAAAATCAGAAAGCATTATGTGTCTTCTGCATTCATTGGGAAGCTCAGCAATTGTTCAAAATATGTCTCCTGGCTTATTAGACTCCAGCATAGAGCCCCGCTAACTCCTGCAAACTACTGAAGGAGTAGGAGAAAGGAAATGCTAAAACCACCTACAGCTACTTTTAAGTCATTGTCATGTAAACTGGTCTGCACAGCGCTGGAAAATTGAAGGCCACAGACGCTATGTGGGCCTAAGAACACTCAAACTCAATGATCCAGATCAAACCACTAATCACCGGGATATTACCGCTACATAGAGTGATGAGAGAAGCTTTTAGTATATCATAGAGGCCCAATGTGGTGTGTGAATGCTTCAAGTTTAGATTTTAGAATAGTTACTCCATATGAATATATACAATGGATACAATGGATCTTCAGAGCATGAGATCTGGGCCATGGTACTGATACAAAAAATTTAGAGATGGTCTTCGAAAATTATCATTTTGTCGCTAAGATGTGTTGGTTAATTCACTATTTGGTCACTTTTATAACACATGAAGGAATAGTCCATCAAAAGCCCTAGTAGATGCTAATACGGCCCATGGTACTGATCTAGGTAATGTCCTGCAGAAGACAAGCTCGACTAGAGATGATTCTGATTTATAATCCCACCACTAAGGTGGAATTTACTGGGGGAGGGGGGGGGGGTTGATTCACTATTTGACAACCTTTAAAAATACTTGCGAGGAGAGCTCTAGAGGATCCTTATATGGGCTACGGTATAACTACAAGGTCTGGCAGGAGACGGGTCCATCTAGAGATGGCTTTGACTTATAATCCCACCAATAAGGTGGACTTTGCTGGGGGAAGGGGGTGGTTTGATTCACTTTTTGACTACCTTATAAATACTTGGTAGGAGAGAGCTGGCGCACCAGATCTCTAGAGGATCCTTATATGGGCTACGGTATAGCTACAAGGTCTGGCAGGAGACAGGTCCATCTAGAGATGGCTTTGACTTATAATCCCACCAATAAGGTGGACTTTGCTGGGGGGGGGGTTCATTCACTTTTTGGCCACCTTATAAATACTTGGCAGGAGAGAGCTGGCGCACCAGATCTCTAGAAGATCCTTATATGGGCTACAGTATAACTACAAGGTCTGGAAGGAGACAGGTCCATCTAGAGATGACTTTGAAATTGTTCCGCCACTTGGTTATCCCGAATCTGACCTGATTCACTATTTCACCACATCCATATTTCACCCATAAATAAATATAAGGATAGTCTGACCAATCAGAACACCAGAAGAACTGATACAACCAAGACCAGGAGATCACAATGAAATGCATTCCACCACTAAGGGTGTGTTCACACATTGCAGTTAAAACTGCATCGCAATCAGCTTTGAGGTGGTTTTAGGTGCAGTTTTGTCAATTGAACAGGTGAAAGACATGAACTGAACGAGTGAATTTGATTTTGAAGGGGAAACTTGTTCCACAAATGTCATTCACCCGTTCAGTTCATGTCTTTCACCTGTTCAATTGACAAAACTGCACCTAAAACCTCCTCAAAGCTGATTGCGATGCAGTTTTAACTGCAACGTGTGAACGCACCCTCAGGTGTTCTTGGTATGTGATGATTAACTTTTGACCCAAATAATTTTCTGTCCTATCTGTGCAAAGATAATATACTGTAAAAGTTGACTTACAAAGGTCTGGGGTAGATGGAGAGGTGGCCATCAGCTATAAGGATACCCTGACCCATCAGAACACCAGAAGAACTGAAACAACAAAGACCTGGAGATCACTATGAAATTCATTCCATCACTATGGTGTTCTTGGTATGCAATGATTAACTTTTGACCCTAATAATTTTCTGTCCTATCTGTGCAAAGATAATATACTGTATAAGAAGACTTACAAAGGTCTGGAATAGACGAAGAGTTGGCTCTCAGAATCACTTTCCCTTCGGGATTCTAGGAACCTGATTCCAGCCTGGCCACAACGTTGAGGGACAGATTATGCAAGAAAAACACATGGATGGTGCTGCCTAATGGTCCTGGACAGCAATGACCAAAAACGTGGACACTGGGGGCTTCATGGGTTGGTCTCTATTCATGAATAAACATCCAATGAAACTTTCAGTAGTAGAAAAAGTGAATGGCACTCACCCCTTTTTGTTGCTCCTTCCTTAAATTTTTTTTAAACATATTCACATCTAAGTATTAACATGGTGGAGGACAACAGCAACACCTCACATGTGTCGGAGTGATGGACGTTCCACAATTCTGGCTCCAAACTACTGGAAGAGTCGTGAAACGGCCGCCGCTCCCCGATATGGGAGGCGTTGTTGTCCTCCTGCCTCCACCATGTAAATGCTTGGATGTGAGTTTATTTAAATATATTTTAAGGAAGGAAGGGGTGAGTGCCATTTACTTTTTCTACTACTGCAAGAAGGACAGATTATAATTTATACATGACACCATACAGGGATTCAACTATAATCGATGGGGCTCTATAGATAAACTTGCAATGGGAGCCCAAGCTTTCATGACAACCTTCAACAATGACACCCCTGCCCAATTACAGACATTAGAGAAGGAAGTAGGAAAGTAGGAAGAGGCTTCATTTTGCTGGATTAGGCCACCAATCCGGCAAAAAGTTCAGGTCACGTGGAACACACCCGAATCCCGTCCTGAACTTAAATTTTGGATCCACTTATCTCTATATCCTATGAATAATGTAGTAGATCTATAGAATTAAATCTATAGAATTAATATGAGTGTGGTGGTCGTGTCCAATAGTACTATGTATATTTCGTGGAAAGTCCAACCTGGACCCTGGTCACTGTGAAGTAGGTGTGAAATGGAAGGATGGGAGATGCCAGTGTAATGGCATGCCCCATCAGCCCTTACAATACATATGACTAGCAATTTGTTCGATTTGTTCATGTGCTTTAAAAAAAAAAATGGACATCACATATTTTCTTGGATACAAGCGAAGATAAGAGTAAAATACAGTACAGAACAAACACACACACGTGCCGGTGATAAGCCAACTTACCCGACGCCCTTGTGTGAGGATCCAGTGCTCCTCACGGGGCTGGAGCAAGAACCCAAATCCTCAGGACACAAATCAGAGAAAAAGCGTAACACTCAGTACTCGGTGAACATTTTCCAGGTTTCTTAAAATGTTGTTTTTCTTTTTTCCGATTTACAAGACAAACATCCACAAAAAATACAAGTGATCAACGCGTTTCGACGGCCTGCGTCTTATTCATGATCCATGTAAAATACAGTATGTGCAGTAGGAACTCCCTTGTTTTAAAGTTTACTATTATGGGTGGAGCTTAGTTGTCACATTACTGTGTGCACATGCTTAGGTACTTAACATATGACTGCTACAGTGTATAAACCATACTGTCACATAAAAATAACATTTTAAAGTTTTTTGTATAATTTGTATAAAGTCTAACTATAATATGTGGAGCAATAGTGTATATGGTGTATGTGGTGTATAGGATGTATATGGTGTATGTGATGCATAGGATGTATATGATGTATGTGGTGTCTATGGTGTATATGATGTATGTGGTGTATACGGTGTATATGATGTATGTGATGCATAGGATGTATATGGTGTATATGGTGTATGTGATGCATAGGATGTATATGGTGTATGTGGTGTATAGGATGTATATGATGTATGTGGTGTATAGGATGTATATGGGATTATCTTCTGATATCGGTGTATGTGGTGTATAGGTGATTATATGATGTATTTGGTATAGTGATGTATATTGCATGTATAGTTGATGTTATGGTTACTGTGGGTGTTATGGACTGTTATGATGTATGTGGTGGTATAGGATTGGTATATGTGTATGTATCTTATCGATGATTATGATGTATAGGATTTTATATGGTGTATGTGATGTATAGGATGTATATGACGTATGTGGTGTCTATGATGTATATGGTGTATGTGATGTAAATGGTGTATGTGGTGTATATGATGTATATAATGTATGCTGTGTATATGATGTATATGGTTTATATGATGTATAGAATTTATTTGGTGTATGTGGAATATACTTATGGTTTTCCTACTGCCTAGAATAGGAACATCCCTTTGACACTTGTGTTACAGTTGAACTTATCCTTTCCAGTAGGTGTCAGCAGTTCTCAGTATCAGTACATGGTTACTATATATATATATACTGGCAGCCTCCTGTGCTCACTTGTTGCGAAAGGACCTGACTACTAGTGCCATTATGTGATGCGGAATAGACATTAGGCTCATAAATGGAGGTGATGCTAATTGCACGCAAGCTGGAAAAGGGTTAAACATAGGAGAGATGGTGGATGAGAAACAAAACAAAGAAAGAAAGAAAAGGATGAAAGGTGAGAAAAAGCAAGAAAAAAGAAAGAGATAAGGAATGAACGAGACACGGAAGAAAGAAAAAGAAAAGATAAAAGAGTGAAAGAGGAAGAAAAAAGGAGAAGAAGATTAGAGGAAAGGTTAGTGAATGCATGTACGACCGAAGACGAAAGAAAGAAAAGAAAGATACAGACAATGAAAGAGAATAGAAGAACGAAAGAAGAACCGAAAAAAGAAAGAACGCGAAGAACGAAAAGCAGAAAGGAAGGAAGGAAGGAAGGAAGGAAGGAGAAAGAAAGAAAGAAAGAAAGACATATCTCAGCTACATTACACATGACACAATGATATATACAGATATTAGATAATTATTGATCAATAGATAGATGATAGATGGATTATATAGAATAACCCTTAGGGTTCTTCACACTTTGCGTTGTGATTCCATTGTTTTCTATAAGTGTTTTCACATTTCAGTTGTTTTCCACTGATCCATTGTCTTTGAAAAAGTTTTGTAGAAACGATTGTTTCAGGTATGTGGATTCACGAAATCTATGGGGCAAAATATTCACTGCCGTGCCCCGGAGTTCACCCGAAAAAGTGCATTGTCTGCTGATAAATGCCCTCTGCCGCGATTCACTAAGATCATGCACCCGAATCCTGCCTGTGTCCATCCCTGCTCAGTCACAAGCATGTGAGGGTATATACAGGAGAGGATACAGCCATGTGGAGGGTTAATAAGGAGAAGGATTACAACGCATGTAGGGAATATACAGGAGAGGATACAGCCTGTAGGGGGTTATAAGGAGAGGACACAAGCATGTGAGGGTTATATACAGGAGAGGATACAAGCAATGTGAGGGGTTTATACAGGAGAGGATAAAAGCATGTGAGGGGTTATATACAGGCAGGAGGACACAAGCACCATGTGAGGGGGTTATATACAGGAGAGGAAACAAGCCTGTGAGGGGATTTATAAGCGAGGGAGGGATACAAGCCATGTGAGGGGGATATATACAGGAGAGGATACAAGCCATTTGAGGGGGTTAAAGTACCGGGAGAGATACAAGCCGTGATGGGGGGTGTATCTATACAGGAGAGGACACAAGCCATGTGAGGGGTTATATACAGGAGAGGAACAAGCATGGGAGGGTTATACAGGAGAGGATACCAGCCATGTGAGGGGGTTAAATACCGGAGATGATACAAGCCATGTGAGGGGGTTATTACATCAGGAGAGAAACAAGCCATGTGAGGGGGTTATATACAGGTGAGGAGCGCAAGCCACAGTGACGGGGGTTATAACAGGAGGATACAAGCCATGTGGAGGGATATCTACAGGAGAGGTACAAGCCATGTGAGGGGGTTAAGGGTACATACAGGAAGGAGGACACAAGCCATGTGCGGGGGGTATTATTACAGTGACAGAAGGATACTAAAGACACATGTGAGGGGCTTAATACGTACAGGTAGACTGTGATACAATGCCATATGGTGGGAGTTTCTGGGGTAGCTTTTTTTATATTTCTACAGGAGAGGAACAGCCCAATCGTCAGAGGGCTGGGTTAGGTTTATATACAGATTGTAGAGACAGCAAGCAATGTGGAGGGGGTGGTATATCACAGGAGGGGTACAAGCCATGTTGAGGGGGTATATACAGGATAGAAACAAGCCGATGGTAGGGGTATATACAGGATAGGGACACAAGGCCATTGTGTGAGGGGTTAATATAGGATAGGACACAAGCCATTTTGTAGAGGGGTTATATACAGAGAGGATCACAAGTCATGTGAGGGGGGTTTATACGGCAGATGGATACAAGCCATGGAGGGGTTATATACGGATAGGACCCAAGCATGTGAGGGGTTATATACAGAAGAGGACACAAGTCATGATGGTAGCTACGGAGGTTTATATAACTAGGAGGCCTGGAGGACGGGAGGGGATTACAAGCATAGTCGATGGGTGAGGTGATATACAGGGAGGTAAAGCCATAGGAGAGGGTTTTATAAGGAGAGGACGCAAGCATGTGAGGGGTTATATACAAGGAGAGGATACACACATGTAGAGGGGTTATATAAACAAGGAGAGGATACAAGGCCATGGAGAGGGGTTATATACAGGATGAGGACGCAAGACCAATGTGAGGGGTTATATACACGGAGAGGATACAAGCATGTGAGGGGTTATATACAGGAGAGGATACAAGCCATGTGAGGGGGGGTTATATAAGGAGAGGACACAAGCCAGTGTAGAGGGGTATAATACAGAAGAGGACACAAGGCATGTGAGGGGGTTATATATAGGAGAGGACACAAGCCATGTAGAGGGGGGTTATATACAGCAGGAGGACGCAAGCCATGTGAGGGGTTATATACAGGAGAGGATACAAGCCATGTGAGGGTTATATACATGTGAGAGGATACAAGCCATGTGAGGGGGTTATATATAGGAGAGGACACAAGCCATGTGATAGGGGTTATTATACAGGAAGAGGACGCAAGCCATGTGAGGGGTTATATACAGGAGCAGACACAGCCATGTGAGGGGTTAATACAGAAGGAGGACACAAGCCATGTGAGGGGGTTATATATAGGAGAGGACACAAGCCATGTGAGGGTTTATATATAGGAGAGGAAGCAGAGCCATGGCATGTGAAGCGCGGTTATATACACGGAGGAGGTACAAGCCACGAGACCGCGGGGTGTATACAGGAGTGGACCATAGTGTTGATTTGGGATTTAACATGTTGCATTTTTAATTTTTGAAACCTATTACAGCAGCTGAGGAGAGGTGATTTTCCTTATTACATTACTGTTAACATTTGAATGTACAAAACACATAGTAAACAAAAGTTAACACATGCGATAATGTGCCATTTATATTGCATTTTGTAAATGCAAATGTTAACAGTAATGAAATAAGGCAAATTACCTCCCCCTCAACTGTTGGAATTAGTTTCAAAATTCCTTAAAATCGCAATTAAACTGCTACGTGTGACCTCACCCTTAGAAGTAACCAATAAAAAAAAAAATTCAACAATTTAAGAATTTTGACAAAAGAGGTTACTGTGCAAAATGTTAAACAGTTAAAGCATGTGAAATAATTCCAATTTACATGTTAAAATCAGGTCCATGAAAAAAAAACTTCCTTTACACCTGCCCTGCACCATGTGCAGAATTGCGCCAAAAACGGCAGAAAAATGGTGCAAAATGTTGCACGGAACATCTGGAAAACAATGATACATAAGGCACACTGCACTGCAGTTAAAAGTCGCAAAAATGGTGCAAAAATGGCAAAAGTCGCTAAAATTTGACAATTTGCCTAGCTGAAACTATGATACATGTGCCCCAATAGATCCACAAAAAAAAAAAAAAAAACACAGCACACAAATCAGATCAAATGTCGCTAAACCAGCCGGTTCTCAAAAGGGCCGTGTGCGACACATGTGCCAGCAGTTTGCACATAAAAGAACGTGCAAAGTCCAACAGAACACTGATGCAATGTCCTTAGTAAATGTGCCTCCATGTGTAATCTAAGGGGTGATTCCAAAAGGTTGAATGTCCATAGCAAAAAGATGCTAATTAAAGCTCAACTGAAATATTTTTTATCACACTGTTCTCTTGGCATGGGAAAAGAAACCCTTATGGGCCACCTAAATGTCCTAGGCCCAGGTGCCTCAAGTCCTGTCCCTAACACTGTGGGACTCATTTACTTACCCGGTCCTGTCTCAATGTCCGACGTGGATTCGGGTTCTGCCGGGATTCAGTAAGGTCGTACGCCCGGTTTCCAGTAGGTGTCGCTGAGGTCTGCTGGAGTTCACCTGCTTCTTCCCGGTGCATGTAAGTGCTTGATCTTGCGACACATTTTGTTTTTTAAATTCCGCGGTTTTTCCGAATTCGTCGGGTTTCCCCCCTTTTCTGTTGCGTGAAAGCTGGCGTGATTGCGCCAAAATCCCGGTTGAATTCGTCGCAAAACGGAAAATTTGGGTACCCGACGAAAGTGCGGCCCCAGAGCCCTTAGTAAATGAGCCCCATTATATACTGAGAGGTAAGATCCTAAATGTGTACTGCTCTATGGCATGTGCCGGTAGCGGTCACTTAATGATACAACATGTCTCTCCATGTGTCATCCTGTATTTGCCATGGTTGAAGCACTTGTAAAGATTTCACAATTGAGTGCCGCTATGTTATAAATAACAGAAGGGAAAAAAATCTATCACACAACCTTTTCAATTTGACACAAGCAAGCTGTGAGGTCCATAGTAATTAATCCGGAATATTTTCACCTGTCCCGGTGGAATACGTCGCTAAGTGTCAAGTGGAATGGACATGGTCTTGGTGGGATGGATGAGCCTCCTTGTAGACGAATAGAAGGGAACATTAAGTATTCTTCTAGAAAATTCCAATCCCTAAACTCCTGGGCATCGACACCTCGAGTAATGAGGTGATTAATTACCATTTATGAATATCATATGGCTTTCGTCTGTAGGAAGCGGAAACTCATTTACCAACATGAAGCTATCGAGCAGGAGCATAGAATATATTAGAGGTGCTCACGGTCTTGCTTACATTTATAGATCTCAGCCAAGGAAGATAATTCTGCAATTTGCTTGCACTAGAGAATGTTGTATTGAGGGAAAAACCTCCTTCAGGCAACAGCAGACATTAAGATTTTGTCATTATCATGAGTAATGAGATTCCCAGTGCAGTGGATGGTGCATATTATTTAATTCGGTCCATGCATAGAAATCTTTTTTAATTGAGCATTCGAAAGGAGGATTTAGACTTTTCCAGGATTTTTGCTTAATTTCTGATGATGTCCTCCAGCTATAAAATATTATCTAGGCCTTCACGTTATTAGATATTTTACTGTATTGTAAAACTATCAGATCCAAGCGGAATCCATTAGGATGACAATCCCGGAGAAGGTCAGATCAGTAGGCATCTTCCATAGCTTGCTCTTTGCATGCAGCCAAACAGCGGGAGAGTAATGGTATTTGGACAACCTATGTAGAAGCTCTGTCAAAGTTAATCCTCTAAAAGGAATCTGGCACCAGGTATGTGCCTACAGGGAAATAATTACAAAGACCTTGGTTCCAGCATGGCGTCACTTGCCATGCGTTCCATAAAATCACTATATATGATGTGCAGCAGGACACAGGACAATAATGTGCATGAGCTGATGAGACCTCAGATCTTTACTCTTGAGATTGATCTCTCTAGCCCTATTCCCTCATTTCTGATTGGCAGCCTTCTTCGTATGCAAAGTATCAGCAGAAGCTAATTTCACTTAAATACAGACTAAGGGGGGGAGGGGCACAGCCAGGAATTGTGACTTTTTTACCTGTATTCCACCTCCACGCCAAGTGGATAGCTGTAGTGTGGGCCATGGCTGCCTGCAGAGTGGGTCAATGAGGGGCTGGTCCCCACCATGCCAGTACACTAGTTATGGCCTGTTCCTGGTACTAAATATACTAAGAGATATATCCATCAGCGTGGCAGGGGGAACATCAAATGCTGGTGCACAAAAAAAGTATTGAAAAGCTATAAGTTAGTGACCTAGAACTGGAAGAAAGAGAGCCATCCATATTTTTGGGTGAATAAACCCAGTAACATATTTCCTTTTACGAATGATTACAATTCACACCATTTACCATTATTGTGGTTGTGATCCCAAGTTGGTGGCATCTTAATATATAGGGCAAATTTATATTTTTCATAATAACAGGTTACTTGTAGAATCATTGTCTGCATTCACTACTCAAAGAATATGTTGGTTCTTCTTCCTCCATTATCTTTGTTGATTCTGTCTTGGAGGCTGCTGAAATAGACTAACAGGTGGAAGTCCAGAGTGCCGAAACCCCACCGATCTGATATAAAATACCAATTAGTGATTAGTAGACCAATCAAAATCCCAAATCAGTCAAACCTGAATTGTAACCTGGACCCGTACCCGATTCCCTGCTGGTAATGCCCGTGAATGGTTCTGGCACTGATTGCAGGTGTTAACTCTTGAAATGTCACTGGCAAGGGCGCCAGCATCATTTAAATTTATGAGGCACGAACATGCTGGCACTATGATGCCAGAGACCCTGTGTGCAGCCATTTTGGGGAGAATTTCCCTTCCTAATAACATCATCATAAAACGGCGATCCCAAAAATGGCAGAACCCTGCATCGTGCTGATGCACTTGTACTATATAGAATTTAAATGCCCCTGAGGACTTTGCCAGGGGCAGGGTCGTTGAGCCAAACCCGAATTCAACCACAAACTTCTAATAAAGTTCAGGGTCCTGAACCGGCCAAAGTTTGGTATGAACCCCAACTTTTTAGTTTGGGTTTGCTCAACACTGTATCCAATCTGTGAGAAAACCCGACTGTTATGTGCTTAGGTTACTAAGAATAGATTATAGCATCATACACTGTCTAACATATTCTTTTTCAAGAGAAATATATACGGGAATAAAATATTCAACTTGATTGGAAAAATCTTCTGTAGAAAACAGTGTTGCCATACCTTACAGGTTAAGCTGATACCAGAAGCCTGAAGTAAAGGGCAAAACAGCAAAAGAAAAAAAAGAAAAAAATAGAGGGATGTTTTTTGAGGTGAAGGAGGGTTCCAGTAATACTATAATATTAGGGGCTTGTGGTGTGTGGTAGTTAAAGGTCTGCAGTCTCTACAAGTTTTTGATGTTCAATTTGGAAAATGGTAGCTATTTTTTATTTGATTTATTTTTTCCTAAGTGACTTTTTATTTGGCCATAATGTTTTATTTCACGGCCTATGCAGCTGGGTTGCACTTTTTATTGTTGTTCGGAACAAGCTGTACTGTTTTTTTGGCAGAGAAATATTTTCGCTTTTACAGTTGGAACATTGAAAAACAACCAAAAAAATAAGGGAAATGACCTTTTTGACTTTGTTGGAATACCGTTAATAGTTCCTTTAATGTAGTTTATTATACATATTCCATGTCTTATTTAAATGGAGCCTCTAAGAAGAATTTACTCTTAATTTGGTAGGGAACATCTTAACCTCTATGTTTAGGGGTTTAACGTAAGGTGTGTTGCACCATGGAGCCTTCAGGGTCAATAATAGGAGACTATTACTATCAGTGCCTCTTATTTGCTATCATTATCATTGCTATCAACACCTAAATTGCATCACATAGGGCAATCTATGTGTGCACTGCCAGTTGTGTTAAGATTGTCAATCGGCTTTGCTAAAATTTGTTAAATAAAGTTTTATCTAAATATTAAAAGAAGGCAACTTGAGTAACTGCATTTTCTGAGGACATGTACCTGGTATGATTGATTTATGGAGCCAGTTCCCTATTATGATACCGTATATCTGGTGTATTGGTTAATGTTGTCCATTCCTACAAAGTGCACACACTAAGGTTTAATTCTGCTTGGTCACCACAAGGGTCATTAGAATAGTTGAGTCGAAGGGACTTGCACTGAACTCGAAAATAGTGGCCACCCAAATATTGTGGCCACAGTAAAAGGATAGGTAGTGGTGAAGTCTATCAGATGTTTATAGAACCCTCATGCATTGTGAGTACCAACCATTTTTGTGGTAGGTATATTAATCAGGTATGTATGGTATATTTATAGTGTTGAGGAGACCCTAACTACAAAGTTTGGGTTTGTACTGAATTTTGCCGTATTGGGTCTCCCAGTCATCTCTGTGAGCCCAATAAATGAGGCTGGCATTTAAATCGATGGCACATGAGCAAGCTGGCACTAAGATGCCAACGGCGCAGGGTGCTCTAATTTTTTTGGGGGAATTGATGACATCATTGGGAACAACAACCCTCCAAAAAAAGGGGGTTGGGCTTTCAAATCTAAGCACTAGAAGGATTCCCTAACTGGTTAGAAAACTGATTGCCAAAGTTATCAGGACAAGCTTTCTAACCATTAACTGACCAATATTCTACTGAGGGAGGGGGGGGGGGGTCCAAGTAGGTTAATTTGTTTTTGGATTTAAAAAAATTTAAAAAATCATTCTATATTACCCCAAAATACATTGGCATTGAACATTTGTACGAGTGTGACCTTTTACTAAGCGATTTTATATTGGCATCTGCAGCACAGAACAATTCTATTTTGTCCAAATCTGTGATATTTCTCACTTATGTGTGTCTAATTTAGCTGTTAGCATGAAAATATTTGGGTGACATTTACAGTTACTGACAGTGTCGGCGGTTTCTTTGATTCTTATCTCCAAGTGTTACAGTTGCTCACAAAGAACTTCAGATGATTCACAGATTTCACAGCTTTTTATGCAAATGGTGATAAGTACGGTATTTAGCATACATATTTGGCATAGACATATGCGTCCTTCTATACCGTTTTTAGCTCAACTTACCTTTCTTTTGGTTTAACATACAATGAAAGGAGGGTGGTGAGATGTCCATCCAAAGAAAATGTTTCTTGTTGTGCTTGCAGCAACTATGACAACCTAGTGGCCTTGTTCGGAATTGCATTCAGTCTGCATAAAGATATCTGACAAATTAGTCAACGATCTTGGGCACTTCTTCACTCCTTACCACACCTGGTACTGTGCTGTCCAGCTAAGACTCATTATCTTAAATGGGTTTTGGAACGCGGGAGATCTCAAATTGATTGCCTATTCTAACAAAGGTTAATTAATTTTTAAAACCCACACAACCCCTTGAAGTTTATGTGAGGTACATTTTAATAATGAGAAGAGCTTCAAGGAATTTTCAGGTTACAATAATTAATGTTATTCAATTTACAAAAATTGGAATTCTTACCAAAATTTGCAGAACACCACTGGAAGGACTACCACACATGTTAGTTATAAGTATAATGGAAAGACTATTATCTGTTGTATGTGGTCAACAGCTGCTGGTGTGGGCTCAAAATAAGATGCAAATAATGATGAAATAACCAGATGTTAAGTGTGTACTGGCCCTAAGTCTTTAAGGTTTTGGCCCCTAAGTGTCTGCTCTCTAAAGACTTGTGCCATCCTTTTGTAGCTCTGTCCTGTTACCGGTTAATCTTTCCATCTGTAATGTTTGTATCTGGAGTGAATCATTTTCATATATAGATAAGTCAAAGAGTCTTTGATGTCTCTCAGCTCTTGGCCACTAAATAGATTCAGTCTGATCATTAGATTAATAATGGATTGTGAATATCAGTGGTGCATTGCTGAACCGTACAATTGTATTTTAGAATTATTGATAGTGACACAACAAAAGTCATCATATCCCAGGTGCCATGAAGAAGAATACATACATAACAATGAAACCCCGGACATGAGATGAGCTTTCCTTACTGCACACTTCTGACATCTTCTAAATTATTGAAACCTTTGTGCCTTGTTGGGTATAATATGTTTGCTCATGGCTTTTTGGTTGTTTGTATAGTATTATTTTATGTTAAAAAAGGGTAATTCTAAGGTAATATCATCTTGGTAGGGACTGATACAAATAATAATCCATTATTTAAGTTATTTATGTACTGTATAGGCACAAGTCAATATTTATGTTCAACCTATATAACTTTGTTATTACATATATATATATATGCTGTATATGTTAAAACACATTAAAAACACTCTATTAAAATACATCAATTCCCAAAGTATTTCATGGACCATGTGATCCATAAACACATGTCAATACAATAACTAACGTGATGATAAAACCAGATATCAATTTCTAACAAATGAGAGCGGAAGACCCACAAGCCAGTAGACCCGATAATTTAGTCAACAATACAGGCCAGATGCCATGTTGAGAAGGAGACCGTTACACTGTCCAGCAACCCAACAAACGTTTCACACCCAGTTTCGTCAAGGTCTGTTGGGCTACTGTTTGGGATGGGCGTTTTTGAGCTATAAGAACAGAAAATATTTATCTTGTTTGGACTTGAGTTCATCACAAAACTGTGATCTCCCAAAGATGATTTCACGAATTGACCTGGAGGTACAAATCATTATCCAAATAATGTGTGACATTGCGTTTAATGTTATACTTGGAGCGACTGAAAAAAAATGAAGTTGACCTAAATTAACTAATAATTGTTATAAAATGGATAAGATCCTATTCCTTTTAACCTCTCAATTTAGCCTCTTCATCAGACAAGGGTACAATGTTTCAATCTAGTTCCAAGGTCTTCATCAGATAAGGTTAAATGTTTCAACTTCATTCCAAGGTCTTCATCAGACAGGGCTAAATGTTTCAACCTCATTCCAAGGTCTTCATCAGACAGGGCTAAATGTTTCAACTTCATTCCAAGATCTTTATCAAACAAGGCTAAATGTTTTAACTTCATTCCAAGATCTTCATCAGACAAGGCCAATTGTTTCAACTTTCCTCCAAAGTCTTTATCAGATAAGGCTAAAAGTTTCAACTTCATTCCAAGGTCTTTATCAGAAAAGTCTAAATGTTTCAGCTTCATTCCAAGGTCTTCATCACACAGGGCTAATTGTTTCAACATCATTCCAATGTCTTCATCAAACAAATCATACAAGGCCACACATTTCAGTCTTATATCAAGGTTTTCTTCAGACAAAGCAACAGCATTCAATCTTGTACCAATGTCATTATCTGGTAAGGTTACATGTGTCAACCTATAACTAAGGTCTATATCTGTTTCTTCACGAAGACCTCCCGGAAGGGCCTGATAAACCTTCAACATTGAAAGATGAATTTCAATATGAATTGAATATCCTCTAAATGTGAAATCCAGTTTTTAAGAGCTTTATAATCCGGCTCCATCCTTCGTGGATTCACTTATAGAATTCCTTCATTCCATTGGCTAGGTTTCTCATCTAAAAGCCCTTCAAAATTCCTTCATCGGTTAAGCATACTTTACAGCTAGGTTGTGTTTCCGCCGTCTTACTATTTTCAGATGGTGCATCTTGTTGGCAATATTCTATTTTTGTAGATATATAGTTATTTCTTTTTATGAGTAGATACATGGAAGAATGCCCAAATGATAAAAAGTTGACAAGATAGATTCGCCCATATGTTCTCATTATACATATAGTTGTGGGTTGACAAAATAAATACAAAGTCTCATTACCATAAAATTAAATTTAGGAAAAATTATATGTACATATATTTGTTTTCACATATTTTTAAGGTATTTTAAGTGCCTTCATAACTGATACATCCTTGCAATAAATGAACAGTTTCCCATGTCTCCCTGTAATGTCTCATGACTCAATGTTTGTATATGGTGTCGTCTTCGTAATTTGTATTCTCATAGAGAAGAACATGTCATTTTACTGAATTCATTATGTAAGCTTGAGAATTGATCCATGTAATTAAACTGAAATCAATTGGTGATGAACAACTATAGTTAATGTCCATAGCAAATCAGTGAATAGGGAACTAATTATTTTCTTATAAAAATACAATGGCTGCAGTATCCTACACCAGTGGTATTACTGATTCATGTTTGACTGGAACAATAGGTCCCTTTTTGTTCTACTTTGTCACTGATCAGACCTATTGGTATACACACCAAGCATCCATCGTGGTGAGGATGTTAACATCACCTAGCATTTAGGTACTGCAAGCACCCAAAATCTTAACCTTCGCATGCCATGTGCCACTGTTTGTGGTCCGTAGAACATTAGTGGTTGAACACCATTCACAGTGGTGGTGTCCATGAAAAATTCAGGAAGAAATAGACCCTGCTCTAGGACCTTCTGTAGGGCTGTTTGGCATGTTCTCATTGAGGCACATTTACTTACCCGGTCCATTCGCGTTCCAGCGGCGGCTTCTCTGACGAGCGTTCGGGTCTTCCGGCGATTCATGAAGGTCCTGCTCCCGATGTCCACCAGGTGTCGCTGCTGCGCCGAGGTCCGCCGAGTTGCGTCGGAGTTCATCGTCTTCATCGTGGTGCATGTGAGTATGGCCCGTGCGACCAATTTTTTTTTTTAAATGCGGCGATTTTTCCAAATCCATCAGGTTACCGTTTGGCCACGCCCCCCGTTTTCCACCAAATGCATACCAGCGCCTATGCGCCACAAACCGATCGTGTGCGCCAAAGTCCCGGGGAAAAATTGTCGCAAATCGGAAATATTCGGGTAACACATCGGGAAAACGCGAATCGGGCCCTTAGTAAATGACCCCCAATGAGTTGAGACATGGTGCATACATCGTTCTAGCTCACAAAATCTGCACAAGTCATCAGCTTGAGAACTTAGAACTAGTGATGAGTTGACCTGAACCGCAAAGTTCGGGTTCGTACTGAATCTGCTTCAAAACATTCAAAACAGTGTGACCAAAGTCATCAGCAGCATTTGAATGACAAAAATCCTCCCCAAAATGTGCTTGAGGTAATTTAAATGATGCAGGCAACTTTGCCAGGGGCTTTTAAACAGTGAAAACCTGCAATTGCTGCTACCAACAATCATGAGTGTCTCTATTGGGGGGTCTGGGTTAAATACCTGGACATGAACAAGGTTTTAAAATTAGGGTCCATCCATCATTACATCAATACGGAAGAGGAGAAGAAGAATAAGAAAAATTAGTAACCAATTCCACCCATACACCGGCTAGAGATCTTTCTTTTTAGTTTAAAGAGGTCCTGTCTACCCCCCCCCCCCCAAAAAAAAAAGCCCCTTTCTATTTATGCCATTTTTAAAGAAAATGTATGTTGGGGAAGTCAGTTTTAATAGATCCGACCTCTTATCAAATAAGAAGTCGGATTCTCGTCTCCTGTGCG
Source organism: Engystomops pustulosus (assembly GCA_019512145.1). Lineage (NCBI taxonomy): Eukaryota > Metazoa > Chordata > Amphibia > Anura > Leptodactylidae > Engystomops > Engystomops pustulosus. Next base: position 5,812,263 of record CM033645.1, read on the forward strand.
CTGCAGTCGGCCTTATTCATGAGGGGGCCGACCGACACTCCATTTCTATGCCCCTGTCAGCTGGGCGCTGTAAGAATAGCCATCAGCAGAGCATATATTGTGCAATCGCTGCTGCGGTCAGTGCAATTGCATTGGAGAGAGAGCCGGCAGCGATTGCGCAATACAAGCAGTGCTTTTTGACAGCGCCAGACTGACAAAGGCTGTCAAAAAAGCTTGGCACGGCCGCATCAGAGAGGCAGTGATCATGCAATATATTGCTATTCTCTTTAACAGTGATGATTTGGCCTCCTATATATGATAGAGTTAGAGGTTTATTCTTTATATAAAATGAGTTAATAAAATCAATTATATTGAATTGCAAATGGGAAATTTATAAAGATTGAAACACTTCCTTATTTTAATCCATATAAAACGTAAAAATAATAAATAAAAAGATAAAATGTAAAAAAACCCCCATACATTTATATAGACATTTAGGCATCAAAGTCTTTGGACAGTGTTGAATTGGGGTTCCATGGATCCACCGAATATAATTATTCTAGGGTACCATCCTTTCGCCAAGGAACTTGACCCAACAAGCCACCAAATAAAGTTCTTAAAGTAAATAAGGTCTTCCGATTTATCTCTGGGGTTCAGTATTAGGTAAAAGCCTGGGCCCTCCGGAGGATCCTCTGGTGCTCTGATGGGGGAGTCTGACACTGTCTTTATATGTTACACTTTCTTCATTGATGTGTAATATAAATTGAACATTTTACTTTTTATCTTTTAATATCATATTAAAATTATATTTTATTGTTACAACTGAAGGGACATTTGTGTAGAGCTTTAGCCGAGAGTTAATGACAGAATCCATTGTTATAGCATAGTCCATGTGGAAGATATATGTTCTTCATGCTCCATTAGCTTGAGCCAATGGTCTCTGTACCTCAAGGCTTAGAAAACGATCAATGGTTAAGCCATTAGTATTAGTTAATGCTTGATTTCCCCATTTTCTATTTAAATGTATGGCCACAGAGCAGAATTTTTCCTTTAAAGGGAATGTGTCATCAGAACATTAACCAATTTTTATTTTAAAAATAAATATACAATAAATGATAAAATATGTATGATTTACTGATGATATTTAGTCAAATGCATTATGGCATTATCTATATTTTAATAAAACACTAAAAATATTATATGCACCATAATTCATAACAGGTAAGGGTCGATTCCTATGTTATCCCCCTCCCTACATGATGAACTTTACACAGGTCACAGAGCATACCCACCAAATCCTTCTATAATTAACATGAAAATCTCCCAATTACTCGTTACTTTGGTCGATGTGACTGCTGTAAAGCAGATCTCTGAATGCTGTTAATTTCAAAATGGCTGTCCACAGAAATTAAAAGAAGAAAAAAAGGTGATACATCCCTTGAGTTTTTTATTTTTGTATGCATTGTAGTAACTAATTGAGTAATGATAGTTTTGATGGGTTTTCTATATTACTTTGGAATCCCAGTATTAAAAAGGTTGTATAAATGTTGTATTCGATCAGAACCGATGTTGCTCCAATTGCCCCTCTAAAACATAGAGGGGGTATTTATTATTTTTTTAAATGAAAAACTGGTGGATATTTTTTATTTCCCTTGTTGTTCCTCTTGTGCCGTATTTGTGAAGTGTCAACACCACTAAGTTTTCTAACACTGGCGACTTGTTCCTTTTTTGTGGCGCTTAATTGTGGCGCCGCTTGTGAATTTGTGAATTTCTGCCGCTTCTATTTTTCCGACTTCTTTTGTGGCACAGTTTTTGATGCAAAATTTGAGCAGCTAAAACCTGATCTAGGGATTTCTATTTCTCCTTCATGCGTGAAATCATTTATCCCTTGCACCACAAACTTAAATCCCACTGAAAATGAAAGCACGCTTCCTGCGCCCAAATTAATGCATCGCCCCAGATTGTTGTATGAAAATCTCCGTTCTTGATTCAATACTTTTTCAAACATATTTCATTTTCCCTCACTTCTCCCTAATCTTTAGGATGCAGGAAATATTTTACAAGATTTTGACAAAGCGACAATATTCAAGTTTGTATTGATGTATGAAAAATGGCAGATTCATATCGAATCTACAAACCAACTGATTTCTTCTTAAAACAGCGCCACATTCATGCACAGGTTATGAATGGTATTGCAACTAATAGCTATGTACCTAAAAATGGAAGTGTACTGCAATAATATTGAATGCAAAAATGAGCTAAAGAAAAGAAAGCGGCAAACTTTATCCAGTCTTGAACAACCCTTTTAAACTGTCGTTAAATCTTGACTATGGCCCCAAATAACAACCTCAGCGCTGCCATGTTGGCAAAGCTTGACACTGTTACATGTGTATAAGTTTTGATGACTTTGTAAAGATTCATAACTGTCAATTTAGCCGCATCTGGTACAATAAAACGGTAGAGTTTTTAGTGTACCTGCATAATGGGTACGCTTCGATCTGTAACCTTCTGCTTTCCGCTCCTGCCATTGTTTGCTTGGTACAGTGCCTGCTCATTCACTTGGAGAAAATGTAATGTTTCGTTCTGAAGTCAGCGAAAATCACTAAATGAGCTTTCAAATTTGGATGCAACAACAAAAACAAAATGTTATAAAAAATTTTTGACTTATTTGACTTCAGATACCCTCATGATAAACATTTTTTATTGGTAGATAGATATGGGTCTGTTAATCAGAATGGCATCGTTAGCGGCATCTCATCAAATGTTATGGGAGTAGAATCAGTTTTTAATATGGGAATTGGAGATTGTGTCTAAAAATTATAATGTTAGATTAGATCTATAAGATGATAAAATGACGCCCACCAGTGATACTAAAATCTTACAAAAACACGTTTGCTGTGCAGCAGTTTTTACTATGGATACTATGCATTTACTGTAGGTCTGACCTATGGATACTATGCAGTTACTGTAGGTATGCACAATGGAGCCTATGCAGTTATTTTAGGTCTGTACTATGGAGCATATGCAATTGATGTAGGTCTGCACTATGGATACTTTGCAGTTACTATAGGTCTGCACTATGGTGCCTATGCAGTTACTATAGGTGTGCAGAATGGATCCTATGTAGTTACAGTAGGTCTGCACTATGGATACTATACCTTTACTATAGGTGTGCAGAATGGATTCTATGCAGTTACTGTATGTCTGCACAATGGATACTGTGCAGTTACTGTAGGTCTGCACTATGGATACTATGCAGTTACTGTAGGCCTGCACTATGGATACTATGCAGTTACTGTACGTCTGCACAATGGATACTATGCAGTTACTGTAGCTCTGCACTATGGATACTATGCAGTTACTGTAGGTCTGCATAATGGATACTATGCAGTTACTGTAGCTCTGCACTATGGATACTATGCAGTTACTGTAGCTCTGCACTATGGATACTATGCAGTTACTGTAGCTCTGCACTATGGATACTATGCAGTTACTGTAGGTCTGCACAATGGATACTATGCAGATACTGTAGGCCTGCACAATGGATCCTATGCAGTTACTATAGGTCTGCACTATGGAGTCCATGCAGATACGGTAGGTCTGCACAATAAAACTCATGCAGTTGTGATGAGAAGACCCATTCAGGTTTGGGTTCACCAGGTACTCAAACTGAACATGAAGATCGAGCAATAACACCCAAGATGTTAAACCTTTAAATGGTGCCAGCAAAGATTCTGCTTTGCTGGTGGTATTTAAAGAGTTAACACCCGCAAACTTGGACGACAATGATCCCAGCTATTACCTGTAGTGTTTAGCCCTAATGCCAAACCTATGGATATCATTTTGGGAACTGTACAACCTATTGATCACTTTTTGTTAAATTTTTTATGGATGGCTAAATGCCAAAATAGTGTCCATTTGGACATTTGAAGATCATGTCTGTTATATCATTCACACCGCATGGGATAATTATTTTTCACATTTTCATGATACCTAACATGTTCATTATATTATTTGTTTATTTATACAGATAGGTTCTTGGAAAAGGGGGTGATTTGAAATGTCATGTTTTTCTGATTTTTTTCAGCTTCTTTTTTTTATTTATAACTATTTCAGGCCTTCTACAGTGCTTGAACTGAATACAACTGAATTTCAGTATTATGTGAATATATTACGTTTGTATTACAGCCTGCCACTGGCAGACTGCAATAGAACCTGTCAAATGATGACCCTCCTAGTTCTCTCTGACACTCCCATAGAATAGTATGGAGTGTCAGGGTGCCTATTCATCTTACGGCTCCACCCATTAATGAGAACGGGATCCAGTTGTTGTGATCTGGTTCTTGAGATCACTTTATAAATGGTCCTGTTCTTGTGATCTCCCTCTAAGTGATTGCATTGTTTTGTTTCTCTTCTTGTGAGATCTTTCTAAATTATCCCCTTCTTGTGTTTTTGTTCTTGTGATCCCATTCTTAACTATCCCGTTCTTGTGATCGGTGCGGTTCCCAGCAGTCAGACCCCAGCAGTCAGACCCTCACAGATCATCTACACTTGGGGCAGCCACTTTAAGCCACTTCTCTGGGGTGTTTGTTTATAGCTTGTCTGCTTTTTACAAGATATGATACATTGTTCCCATGGTATTCCGTGCCTCCGATTCCTACTACTGCCAGATTAATGGAATTCTACACCAAATGTTCTCATTATTATCAACATCATCTTTATTCGAGTTCATTTCGATGTGTATTGAAATAGTCGTCTGATGTCATTACTGACCAGATCTCCATTATTGTACAAAACTTTACAGGAAATGTTCTGTATGAAATATAATTACGAGAAAAAAAATCAGTGGCCTTATAAATATGTGTCACCGACTTTTCACATCTGAAATATAATGAGACTTTTATTATACAATATATTACAACGAGGTATCCTTTGTGCTTTCATCGCTCTGAAATGCAATTAACCTTTTAACGTTGACAAAGCCATCAGATGTAGGTTGTATATCATTTGCCGATGCCGATTTACAAATGAAGAACTTTAATTTTATAACATTAGTAGTTTTATTCAGAATTAGCCGCTTCTGTCTCTGTGACTTTTTATTATTGATTTTTTTCATTTTTTATTTTTTTTTATAACTTTTCTTTAAATCTTTGTTCCATGGATGCTAAAAACTTTTTCCATATTTTATTATATCATGTATAATAAAATATATAAAAAAATTTAATTTTATAATTATATATCAGTCTATAAAATTATAATTTTATATCAGTCTATATTTTATTTAGCATTTTTTGCTTATGATTACTTTTGAAATTTACACATTTGCTCACTAGTTTTTGGGTTAATTTTATTCTGTTTATTGTAAATGTCATAAAATATTTCCAAAGATTTTTCCTAAAAATTACAATAACAGCAATGTTATACATCTTTTATATTGTTATATCATTATATAATTTATTTTCAAATAGTTTATTCTTTTTTAATATGGCATTGTACATTCCATTAAAACATGTTTCTTAGTTCTTGTAATATCTACATTTTCTTAAATATCTCTAGATATTTTACGTTTAAGGAGGACCTTTCATCATGTTATCTTTTGCATTTACATTGCATTTGCCGTAACATCACATTTTTTTTGTGAACATAGCCTATATATGGGCATAGAGAAATCACAGCTCACTGTTTATAGAAGCTTCTCTGACATTGCCTCCTGCTGATTGGACGGTATGAGAGAAGATTAGCATAACACATGCCTCTAGCTCCAGCCCCAGTTCCTCCTCTTCGAAAGAACATAGATTACAATGGTCAGATACTGAGACTTATATCTCCGCAACTGTGGGGGCTGGAATGAAAATTCAAAGTCCCTCTGTGTAGCAGATAATCTCCCCGTGTGTGAGGTGGTGAAAGGTCCTCTTTAAAATGTAAGATTATTTGTCAAAATATGCCAAATATTTCCATGAATTTCCTCTTAGCTGATACATCTGCCATGCAAGCCATAATACATTGGCCACTATATCGATCTCTGGCCCTCACGGGTTGTTGCATCATGCATTGTTTGCCAGTTTTGTAGCATGTTGGTCATGAAAAAGTTGCAATTTCTGAGACATACCATTGAAATTTTGACTTTTTGCCTTATTGTGCAACCCATGGCAATTTTAAAAAAAATCAGGTGCTCACCGGGAAACAAAGAAAATCTAGCATACAAGGCCCACATCACAATTATTAAAACGTTAGAATATATTGATAATCCTTGCTTGTGGAGGTAGGACGTAAGGCAGGCTCCAGATCCCATATAGTCCCAGAATTGTCATTGGTTTAATAACCATTTATAAAGTAAAATTTTTCCTACTTACTTCTCCTGGTTTCTACAAACTTCTTTGATCTTTAACAATGGATTTATTCTCTAGTGACTTCCTCTGTAAATATATTGGCATAACTTGAAGCATCTAGACCCCAAAGCAAGATTTGTAAAAAATACTCTCTACTTCCCCATATACTGTAGTACACCATCAATAGTTGTGTTGTCATCTAATGTGGCATTGGATAATGATAATAATTATAAGAAATAATAGTAAAAATTCTAATAATTCTTATTGTTAATTTTCTTATTTGTATTGTTTTTGCGGTTATTATTATTATTATTATATTTTAAGAATCTAGCATACCATAATACATGAGGACAAGAAAAAACAGAGGAGAGCCCAAGGGCGCTCAATGTGCAGGTTATCTTCCAGGAAAAAATATATGGATGTAGAGTGAACTATTGCACTCACCTTTTAGAGTTGTGCTGATGGCACAACTCATATGCACGTTTAAAGATGTAACACGTAGCACAGCCTTAGGGGGTATTTTCTGGTATGGGAACCACTCAGAAATCCAAGAAGATAAATTTTTTCTCCCAAAAAAAGGGTATCAAGAAAAAATGTGATAAAAAACTCCCGTGGGTACAGAATGAGGACCCGGCGCGGTACTTAGTATACAGTATTTATTACTTTCATAAAATCATTTAAAACAAAACGCGTTTCGGACCCGGAACGGATCCTTCATCAGTTGTATAAAAAAAAAAATTGATAAATGCTAAAATATACAATTTCGACTTACATACAAATTCAACTTAAGAGAAAACCTACGGAACCTTTCTTGTACGTAACCCGGGGACTGCCAGTACTGAACTTATGAGATTACAGTATTTGTCTCTGGATGCAAATAACTAATTCCGATACTTTTTAGTGATTTGATTATGAACTATGCTGTAGTATTATATTTTACATACCATTTTATTTTATTTTTTTCTTCTCTCTTCCTCAAATTCATTTTATATACCTTGAAATGGTTTGGCATCTATCGGCCGCTGGCTCAGCACTCTGTAAGGTTGGGAAAATGCCTGGGAACATTGCGGCTGGTGTTAGTATTTTGGCATCCTATAACACAGGACTTTTAGGAGGTGGAGTGGGGGAGGTGGCAGTGTCTACATTTGTCATCTCCTGCAAACAGTCCACTACTAATTCATTACCTTCTTTTCTTCCATTGCTAACAGGTCCGGAGGGATTTTGGTAGAAAAAAAAATTTAATTGGTCTTTTTTTATTGCCCCATAATAAATGAGAAATTAATTTGCTATAGGAAAAAATGCTAGCTTTGGCATCTCCCAAGGTAGCCTTAAAGAACTACAACTCTTGTTGGAAAAATAATACATGAAATCATTTTTTTAAATGATAAGGTATAAGCAAAATAAATGGTTAGAAAAGAAACTGGCCAACTGTTCAAATAGATTACTAATGGATCCGTCATCGAAAGGGTCACAGCCGTCACTACCGTTTCTTATCTCATTCACCAGCCATTGTCGCCTATACATTATTCACAAGCTTAGTTATTGTGTTATTCTGCGATTTTTTAAGTTAATTTAAAAAAAACCTGTAAAATGTTTCCGTTAACATCTACTTAAGTATTTTTTTAGTTTTATGGAAAAAAAATACCAAACTAAACAAAAAGCGGAAGGATAAATATTTAACATAAACAATAAATTCTTAGATGTCGGTAAAACAACAATGTATTCAAGATTTATTGTTGAAGGTTATGTCTGTCTGCAGACAATAAATATTCAACATACTGGGATGTATTTTGTGCCTTTAGAACTTAGCAATAGTAGCGGGGAGGGAGCCATAAATACTATAGAAAAGATCAAATAAAAATTCAACTATTTACCACCAAAAATACATATATGATAGAAAAGTGGAATTGTAATTCAGGCAAATATAACAAAGCAAATTAAGTATTAAGTAAATAATCGAAGAACAGAAAATTATAAAATAAGCTCTGATTTTAAAAGAGCAATTAAAGAAATGAATTTATCTTTTTAAATCTAGTCTTCAGGTTTTTTAGTCTTTAGCTAATTACACAGATTTTCTGGTGATCCAAATTTGTGATTAAATGGATTTTAACCATCCCCATCATCAAACTTTCATATGCAAAAAATGTGGTTAGCAGAAGATTTCTCTTAAAGACCTGGCCCTTTTTCAGTTTTGCGTTTCCATTTTTCACTCCCCACCTATAAAAATCTATGGGGGTCATTTACTAAGGGCCCGATTCACGTTTTCCCGACGTGTTACCCGAATTTTTCCGATTTGCGCCGATTGTACCTGAATTGCCCCGGGATTTTGGCGCACGCGATCGGATTGTGGCGCATCAGCGCCGGCTTGCGCGTGACGGAAATCGGGGGGCATGGCCGAATGAAAACCCGACGTATTCGGAAAAACCGCCGCATTTAAAAACTGAAAAAGTGTCGCTTAGGAAGCGCTTACCTTCACCTGGTCCGAGGTGGTGCATTCCAGCGCGTTCAGATGATTTTCAGCGCAGCAGCGCCACCTGGTGGACGGCGGAGGAACTACCTTCATAAATCCCGTCCGGACCCGAATCCTGTGCAGAGAACGAGCCGCTGGATCGCGAATGGGCCGGGTAAGTAAATCTGCCCCTATAACTTTTTTATTTTTCCATGAAAGAGCTGCGTGAGAGCTTGCAAACAAAATGCACTTCATGGTGACGGTATTTAATATTCCATGCCTTGTACTGGGAAGCGGAATAACTCAGAATGCACTGAAATTGGTGAAAAGACACATTTGCGCCTTTTTATTGTGAGCTTGGATTTTACGTCTTTCACTGTGAACCCCAAATGACATGTCTGCTTTATTGTTTTGGTTGGTGCAATCACAGGGATACCAAATTTATTTAGGTTATATAATGTTTTCATAAAATATATAAAATTGAAAAACTCCTGTGCCAAAAAAAAGATCTTCATTTTGCCATCTTCTGGCACTAATAACATTTTCATACTTCAGTGTATAGAGCTGTGTTCAGTATAATTTTTTTTTGCAACTTTTGATGATGTTTCTAATGCTACCATTTTGAGGACTGTGCAGCCTTTTGATCATATTTTCAATGGCAAAAAATTGGCATTTTCAACCTATGACCCCAATGACATCATGGGAAGCTACGATCCAAGCCAACATGGCAGTGCACACACGCAGGCTTTTTAATGCGGCAGCAAACACTCACCAGCTATGGAGCCTGTGAGCCGTCTTCAATCACTCTCAGTCGAGCAGTGAAGTAACAAAGGGGTGAAGGGTTAAAGGAAATCTACCATCAAAATCCATCATGACAAACCAGGGACATTACTCATAGATCCAGTCACAATGACTGTGGTAATCTTCTTATATTTGTAATCCATTGCCTCCTTCCTTCTTAAATCAACTGTTAATTTGATTTTGAGGATCATATGTTTTGTACGTGGTACCACATACAGTAGGAAACATATGACGTGCAAGTAAAAAGGAGAATCACATGTTTTTATAGACATTGAGTGTGTGAATTCAATTTTTCTTCAGTTTAAGAAGGATGCAACCCGATCCATAACACCACCAGAATCCAGTTGTAAGAAATTATGAGACAGAACCACATCAACCTCTTCCTCTCTTCTCCATTTTACAAATCTAAGCAAAGTTAAGGTAGAACAGATATATCTGGAACTTCTAACTTTATAATATACCAATTTAAAATCACATATTTTGTACCATTTTTATTCACAACTCTAATTGTCTCCTCTCTGTTCATGTTCGTAGAACACATCTTAAAAACATAACGTCTACGGAGCTTTCACACAATGTCTAGCTGCCATCTACTCTTGGGTTTGCATCTTCTTTGACTTGTCATCCTGCTTGATATGCAATAATTGGGATGTCTCACCTTTACTTATACATAACATTTGAGATCTCAGGATAACTACATATCACCCATAGCATTTTTACTAATGTCAATTTTTTAAAATAAATTCTATTGAACCAGTATAATATTTTTTTCATGGTGTTACATACGTGGAAGGACATTTACTTTGAACATGTTGTCCAAATATAAAGTCATCGTATTATACAGAAAGAGTAACAAATTAATACTTGGTTTTATGCATCTTAAGAATCTTTACCGCCAAGGAGGACTAACCAGGCAGATATGTACCAGTAGGCTGAGTTATCTCACCATGTTCAATCAATGGTTGTCAGTGTCAGGGTAGCTTCTCCCGAGAGATCTTCTGATCTGACCTTTTCTCATAACGTTATGCTCTCTTCTCAGTGCTGTCATGAGCCAAGAGCATCTGTGGTTTGCAACTCCTCTGGCTCTACTACATGCGGTCTATCACGCCACTACCGGTTCATATCAATGTTAGTTAATATGAGAAGAGAGCAGAAAAAAGTTCAGTTTTAACAACCAAAAGATTATGTTATATAAGATAAGTCATTTAACTATAACTTGAGTAAAGCAGAGAGACTTGAGGACAAGATAGAATGGGAGAAAATTAATAAATAGAATTAAATAAATAGAAACACAATACCATTTACCTTTAACTGCCCACAACACAGATAATGGGGCAGATTTACTTACCCGGTCGCGATCCCGCGGTGCATTGTCCGACAAGGATTCGGGTCTGGCGCGATTCACTAAGATCGTGCGTCCGAGTTCCTGCATGTGTCGCTGCTGCGCTGAGGTCCGCAGGAGTTCACCTGCTTCTTCTTGGTGCATGTGAGTGCTTGATCTTGCAACTCATTTTCTTTAGGTTCCGCGGTTTGTCCGATTCCACCGGATTGTACGACGGCCACGCCTTCCAGATTTCCGTCGCATGCAGGCCAGCGCCGAAGCGCCACAATCAAATCGCCATGTTGATAACTTTTGAATCACTAGAGGCATTACAAATTTCATAGTGGCAATTGGTCTCCTCTGATTTACTACTTGACCACCGTCCCATTGAAAAAATGAGCCCTAGTCACTGTAATATGTTAACTTTCAAGATGGCAGCCTGTTTTTGTCCTTGATCTAGTGTAATATGCTGACTTTCAAGATGGCAGCCTATTCCCGCCACTATTCTACTGGTTGCCCCACTATTCAAATACAATTATAAAATTATAATAATGAGGCTCTGTTGCTCCTGTGGCTGCACCGGCGCTTCTCCTCTTACCCTAATTATACACTGCTCCAGCTTTGTCCTGCCCTACGTAAACTATGAATACGTGATAACTTTGTTGTTTCTGACAGGCAGGAGTAATCAATCACTGCACCCCCCCCTAGCTGCGGTGTATAAGTCATCTAGCCCAGGTTGATTAGTCCTGCCTGGACAGTACAGGAAGCTCTGTGTAATGTATTTATGTATGGCACCTAGCTATCTCAAGGTCCTGAATTTTATAATATTTTTTAAGCAAAATCCCTCGGATCAGGGATTAAACAAAATATGTTTCTGCATCAGTGTAGCTACAGCATTCTCAAGGTTCACAATGCATAAAAACAAATGGTAGATGTTCTTTAATATGAGCCTTAGTTAGGACAGGGCTTACTATGAATTGTAATTCTGAGTTGTAGGTGGGACTAGTGCACATACAACGACCTATTTTTTACTCTTAGGGACATTTTTCGGCTGTTAAACCTAGGAAGATAAAGCTACTTTTGTGCAAGTCATTTTAACCAAACTGTATACTTAACATGAAAGGAGATTATGCTAATGAAAACATGGCTCTTTTGAAACTTTCATCTTTTTAGGGTTATCAAATATTCAAGACAAAGTGTTATATGAATTAGGTTAAGACTATCAAATCAGTATTTAATAAGAGGAGAAAACACAACCCAAACTAGCCTTGCAATATTAACAAGCTGCAAAGACTTAATATCAAAGACAGCTATATTTAAATATGTCTTTGTCTGCTTCTGGACATAAAGATAATTTCGCTATGGATGTCACAGTAAAAACATAACATCAGTGTCCCAGAATAACTTTTTGATTTTTATAGGTTTTTGTACCAGGATAAATGAAATATAAAATAATAAAAACGTCACTCTATATTGTATGTGTATAGTAAAAATACATAAAATCTATGAATACTTCTAAAGGGATTAAAACCAATGTATCACCGCTTTTTTTTTTTTAATTAATAAAAGGAGACATTAGTATTTTCATATTGGTGGCAATATACTAGTGTTGAGGGAGGGGGAGGGGATAAGCTGTGACATAATTTGTTGCCAGTAGTGATATAATGATGGGTCAGTGTTATCTATATAGAGGTCATAGTACAGGGAGGGGAGGAGATAAGCTGTGACATCATCTATTGTCAGTAGTGATGTAATGGTTATCTATATGAGGTCATTAGTACAGGAGGGGAGAGATAAGCTTCTGACCATCATCTATTGGTCAGTATAGTGATGTAGATGGTCAGTGTTATCTATATAGAGTCATTGTACGGAGAGGGGGGGAATAAGCTGTGACAAGTCATCTATTGTCGCATGATGTAATGATAGGTCAGTGTTAATCTATATATGGCATTGGCACAGGATGGTAGGAGATACTGTGACATCATCTATTGTCAGTGTGATGTAATGATGGTCGTGTTATCTATATACGGACATTGTACAGGAGGGGAAGAGAGAAGCTGTGACAATCATATATTGTCTGTAGTGATGTAATGATGGTCATGTATCTTAAGAGGTCATTGTACAGGTGAGGAGGAGGACATAAGCTGTGACAGTCATCATTGTCTTAGTGATGTAATGAGATTTGTGTTTTTCTGTAACTTTTTGGATAAATCTGTCTATTATAAAACATGTTACTTATGCAATGGACTCTCCACAAAATTAGCATCTGTCTATAAATGCCAAAGTGAAAGTTTCATCGGATAAGTATCTCTTCTGAGATGATTTTTAAAGGCAGCCATCTTGTTTAGCTGCTGTTAACATCATTGTTGAAAATCTTTACAGCAGAAGTCACCAAAAGGCAAAAGAGTCCTGGGATTTTATTGAATGTCTATGAGGGAGATTTTTTGGGACTGCTGTACGACCTGTGTAAGGTTATGCAAAGGCAGAGGAGGAAGTGAGCTCTGGCCTCACCTATTGTGAATGGTGTGATCTTTGTATATCTATATATAGGTGATACCTGTCATTGTAATCCTGCCAGTGACATATTAGATGACAGCAGAAGTGATCTGTACAGAACAGGAAGTTCAGACTATATTAGTCCTAGATCCAGAGTGAAAATGGAAATGGGGACATAAAATATAAAAAAAAATCTATAATAATTCCAAGATATTTCATTTGATCATAGGTTATTTTCTGATAACAGAATTCTTTTTAAAAAAAAGAGAGGAAAAAAATTTCAATAGTGTTCATAACTGGTGCTCTATCACCTCTTTATTGTGCCTATATAGATCAGTGAAAGGACTATTATAGCACCTGAGTTCATGAGACAGCTTAACTGTCCTCACTGTCATAAGTGTAATGCAGGTATTTTGGACTCTACTATGACAGATATAGTGGTTAAAAAAATATCACCACATGGTGAACACTCAAACACCTAACAATAATAATAATTTATAAAAAATAGATAAAATTGTAAAACTAACTAATGCCACATGACCTTCTATTGGGCACATTCCCAATGCATTAAATGCGGCCTACCAAATATAAGGGCAGGTCCATCCTGCATTCCTAGTGGGTCCGACAGTCTCTTCCTGATGGACACTGTTTTGTGTGCTGGAGCCTAATTATATAATTCGGAACAATTTCCAAGTAAATTTTGCTTAATTTTGATTGAAATGCATAACATTTTGACTCAAAATCATAAATTTAAAATTAACTCATTGGGCAGATTTACTTACCCGGTCCATTCGCGATCCAGCGACGCATTCTCTGCGCTGGATTCGGTCCGCCGGGATTTATAAGGTAGTTCCTCCGCCGTCCATCCCAGTGTGGCGCTGCTGGCGCTGAAAAGCATCTGAACGCGCCATTCCCTGAGGCTGGCTGAGTCAGTAAACGCGCCCGAGCGACACATTTTCCGTTCTTAAATGTGGCAGTTTTTTCCGAATACGTCGGGTTTTTCGTTCGGCCACGCCCCCCGATTTCCGTCCGCGCATGCTGCACGATGCGCCACATCCGGGCAATTCAGGTACAATCGGCGCAATCGGAAATATTCGGGTACACGTGGGGAAAACGCGAATCGGCCTTAGTAAATGACCCCAATGTCTTCTATTGCCACATTACCGTTCGTGTGCATATTGCATGTCTGCCTACCAGTACGCGCAAAGATAGGGCAGGTCGTTGCCTGCATGTTCTTTGTGGGCTGACAGTCTCTGTATGGACGTTGTTTGTGTACCGGATGCCTATATTATATAGACCATTACCAAATATTTGGATTTGGATTTTTCGCTCAAAACTTTAAAATGTCAGGCATTCCCTGGGTTATGTCAAGAAAGGGTCTGTAGTTTTGTTCTTAAGTTGAATTTTTATGTAAGTCGAATTGTAATAATTGAATTTTAAATGTTGGTGTCATAATACCAGGAATAAACAATAAAGCTTATTACTGTTGTATAGCTTTTTATTGTAGCCAAGGACTAAAGTACAAAAAAAATTACCAATTACCAGAGGTCCGTTTGTAACTAGGGTCGTCTGTAGTCCGGTGTTCTTAAGTAGGGGACCGCCTGTAATCATGTAATCTGATACACAGGCCTAAATCTACTTTCTACAATACCCCCTTTGAGAATTGATACAAAAATGTCTGACAAATCGGATTGACAATCCCATTCACTTATAACGGGGATGATCAGTGCAACAATTGGATAAAATTGCAAAAATGTTGTGACAAATTATCCTGTCAAAGCCACCAGCTGGATTAATCCCCTCAAAGATCCTATAATTGAAATTTTTCCTACTAACACATTTATTTCTATCTTTTAAGAAACTTCATTTTATATTGTTGAGTTCTAATTCTCTATTGTTTATACCTTCATGACTTTACCATTCCCAGTTTACTGTCGGACTCGTTATATATGCTCTTGTTATTGTTCTTTAATCAGTCGATCTTTCACATCCCTAAACATACTTTTGTAAACGGCGATCCGCACCCCTTTCAGCTTAAAAGAAACGCGAGTCATTAATAATTATAGAATTAACAAGACAACCTCCTTATGTTTTAGATTAGCTTTGACGCTCCTGTAGTTTGGGGGATTTTGCATGGTCGCTGTACTTGGATATGTCCAATCATATCAGGTATCCCTCGAGAATTATACACTCTTTCTTTCCGTGGGTGTAAAACAACAAAGGTCGAAAAATTCCATTTCAGTGTTGGCTATCTCCATACTTTACATGTTGTACCCGATCTTATTCAGATCGTATGAGAACAATGCGGTGAAAAGGTTTACTTTGTATGGAGCTCCCTATGGCTGACACATCCTTTCACTGAGTGTTTGGAAACTTGCATTGAAGTCATTCAGGTTGTGTCTGTAGTCATTCCTTAGTGGGTAAACTTCCTATATGATATGAATGCACAGTTTTTCCAATTACAGAAAACAACAATGTAACATTAGATCAAGTGGCTAGAACATTCTAATAGGGACAAAATCATGCCGCCAAAGATATATATAGAAGAACTCCTATCTATTAAATTAGATCAAATTGAATCAAAATTTTGAAGTATTTTTTTTTCTAAATTAAAAATCCCTGAATTAATATGTTAATACAATAACATGTAACTAATAAATAATAATATAATATAATAATAAGATAATAAGAATAAGAATAATAATATAATAATAATAATAATAAAAACATAATTACAGTTTATAAATCCTAAAATGTAAAAATCTTTATTATGATACACTATTATTTAAAAAAAATAACATGTATTAATGATAGTAATAATAATTAATAATAAAGGCAACAATTTATAAAATATGAATTATTAATTATGATTAAAACAATTTATTTAGAATAAAAGTCACAATAATAATATGATAATAATGAATGTTAATACAATTTGAATTAGTAATTATCATTCAATATTATTAATAAGAATAAAATGTATTTATAATAATACTCACAATAATAATGATAGAATTTTCATTAGTATTAATTACTATTATTAATTAAAAATAGGAATAGTTTGTTATGATACAATATTATTAATTAGAATACACTAATAATAACACTAATAATAATAACAATAATAATAATATAAATATAATTATAATATAATCCAACAACAATTATAGTTTTTCTTCATTATGGTTGGGTTATTGTCCTTATTATTTCTATGGTGTATATGATGTATACGGTGTATATGATGTATATGGTGTATGTGATGTATATGATGTAAATGGTGTATGTGGTGTATATGATGTATATAATGTATGCTGTGTATATGATGTATATGGTTTATATGATGTATAGAATTTATTTGGTGTATGTGGAATATACTTATGGTTTTCCTACTGCCCAGATTAGGAACATCCCTTTGACACTTGTGTTACAGTTGAACTTATCCTTTCCAGCAGGTGTCAGCAGTTCTCAGTATCAGTACATGGTTACTATATATATATACTGGCAGCCTCCTGTGTCACTGCTGCAAGACCTGCATGGGGTCATGTTATCTATATAGAGTCATGTACAAGTGAGGAAGATAAGTCTTGGACATCATCTTTGTCATATGTAATGATGGGTCACTGTGATTATCTTATATGAAGGTCAGTTGACAGGGAGGAGGAGTTAACTGTGCGACATCATCATTTCAGCAGTGATGTAATGGATGTGTCATGTTTCTATTAGAGGAATAGGGTCAGGTGGGGGGGATACGTAATCATCATTGCATAGTACTGTGACTGTCAGTGATTCTATATAGGTCAGTACAGGTGGGAGGGTAGCTTGCATGTTTCAGGATGATGATGACAGTGTTATCTACATAGAGGCGTCATTGTACAGGAAGAGGAGATAGCTGGTGACATCATCTATGGTCCAAGGCATGATGTAAGAGGTGGTTCACTGTTTAGTCTCTATAGAGGTCATGGACGGGGGGAGATACGACCTGTGACAGTCCATCTGATTGTCACAGTGGGGAATGTAATTCAGGGTAGTCTTTATTTGATAGTAGGGTCATTGTGCAGGGAGGGGGTCGTGGAGATAAGCTAGTGACATTCATCTGTTGTCAGTAAGTCGATGATGTGGGTCAGTGTTTTCTATAGTAGAGGAACTCATTGTACAGGAGGAGGAGGAGATAACTGGTGACATCATCTATTTGTCAGTAGTGATGTAATGATGGTCAGTGTTATCTATATAGAGGTCCATTGTACGGTGAGGAGGTGGAGATAAGCTGTGACATAATCATATTGTCAGTCATTGATTACTGATGGGTCGTGTTAATCTATATAGGAAGGTCATTGTGACAGAAGAGGGGAGAGAGAGATAGTCTGTATGAACATCATACTATTGTCAGAGTGATATTAAGATGGGTCAGTGTTATCTACATATAGAGGTCATTGTACATGGAGGGGGACGAGATAAGCTTTGACAATCATCTATTGTCAGTAGTGATGTAATGATGGTCAGTGTTATCTATATAGAGGTCATTGTACGGGAGGGGAGGAGATAAGCTGTGACATCATCTATTGTCATAGTATGTAATGTAGGGTCAGTGTTAATCTATAATGGCTTGACAGGAGGTAGGAGATATAAGCTGTGACTCATCAAATATGTCAGTATGATGTAATGATGGTCATGTTATCTATATCGGACATTGTACAGGAGGGGAAGAAGAAGTCTTACATCATATATTGTCAGTAGTGATGTAATGATGTCATGTATCTTGATGGTCATGTACAGGTGAGGAGTCGAGATAAGCGTGACATCATCTATTGTCTTAGGATGTAAGAGATGTGTTTTTCTGTAACTTTTTGGCATAAATCTTCTATTAAAAACAATGTTACTTATGCAATGGAAATCTCCACAAAATTGCATCTGTCTATAAATGCCAAAGTGAAAGTTTTCAGGATACAGTAATCTTTCTGGAGATTTATTTAAAGGCAGCCATCTTGTTTAGCTGCTGTTAACATCATTGTTGAAAATCTTTACAGCAGGAAGTCACCAAAAGGCAAAAGAGTCTTGGGATTTTATTGAATGTCTCTATGAGGAGATTTTTTGGGACTGGTCTCGACCTGTGTAAGGTTATTGCAAAGGCAGAGGAGAAGTGAGCTCTGGCCTATGCACCTTTGGGTAGTTGTCTTAATTATTTATTTTCATCCTATTTGAGTGATGATAGAGGGGATCTTGCCTTTGTGCAACAGTTTTGGGGAGGTTCCTTAAAATTCTGGACTAGGGAATGTTTAGTGATCATTATTTCAGTTTCTGTCCATGAACCATCAGCCAGCCCATTACTACTCTTTAAAAATATATTTATTGAGCATTTAAATCCTATATGCCACTTTAAAGGGGTTTTCCAAGCTACAAATATGGTCAAACAACCCAAGCAATAGATATCAACAACTGATTGTTTGCGGACCAACAGCCAACACTCCCACATATCATTAGTTCTTAGCATCTGATGATACAACAGAAAGCAAACAGCTCCATTCTCTGTGTAGTGGTTGAACTGAGATACTGCAGTTTAGCTCCCAATTCAAATGAATAAGAACCTATTGGCAGTAACCTGATCTGACCACTACATAGAGAATGGAGCTGTCCACTGCTTATTCCATCTTCCACCATGCTGATCACCTGTGGTGGTTATAGGTGTTGGAACCTACCAATCGGATATTGAAGATTTATTTTATGGATACGTTATTAATATTTGAAGCTTGGGAAATTTGAATATATTTCTGTTTTGTGCCAATATATTGTCCATTATGTTTTACCATTCTTTTGCATTTGTCATTTGCTTATGGTTTCCATGGTTCTAGTAGATCCAATTGCCCAGTATTTATAAAGGAGACAGGTTCAGACTCTAGTGAACAATCTTCATCCTACCATAGTCTGAAATGAATAATATACATTTTTACACTCACTTTAATGATTTACAAGTGTGCAGCGAATTATCTCTCTGCACTTGTCTCTTGCCATGTCAGTAACCTGGGGCAGGTCTGACTTGCTGCCAGCAATGTGCTATGATATGAAATTTGAGAATGTTGGACAATTAGGTTCATGTTAATTGGGTCACTGGCATTTCATGTATTGAAGACTGTCCTGGAGGCTGGGATGTAAAGAAACTGCTACATTCATTTCAGATCTAAAAGCTTTGAAGCTTATTGAAAAAAATATAGTCATGTTTCCATATGTTTCATTACTGTGAATATGTAGGGTTACAGATAGGTTTAGTCAATGTATTGAGCTGCAGAAATGAAACATTACGGGTGAGATTTAAAGGGAAACGAAAAAACGTAGGTGTCACAAAATATTTTTATTTTATAGGGCGGTCATGGATCTAAAATGGCATTTGCAAGGCACCCCAGGACAGGCACCATATTTGCCATTCACACAAGTAGAGTGTTTGTATAGAGTTCAGTTATTTTCAACACCCATTTTATGGTATTAAACATGATAACTCAGGCAACCTCGCCCATTCCCTAGTCATCCAGAGGCCGTTGAAAAAATGTACTTGGTGCAAATTTCATTCTATTCCCAATAATTTCATAAAGTCTCCCTGTAAGTTCATAATTTAACGACTCTGAACATGCCTTGCTGCTCCGGGAAGACTAGAAAAGGTGCACCGTTCCTTTCCGGCCACACCCACAACAAATTTTTACGTTTCATATGAATAAATAAATTAATAAAAAAATATTTAATTCAGATCATAGACTCTCTCTAACGAAAGTCGTGCTTAGGATGGAGGCCAAGGCCAGATATTTAGCATATGTGTGATCTAGAAATTGGCAGATTTGTTTTAAAGACACCATAACTAATGATGAGTGGACCAGTAAAAATGTTAAAATCCTGCTTTAGGTACCTAACCCGGACCCCAATCTGTAATACCAACAATCAGTTCTGGCACCGACCTTGAGTGTTAACTATTTAAATGTCCCTGGCAAAGTCAACGGTAGCATTTACACTACTAACGCGGCGTGCTTACCAGTGCGAATATGCCGACAGCACTACATACCACCATTCTGGAGAGGTTCTTTGATCCCCATAATGGAATCGGGGAGTGACCCCAAAATGGTCCCTATGGCAGATTAGGCTGCCACTTTGCCAGAAACATTTAAAGAGTTGATACCTGCGATTGATGCCAGCACCAATTGCTGGTGTTAACCATGTGGGGAAGTTGAGTCAAACCTCGCCCCAAACCCAAACTTCTAGTGAAGTTTAGAATTGGGTCCAGGGTATCCCCAAATTTCAGTACAAACCCAAGCTTTACATGGGTACCAATTCAATATCAGTAAGTTCTTTTTGATAATTATAACTGCCAGCACAGATCATGGTCATTAACCATTGGGGGAAGTTGAGCCAAACCTGGCCCCAGGTCGGAACTTCTAATGAGGTTCATTGTTGGGTCCCGGGGACCCAAACCTACAAAGATTGGTACAGGTCTGATTCGGGTCTACTCTACATTAACTGCTACCAATATGTCAATATGTTAAGTCTTATAAATTGTCATTTGGGCCTTCAGAACCTCCCACAGACATTGGGTTTGAAATCATTGGAATTCAGAGGACAAGTTATTATTTGTTATGCTCTTTCATTTTTTTGTGAACAATTTTCGCAATGGCAGTTTGATTCTTTGTGCTAGGCTACTCTTTTCAGTACTCAATGGCCTTTATCTGATGGTCAAATTTTGTGGAAAAATTTAGTGGACACGTGGCAGGATTAGCATTTTCATGGGATGTTCAAAGTAGCCAGAGCACCCATAATTTTGGTGGCTATAATTTCTAGTTTACAATGCAACAAAGGGCTTAAAAAAAGAGGCCATGTCATAAGTTGCCCTGCTGTGGGCCAAAAATTATGCCAAATTTTGATGTGTTTTCTAACCTTAAACTATTAGTTCTTATAAAAGGTACAGCATTAGACGAGACAGTCTTAAACTATGTCTATTTTTCTACTTTGCACTAACTGTTTTAGTTTGCAGTATTTTCCCCGATGTGTCAAATTCAGTGTCAATGTTGAATAGGTTGTTGAACCTTATACTAAAATCCTATCTGTCTTGTTAAAGGGATATATAGTGCTAGGATTTGTAGTTCCCTGTATTCATGAAAGATACATAGAGTATCATAGATACGGGCAACTTTCATTTGAAACCAATTCCATAATAGTCACACCTGCAGTTGCCAGCTTATATGTATTATCATGACAAAGAGCCGCCGGGCACAGTAGGAGGGCATGGAATGCTAATTGTGCGCTCACACTGGAATTCACATGTAATGTTAAATCGTGGAGCCATTCTGTGACCACCAATTTTCTGGCTTTGTTGCTGAAGTCTCAAAGATCTTTCTATATTTTTGGTTATAATTGTATAACTTGATGCTCTGGTTATACACGTTTTCTCAAGGTATGTTCAAGGTTATTAAATTATTGTCATAGCAACAGCAAAGAGGTCGGGCAAAAACCCTCGCAAGGTTTTCAATTTATCTCTGTTTTACTCATGCACATGTTTAATATGTATATATACAGTATATATAGTTTACAGTTTATACAATAAAACACATGTCATTTAAGGACTGAGTTTGAACAGAATGCATAGAACTATAGTCAGATTTAATGATGATGGGTGGATCCTTGACGAATGTGGCAAGTTTCTGTAGGTAGAGATGTATAAGAGGTGTTTTTTAAGGGTCTTAATATCTTAATATTATATTCCCCTGTAACATTCATGCCATTATCATCTTTTGTCTGAAGAATGCGACTTAGAAGGCATTGATTGGTACTGATTGAAACACATCTGGTTACTATATCAGCTCTGTCCAGTAAATGGCTAGCTTGAGTGATGGACAGCATTTCCAGTTGGCTGCTGGGAGCGGTGTCCAGAAACTCCTTTAAATATCTGACTAGTTCAATTACATCCTGCTGGTTTTACTAGTCTCCTGATACCTTTCCCTATTGCTGTTTTTTATTGCTTTGCTATTCTGTGTATCCAAACTCTTGTTCTTGTTATTCATTTTTGTGCTACATCACCATCTTGGACTTGACTGGTTCTGACTTACATTGCTTGAATATTCTGTTAACTTCTGTCTGCCCCTCTGTGTCTGGTCCCCTTTTCTGTGTAATTAGTCATTGAAGGGATTGTCAAAAATAAGCCCTTAACCAATAGGGTTGGCAAGGCTTGTTAGGTAGGTGAAAGGGGTTACGGGTGAGTCTAGGGCCAACATCACAATAGGTACCACCCACAATAAAACAATAAATAAAAATGAAAGGGGCAAAAAATGGTTGATAACCAGTGGATGAAACGCGGGCCAGACAGAGAAAAATAAACACAAGTGTACAATCTTCAAAATTTTATGGTCTACATAACTTATCAGTCCTGTGAAGTATCCCTAATAGCAGGATCATTTTAGAAAAGTTTTTTGAGTGAGTGTTTGGAGAAAGTGGAGGGGCATTTAATATTTACCCAAGGTAAGGACATAGCCAGCATAGTTACATTACACCTAAAGAGTAATACGTTCACTAATGGTGACTGCTCATCCTCATTAAGCCAATGAGATCCTTTGCGATAACCTCAGGTGATGTCTTCTATTGACTCATATTGGAGTTATACAGAGGTTAAAGGCAACATAGTTTATTCTCCTTGAGTATCTGATAATTCCATGGTACATTTTGTCTTTACATGACCATATAACAACTCTTAAATGTATTGGCTCAAGTTTCATCTATTCAGTTGGAGTTGCACTAGGACCCTCACCGATTAAAAGAAGAGGTCTTTTTCCTCCTAACTAATGGCATGACAAGTTGATTTTGTGTCCAAGTGTCAGGATAATCTTGCCTGCAATTGTTGATCTCTCAATAAGAATGAATGAGAATGTGTGAGATATCGGAATGTTATGCTCTGCACTCCAATAGGTATTGAATGGAGATGCAGGACACATGCTCAACTTGATGCTCCATCAAATACAGCCCACTGAAAAGATAGTTTTGAATAGAGAATGCAAATGAAATCCAACTCCTCTACAGAGAGCCACAGTAAGGATTTTTTTCTAATAAATTGAAGACAAATCTTTTCTTAAAAAATCAGGAAAAAAAAGTTTTGCCTACTCCAATGGATGGAAAACGGAGTACAAGGAGTACTCTACGCCATTCCATTGAACCATACCTCTATTTTCAGATTATTGTTCAGAACAAATGATGAGCTAAACCTTTAGTATTTAATTAGCCAAACCACTGGACCTGAGTCTGAACCCTGGGTCCGCTCACCAACTGGTAACAGCAGCAATTGGTGCCGACCACGGGTGTTATCCTTTGCATGATGCAGACAAAGTGGCCGCATGCGCCGCACTATTTGGAAAGCATCTTGGCAGGAGCTGCAATCCTCAAGAAAATGGTGGTGACTTTGCCCGCAGCATCTAAAGGATTACACCTGTGATTGCACAGCACCGATTGTGGGAGTTATAGTACAGGGGGGGAGACCAAACCTGGACTTCTAACTGAACAGTATTCATGTTCTGTTGACCCAAACCCATAATGTGCAGTACGAACTCAAACATTGCGGTTTGGGTCAGCTCTTCACCATTTATAACTTCAAATAAGAATTTATTTACATACGAAAGGTGGATTCTTTTCATAAATATTGACTCTTCAAAACTGTTTTTTTTCCTGCCTTATGTAAACGAAAATACCTGAAAATAAGCAAGCGTTCCTGCAAGGCATGTTCACTGACAAATACACCGTTCCAGAATAATATAGCTTGTCAAACAAACAACCTGTCAAACAAAATCATTGCTGGAATAGCTTTATTTTTTGGTGCCATGTTTCTGTTTGGCAACTATGTAAAAAAGCAAATGCATGTAAATATTGCTTCAATTCTGTCCAAGAATGTGACCAACTTCTCATTTTTTATCTCTCCGGTTGGTACATCTTGTGCTTTGTACACTGCGGCTGATTAGATTAGGATAAGGTCCGTATTCATTGGGAAGCAGGAACAATCTAGAATCACAAAGTGGGTCTAAAAGAAGTAATCTTAGATTAAAAGAAGGAATTGGATTAAAGGGAAAGAGTCATCGAGCAAATGCATAATAGGGTTATACAATATGTTATCTGTTTGGACACCTTCAAAAAGGACATTTAAAGAAGAACAATGGGGATATGAGATGTATCTTTTAAGACAAAGACTGAGAATTGTAAATCTTCATAGGTTAATGTAGTCATCGGAGAGAAGGTAATTATGGCGCATGGTAACGCAATAGGGCAGATTTATGAAAACTGTTGAAAACAAAACCTGTCTATTGTTTCTAATACTAACCAAATGAGGTTGGTGTCTAAAATATTTTAGCAGTAGATTAAACAGGTTGTATGGAGTTTTAAAACATGTCTGTTTTCTTCTATCTGTAAAAAAAAATGCCACATCTGACCATGGTTTGTTGGTATTGCAACTTGGCTCCATTTGGCTCTATGCTGAGAGGCTTCACTTTACATATCCATAAAGCAGAACTATTAATAGACGTATATTGGAAATTTACCTAATACAGTATCCTACACACAGTATCACACGCTAAAAAAACATGCCCTGTATGGCATTACTTTTATCTTGCGTGTATGACCAGCTTTAATGGCACCCCCGCCCAAACCTCAGTTAGATCTAACCCTTCTTCCAAGTTTTGGTTATAGTCCCTAATGTTAGGGGTGTACCACTGTATAGATCCACAATGGTGGTCCCTTACTCTCCTTTGTGCCAAGCAACTTGCAGTCTTCAGAGAGATTTTTTTTATTTTTAAAAGATTATCTGTTATATTGTTTAGGGCAATACCCTCTCCTACAGCCTCTTGATCCCAAACTCTACATTTTCTACATAGACCTAGTTTATTAAAATGAAATAAATTATATTTAGTTACTACTGGAGGAAGGCTCCTTTTTACTATGATACATTGGAGGACACGTATATTTACGTTTGTAGACTTTTGTAATTTTTTTTAGTTTCTTCTTCTTTTTGGGAGTATTTGCATATTTTTATTTTTTTTCCTGAATCTCTACCAGGGTGTTGAGAAGTTTGCCGCTGTGTGTCTCTGTTGCAATGTTCCTAATGTAACTTTGCAAGACACATGTTTTCTTAGATATGCAGCTTCTTCACCCCCTATTTTTCAGCACATGAGATGCTTTTCAGGTGCAAATAAAAGTACAACTGACCCATGATTACTTTAATACATGCTCATAAAAAGTTGCAAAGAAACTTGCACCACAAAAATAAATATCTCACTCCTATTTTTCCATATAACTGTTTGTACAGTTGTAGTATTATATTTGTATATGTCCCCTATGATTTGTAAAGCACTACGGAATTTGATGGTGCTATATAAACAAAGATTATTATTATTATTATTATTATTATTATTATTAACCAATCACCAATTCATAATTAAAGCTACATTGTCAATAGTTGCAAGTAATTAGACTTTTGTAAATATTTTCTGTTGTAGGACTCTACACTGTACTTGAATAGTGGAAATTATTAAAACATTCATAAAACAATAAATTTTTATTCCATGGTCCATTACAATGGTTAATGATGAAGGTGATCTTCTCGCCATTGGTGGTATCTTTGGACTATCAACTCCCTTCAGGTCCTTAGTTAAGCTGTGTAATGGGATCAGCAATTAAAATCTCCAACTAAACAGGATGTATGGGCACAAGGTCAGTTTCTCGAATACAGCCAATGAAGGTCTCCATTTCTGATAGGACTCAACAGAGAAGACAACATTTTGTCCATACTGAACATAAAAAAAATGTTTGGACACCTGGTTGATATTTTTAAATAATTAAAAAAAATCTAACAATATTTATAATAATATGGCTGTACCTGTACAGGAATGTGGATGTTTATGACCCATGTGTCATCTGTGTGTAAGGTCCGCTCCTCCGCCGATGTCAGTAGAAAAAAAAAAACAGCCTCAAACACAGGCAGAAATTATTTCCCAGGCAAATATATTTTATGGCTGCTTATTTATGTTTTCCAAGCACAAGACTTGCCGATTTGTTGTGTCTGGTATTGCTCTCGAAGTGCTGTTTCCAGAAGACAGTAGCCATGTTTTTGTAATCCTCTAAATGCTTGAAAAATATAAATAGATGATAGATAGATAGATAGATAGATAGATAGATAGATATGTACTGTCATCATAGGGTTAATTACAGCTATTGTTGCAGTATAAATAGAGTATGAAAAGGAAGGCGAGTGAGTACCATAGAGCGCCATGATGTCATGACTGTCATCCAGATAAGGAAAGAAACTGGCAGGGAAGTAAATTAAAAGCGATGGATAAATGGGATTTCTGATTGACGGCTGAACTGTCTCTCCATCGACATTGATGGCTCCCTCGTCTGCTGGCTGTTCAGTTTTTCTGGCTGCTCAATTATAGAACTAAAAACAAAGCCAGGATCCATCTAATGGAAAAGAAAACCAGGAAGGAAATCCGAGGATATTGTGTTTTATTTCTAACTTAAACTAGTTTATTTTTTAGTACAGATGTACCAGCGCTGAATTTATATTTCAGGTTCCTTTTTGCGCGTGAGAACTTGTGTAAAACTTTATTAGACATATTTTGGTTGACCCGTTTTCTTTTGTGAGACGTCAAAAGACAAAGTTCTCTTTCCTACACCCAAGGGGCAATTACAAAACTAAGATAATTATGATTATTAAAGGGGTTTTATAGGCTCTAAATAGTGATGAGGGGTTTGGTACCTGAACCCCAAAAAGTAACACCCACTTTTACTGATCATGGGTGTTGACTAATTTCACGGCACTGGCAAAGTCTCCAAAAGCATTTAAACTACTGCGGTTGAGTCCTAAGATGCCGGCAGCATTTTGGGGATGGTCATTGCTCTTAATTATGTCATCAGGGAGTATCCATCATCACCGCCAGTGAGTTAGTGCTGGTGCGTGCCTGCAGCAATTTAAATGCCGCTGGTGACTGGTTACAAACTGCCCTGTCTGCCCACCCTGACCTCGGGTGAAGTTTTCTGGGTTTTGATAATTTACTGTACTCTAGCCCCTGGCTGCAATGGTCAGCATAATAGTTATGAAAGATATTTGTAATGAAGCATTATTGTTAATCCTTGTTCCCATAACAGCACAAAGTGTTGAAAATACTAATGTCACAGGGACGAAAAAAGTAGTATGGAGTAAAACTGACAAAACATACTAGTTCCGACGTACATGCAAATTAAATTTAAGAACGAATCTACAGAACCTTTCCTGTATATAACCTATGGACTGCTTGAGAAAAGTAGCTTTTCTATGTATTTCTCTGCTTCTATCTTATATAGTAAACAGTAAATTTAAAAGCCTTTTGTGGTCCATCCACTTCAGACAGATAAGCAGGCTAAAGATTAACTATTTCCATTCCATTCCCTTAAGCTTTCATCTCACTGAGGAGCGTAGACTACCCAAGCGATGAGGAACATTATGAGTTTCCCTTTATCGCTCAGCTGTCAATGGTACCAGAAAAAGAAAGTTGATTAACACAAACATCTTAAATAATAAAAAAGATGTACTCTGCAACATATTGTTAATAAAGTACATAACAATGTTCACTATTATCATCTCTACTATTTTTGTTGAAAGTTTAGTTATGCTTTAAAGGAAATCTACCATTTGTTTTTATACATTATGAACCAAACATACCTTGAGAATGATGTAGCTATGCTGATGCAGAAACATATCTTGTTAAATAAATGAACTGTGGGGTTTTGCTGAAGAACAATTATAAAATGATGATAATGAGGCTCTGTTGCTACTGTGGCTTCCCTGGCGCTTCTCCTTTTATTCTAATTATGAACTGCTCCAGCCCAGCATAAGCCGAGAATAGGTTATCACTGTGTTGTCCCTGACAGGCAGAAGTAATCAATCACTGCACCATCTCCTAGCTGTTGTGTATGAGTCATCCAGCTCAGGTTGATTAGTCCTGTCTGGATAGTTCAGGAAGCTACCTATCCCTTTGGGTAAATTTTTTTTTTTGGTTTATAGAGGTAGACATTGATAATGAAATGATATCATGGATACTTTATTATTGTTAATGTACATATATGTTAAGAAATAGAATATAGAAATCTTTTCAAATTCATATATGTTGTGTTTTGGCATGGTGCTTTTCTATTTGGGGGCGTACAAGGTTACTGCTGTTTTGTTTTTGCTATGTTTGGCTAATTATTTAATTTAAAAGCAAAAAAAAAAAAAAAAAAAGCTCCTGTGTATGAGGAAGTAATGTGTTTATATATGTCAGCCAGGGCACCCAGCTTTCCCAAGGTCCTGAATTTTATAGTTGTTTTTTGAGCAAAACCACTCAATTCTGGGATTAAACAAGATGTGTTTTATGAATCAGTGTCGCTACAACATTCTCAAGGTATGTTTGCTTCATAATGCATAAAAACAATTGGTAGATTTCCTTTAAAGACAGGTTCAATATCATTCTGAAGAACTCAGTACAAGCTTCAAATTGATCACATAGAAAAATGAAACATCTTTGAGAAACTGATAAAAGGCTCTGTGCAAATTGTGAAAAACACTGATAGCCCTAAAATCTAATTCATATTTACGAGAACTTTAGTCTGCAAATACAATAGGATTCACAGCACCATGTGAAGGATTATTTTCTACCTTAAGTGAACAGTCTCATTTTCTTTGATATGATTTGCATTCCTATCAGCCTCCCTCCATTATCTCGCCCAATGTTGTATGGACGTCCAGTAGTGGCAGTCTTAATTGAATGCAACGTTAATCCTTTCACAACAAGAGCTTTGTCATTATAAGTACAATACGGCACACATAGATTATATGTTAAGGTATGACTGGTGAGATCCCCAAACCCCCTCCTGCTCAACGTTGCTAATACTTCTTAATAGAAAACACTAACAAGAATATAGATTATTTCACAGGCAACACGAGAAAACACAATCTAGCAGGAGCAATGGAAATGCAAGTCATAGCTCTTATGATTAGGTTTGAGCGGTTTTTACAAACTTTTCACCCCAAACTTTATTTGAAGTTCGAGTTTTGCTCAGGGTTCACCTAACCCTCTCTGTTAATGCCCACAACCGGTGCTGGCGTTAACTTTTCACATTTTGCTGGTAAAGTTGCCTGCTGGCATGGGTATTTTGGGGAGGATCTACAATGGGGCTTTTTGCCAGTTGGGAGCCAGTCTGTTTGTGGGTGTTACGGATTGGGGTCTGTGTTAGATTTTTTAAATGTTTCAATTTTTTAAAAAAATGCGAACGGGTCTGCTCATCAATAATTATGTTATATGTCCAAAACAAGGTTGGGCTGACCAGAAAAGTACCAGAAAATCCTTGGGTGGGCTCAAGCTCCAACACTATAATGGACCCAATTGCTTAACGCTAAGGTCTATTTCTAATTAGTACATTAATATTATAAATTATTAGATAATATACCCTACATATTGATTTTGTAGTTGGAAGGGCGATCCCCAATATCACAACACCTGGGATAACCCATTACACCCAAGTTCAACACTGGTCCCAATCCGGGGTGTATCTACATCAGTAGCAGCCATAGTAGCTGCTATCAGACCCACAGTGTCAGGGGGCCCTAGCATCAGACCAGACACACTAAAGAATGGAGGATGATGTACATTATATATACATTATATTCATATTATACTACAATTTATATATAACAAATATGTGATGTGTACATGCTTTATATGTGTGTTTATATATTTTGATGTGTTATACCTGCTGTAGTCAGGAGCAAAAGTGCAGCACAATAAGACTGAGAGAAACATCAGCCACTAGTGGTCAATAATAAAAGTTCACTAGGATTTTGACACTGTGGCCCACATATATCAAAAAGTGTACACTGCACTAGGTGCAGTTTGACTGTGTAGTGTGCAGAGGGTGCCAGATTCCTGAATTCTATTGCACGTTCTTCATAAATCTGGTGCCCCCTGTACTGCTCCGCCAGAGTGCACCCTCTTTTTTATGGTGCACCTTTAACATAGAACTTGCAAAACAATTTCGTCGGACTCTGCATGATAAATGGGGCACACTGTCTGACATTGCATCGGAACACCCTTTCCAGAGCAGAATAATTTTTTGCTTTGGGTATGTTGCAGCCTCATGAATACATATGCAAGCAGTTTGCAATGTAGGACCAGAGTTTTATTTTTTTTATGCCAGGTCCTACCATCATACAGTATGTCCTTAGGGTTGTAGATAGGTGTATGCTACATGTAATGATGTATGATTGTAGTAAAAAAAATAAAACGCTGCACAGCTGGTCATTGGATTCTTCAAGAGGCTGAAGAGGGGCTATCATACGCCATTGTACAAGCTTCAGCATATGATAAATACCCCCATTGTTTCCTTTGATGCCTTCACTGTACCTGTATTTGTAGGAGTCATGCAATAGGAGTCAATAGTCTGGCAATTATTTTAATTGAAATACTGCGGTGAGGTGCAAAATAAAGCAATGTAGTAATCAGAAGTGTTTGTATAGTTGCCGGATTGGTTCAGGAAGGCAGATGACAGATTATTTAGATACAGAGATTTACACTATGAAGTATTGGTAATGAAGTTTACTTCCCATTCACAATAGGTATTATAAGTTATGAGAACATAGGAAATAGCTGTATATGTGGTGCGGTGCTGGTGGGGACCCGGGCCCAGAGCCACAAGGGTTATGACTGCCAGTATGGGTATTGGGGGGCAACCGGGTCCCTGCCGGTGCTGTGCTGTGGCGGTGGATACCATGTGATGCCACACACAATAGCGTAGGGACCCACTAAAACTAGGTCACCATAAAGTGGTTAGTTGCTTATACAATTTGACAATGTAACTAAGAACCTCGAGTTTGTTATATAATGTAGCCTAGCGGTAGTAGATCATTGTGTGTTGTGTGGATGTGCGGTCCAGTTCTTTCTCTCTCCCCATGTTACATAGGAAAGTAATAACTATAGTTTAACATCAGATGGTTGGACAATGCAAATTACAATAGGCAATGAATGAATAGGCAACAGTCATATCTAGGTCTTAGTGCCTGTAGGAGTCCAGATGTCCTTATATAAGACAATCATATTTTACATGATGAGCAAGAGAGCTATTCAGATTCAACCTCGGTAGAAAGGTGATGTATTTGCACAGTTCATAAGCTAAAAAAATGTCAAAATGTAAAAAAAAAACTTAAATTATTTCTCAAAAAATATATTTGCCGTAGCCACGTCCACAATGACTAGAATAACAAATCTAACACTTCAATTAATTTATAGCACTCAGCAAACACAACCAAAAAAATAAATAATAATAATAAAATTAACATTAGAAATGCACTTTTTAGTTACCTCCCCTTGCAGAAATCTTAATTAAAAGGGGTTTGAAACGTCAAGTCTATCCAAAAATAATACCAATAATAAGTACAACTTGTTTTAAAGTAAATCTACCAGCAAAATTTAAACCAGGGACATTTACTCATAGATCCAAGTACAGTGACTGGGGTAATCTATTATATTTGTTATCCATGGCCTCATCAACTTTTACAATTATGATAATGAGACAAAAGGGCTCTGGAGGGCGACAGCAGAACCCTGCCATGCTGTAGTCATATTCCAAACCCAGTTACGAACCCCTTCCAGTAACTACAGTCGTCGGTGGTGGTATCTATCACAGGTGTTTACTGTTTAAATGCTGCAGGCAAAGTCACTGTGGCTATTTTTGCGAGAGTCGTCACTCCCCAGATGTTCCTCCCCAAATTGCAGCACTCTACAGCGTTTTTGCCAGCAGCATTTACATAGTTAACATCCATGATCAGACCAGAGGGGACGGTGTGTAATGTGAATTCCCACAGAGGGATGTACCAGAGAGTCCAGCTACAATCCTGGGAAAGCCCTGCTGCTATAACACAAATATTTGGTTACATAGATATCCAGTGACAATACCAATGCCGTAACTTGAAGCTGATATTGAAGCAGTGCAAAGTCTGTGCCATGTATGGTTTAAAGTACTAGTCTTCTCGTATGGGAAAGTGACAAATGATGGGCCCCCTAAACCTCTTGGGCTCAGATGCGACCGCACCCTCTACACCCCCTCAAGTTACGCCCCTGGACAATACCGTACTCTACCTGCATCATTGAGTATGATTCATCGTGAGTGAGATAACATACAGCACATTTGTTGAAAAAGTTGGTGTCTGATCACAGCTGGGAGGAGGCTGCACTGGGGGAAAGAGTGCCTCTCGCATTCAGTACTTTTTATATGTACATGGCAATTGGCTGAGGGCTTTAGGGATGGGAAAATATTGTTTTTCCTGGAGCGTTGCTTTAATAATGTATTTACACACGACATTTCTGCACACACAGCTCCTAGGACTCGGGATTGTGGAGCAATTGGCAGTTTATGTGAAACCACATGGCCCCATATTACACAGAGTAACTAATGGAGGATACCACATTTGTAGTGTTATGTCCCAACAAATTGCCATGAGTATAGCAGGTCATAGAATACAGTCCATAGTCACTACACACCCTTGTGCATGAGCCCATAAAAAAACCCTGTAATTTATTTGCAGTTCTACGAAAGGCTGCGGTCGTCATCGTGTAATTTCAGAAACTCTTCCCTTCGAAAACTCCCATCAATTTTACATGACATCATTTTACTTATTCATGTGTAGTTTGTGGGATTTTTGCATCCGTATAATAGATCCCTCTATACATTATTACCCGCTCTACAATCGCGGCTTCTGTTCATAGGAGGAATATCATCCCCCGATATAATGTATAATTCACAAAGACCTTAACAGATACTGTAGGGATTCAGTTCAGATAGATTTGGCTCACTCTGTGTTACGTCTATACGAGTAGACCAAACAAACACATTAATGACCCTCCATCCTCTGAGTGGCGCTATAAATGTTTTATTGGCGTCTGAAATCTTTATTAAATATGCAGTTTTCTTTTAATGTTTTATACATAATAATCTGATGCTCTGTCCTGTGAAAACATTGTTAGCATTAGCGAGCTCTTCTACCCGTCCTGTTATTAATATTACTGGGGAGATGAAAATTCTGCCTCTGTAGTACAAAAGCTTCTCGTCGGCTGTAGGTCAATGGATAGCAGCTGACGCTTTCGCGAGTAAATTATCTGGCTTGCCTTCCGAAATGTTTGCTTTTTATCAACCCGGCCGGACGTATTCTGCATAGAAATGATCTTTAATGGTTGGAGAAAGAGTTACATTGTTTGCTGTGAGCAAATATTAAAGATAAACACAAAAAAATCATATCGAGCGAGAGAGAGGAAAGCTTCTTTTCCCTGAGCCTGGCTATAGATAGATCCGGCATAATCAGTTTCTCCCTTTGCATGCTATCGGGGGAAGCGCTCATCCGTGCAATGTAATCACAAAAAACGATAAAAATGGCTTACTTCCGAATTAAAGGTGCTCGAAGGTTGTTTTGAAAAATTGCTAAATGAGCTGAAAACATGAAGTTTTCGAACTTTGTTGTAAAGTTATGTATTTCTCTTAGTTGACATCTAAGGTTTTCTCCTCTAGGACACATTACTCCCAACAAATACACAACAAATCTGGAAAGAACAATGTCCTGTTGTCATGTTGTGGGCCTAAACCTATTGGGCTCAGTTTACCTCTTCACTTGGGGTTTCCGTTTTGTTCTTTAGTTACAAACAGGGGTGCACCAGCCATGAGGCGAGTTGAGCCTCTTGTGTCAGGTAGCACCAACTGCAGCAAAATGGGGCCTGATTCACCCGTGATGGGACCTGATTCTCATCTGATGTCAGCATGGGTGTGAGACACTGCATGGAGAACCCACTAAAAAATAATCTGATGTATGGGGCAAAAAGGACGCCTTTCTATAGGTCGCCTCAGTACGTGTAACAGGAACTAAATAAGAAAACTAAACAGAAAACTTTTTTTCACCTTCTGTTACCCAAAGTGTAAAAAAGAGTAACTTCTGTTATGCCTCAGTTATTCATAGTGTAAAGAATCCCATCGGTTCATGCACTATTTTCTTAGGACTCATGCAGTTTTTAAAGAACGGCACTTGCCCTCCAATCATAGAATTTTATTGTTCTTTTATTGAACATAATCACGTCAACCCAGAAATACTGGTGCTAGTAGTGCAGGGAGGGAGGACAATGTAAGCTCCTTATTCAGATAAGCATAAGCCTCCGGATAAGCTACCCTGCATCCTCCTCTCTCCCTGCACTACTAGTACAGTTGAGGTATGGTTGTAGCTACAGCACTAAATTGTGCAAGGTTCATTGATCACAAACATCGACTTCTACTTAGACCATATATTTGTGTTTTGTTTTCCAAGATATGATGCGACAACATATGATGAAAACCCCACCCCTATGGCAGACACAACAAGAGGCGGCAGCTTTTATATCTAGCCCAGCAGTGCACAGCAGGTGAACTTTCACTTGTAATAGTTCACCTGCTGAAGTGAGTTCAAAGGTGCAGGGAAGGGAAACCCTGTGGGCGTATAAATAAATCACAATTTCTTGTGGTTTATTAGCAATTCCAAATTATTTCAGGACTTCTACACCATTTTTCTGGCATAGAAGCCCTGATAAACCCCCCCTATATTTCAGGAGACAATTGTAAATACGACAGACTGGGGGTCTCAGAATACTGGCGGACATTATAAATTTCCCCCATTGAGTTGAGCATTTTATAATAACATTCTAGGTTCTGTACGACCCATTCTGCCTTCAGTGTCAAAAATCTATAGAGCTAAATATGTTCCTTTAGTTATGTAAAAGACAAGAATTAACCTCAAAGTTGTAATATTTATCCATTTTTACATTTGTAACAATGAGAGCCAGCGATTTAGCAGTTGTTTTTGGGAATCCCGTTGTCAATTTGGCTACTATAATACAATAGTAATTTTGTTGATTTTGAAAATAATTAGACAAAAATGTTCCTTACAGCTGACATGGAAAACTAGTTACCAAGTCTATTATTATACAGCAAGTCTCCATTTATGCTTGATCTGCATTTTCCACAATCAGCTAATTAAAATACCCATGTGTGGAAAGCGGGTGAATTAACAATAAAACGAGGAAAGGTTAGCACCTGAGTATTTGTTTTACCCTGTTTCCATCAGACTAATTGAAACTACAGAAAGCCACTCAATGTTTCGTGTTATTACTATATGAAGCATCTGTAATGAAGCAACTGGAAGAGCGCCCAGACCTTTCTACATGACATGTACACAAGGTGTCATCATATATTTATGTAATCCAGTCAGTTCAAAGCTAAAGGGGTGTGGTTTAACCCCTTCCCAATGTGCGCCATAATCCTGTAATGCATTTTTTTGAAAAATATAAAAAAATCTATAAAAAATTATCAAAAGCTCATACAGTCATAACAATAATAGCATTGAAAGAATCATCAAAAGTTGCACACACCACCCACAGCTCTGTACAGCAAAGTATGAAAAAGTTATTAGAGCCAGAAGATGGCAAAATAAAAAAAAATTGTGCAGGTTTTCATTTTTGTAAATGTATGAAAACATTATAAAACCTATACAACTTTGATATCCCCGTGATCGTACCAACCCAAAGAATAAAGTAGACGGGTCATTTGGGGTGCACAGTGAAAACCGTCAAATCCAAGCCCACAAGAAAACGGCGCAAATGCGTTTTTTCATAATTTTGACTGAATTTGGATTTTTTCTCCTGCTTCCTAGTACTTTGCATAGAATATTCAATACCATCAATAAATTGCAGTTTGTTAAACAGAAAACAGTGAAAAATGGAAATGAAAAAACAAAAAGAGCCAGGTCATTAAGGGGTTATACTAAACTAAAGTTACAAAGAATTACAATTTAGATATTTAAACCATTTTTACCATATATGGTAAACCCTTTTTTTAAAGTGTTGAAAATTCAGAAAATTTCGACATTTGAGAATAAGACATGAAGTATTTTTAATTTAGACATTAGATATTTGTATAAATTTGAACTGCAATTTATGTTAAAATTGTTAAGACATATGTCAGTAAATTAGGAGGGCTTTGCCTGGCCTTAATAAAATAATCAGGCCTTCCCGATCTGCCTCAATCTTGATTGATGTTGAAATAAGAATAAAATTTGAAAAAATGTTTTAAATGTATAATTATTTATAATTTATATTTCATAAATATCACAGATTAAATAACTAGGGAAGTAATGGAATAATTGCTTTTTTATGATTTCAAGTCTTAAAAATGAACAAAGAATTAACACATTGACTTATACAATTCCCACAATTACTGTATGTGTGAAAAAATACAACTCACAGGAAACCTTGTAGAGGACTTGATATCTTCCTGCCAGGTTTTTCATTCAATTCTGTAAATTGAATTTGTGAGATAGTCAAGTAATTCAATACAGAGATTATGGATGTACAGTGCGCCTTCATGTTCATGTAATGGAAAATAAAAGAAATAGTTCACAATGTAAAGAATTACTAAACCTTTAGGACACAATTTTCCTATTATAAACTGTTGTGCATGTAGAAAAAACATTATTTTTGACAATTATATGTCTTGGACCTTTTTTGCCCTTTAGGCTTTATTTTTATTTTATCTAGTGAGCTGGTACTAACTACTATTGTGTCTCCCATACACAGTGTAAATGTGGAACAAAAGATTCTGCATCCCTAAACTGTATACCATAGAAGTTCACTAGTACAGATGGGGCCAACATTAATTTAGCACTAAATTAAAGGCACTCTACTCCATCACTTAATAACATAAAACTGCCTCCAGTGTCTTGCTCAGCACCCCATACTCTTATGTAGTGATGAGCAGATTTGTCAGTATTTGGAACCAGTATGTTTGGCCAAAACTGGATCAAAAGTCTGGGTCCATGGACCAGAATCTGAACACCCGCAATGCTTGCACTGATCATGAGTGTTAACCCTATAAAAGGGCCTGCTTATCAACTGTTCACAACCGAAAATTGAGCTGGCAACAATCGCAAATGATATGCCCCAGGCAAAGCTTCCCAAGGCATGTAAATGCAGGTAGCCATTTTGGCAGCAATCTTGTAGCTCCTCATGACGATCTACAGAAGAGTGTCTATGCGCCGCCATATTGGCTGGAATCTTCAATCCCTGTGGAGTTACAAGGTAACTGCCAAAATGGACGCGCATGCCCACAGCATTTGAAGGATTACAGAGGGGGAGGTGTACTAAACCTGGTCTTCTGACTAAAGTGTTTGTGTTCTCTGGCACCTGTTCCCAAAATATTGCGCTTTGTGTCCCCTCAACTCTTCTACTATGCTGTAGGAGATAAATTTGCATTACTTATTTGCTTTGTTAAAAAAAACTAGTATTATTCCTTCTAAAAGACAATACACATGGAGCTTGCCTATTACTCCCAAAGCGGTACATGTTGTTTTGAGTCCAGTGCATGTGAAGTATCTCTTGACATGCAACCAAAACCTTTGGCAGGCCGCAATTCACAGTCATACGACTGGATGGTCACATAATGATATTGTCTCATTCCCAACAAAGATGAACTGTAAGGAAGGACACAACTATGCAGTAACTATGCAATATCATCTCAGTGTACTTCAGATCTACCTGCCCCCATGTACTGCCACAGATTCTATGAGTGGGATGTCATTGGTTTCTCCCGGTACAGACTTCTATGTGTGTATTTATTAGTGAAATTAGAAAAAATATATGGTACATTCCTGAATTTTTTTTTTATTTTTTGGTTACCTTATTGAGTTATAAAAAATCTTACCACCATATTCAAGATAAATGAATCTAGATGCTATACATGGGCATGAGATGCAATTCCAGACATAGACAGGTGGGGCACTGTTTCTAGAATATGCTAACACTGTTTTTCTATAAAAACAACATGGAGATGTCTTTGAAATACATAAGATAGAAGAGTAAAAATCAAGGATGAGCCGCTGCCTTCCCACTCATATAATAACTCATTAACT
The DNA here is from genome assembly GCA_019512145.1 of Engystomops pustulosus. Lineage (NCBI taxonomy): Eukaryota > Metazoa > Chordata > Amphibia > Anura > Leptodactylidae > Engystomops > Engystomops pustulosus. The sequence goes on from CM033645.1 coordinate 5,850,620, forward strand.
AACTTTATATAATTACAGCTCCATTCCTTAATCAAAGTGTTCATCGTGCTGAATGTAATTAGACTTGTAGGATATCACAGAGAAGAGCAGACCACCTCCAGCTGATCCTCCTAGGTAAGACTCTCAAGCAGGCGAATCAGCAGGAGGGAGCCTTATTTTCTTCTGTTCTTCTCTATATCTTACACGTCTCACCGTAGAATGAAATTCCACTTCTCCTCTTTTACTGATTACATTCAGAATATTAAAGATGTCAATGAATATTCATGGATCGAGAACCTGCACTGAGAATGTAATGAAATGCACATAGGGTCATGACAACCATTGTAAATAGAATTAATTATGTAAAAAGTTGCCCTTAATGTGTCACCGAGAACTATTTTTGGATAGTTTATATTAATTCTATTTCATTGTTATTGGTTGTATTTCATTAAGCTATAATATTTCATAAAGGGATGCGCCCTCTAAACGGTAGTGAGCCTGGTGATACACCTAGCTCTGAACTAGTAATCCACAATGATGAGTTAATACAATATGAGACTAGGGAATTCAGGGGTGGGGCAATTTTCCTTAAATAAAGTTGGTTTAGGCTATTGAGAAGAAAAAAAGTTACAATTCTGTGTATATTTCATCTACTATATCAAAATTACTAGGATAAATACTTTATTAGAAGACAGTGAAACTGACCTAAGAAAAGTGTGCAAGATTTCCAGAAAACCCACTAGTCTCCAGGGAAAGTGAAAAAGGAAGAAGGCATTCCTGCCAAAGTTTGGAGCTCCGTGGTACTAACACAGATCGATTTCCCTCTGCTTCTTGTCTTGTATGGACCAGAAGTGTTGAGGTTTCCATGAAAGTTGTGGGCCATTTATTGGAGACAGAGGTAAAATGGGCGGAAGCAAATATGTCACTGCTGAGGATAAAATGTTCTTTCCTTTGTGAACACTAAATCAGGTTATTGACATACAGTAATGCTTAATCCACCAATCCATTTATAAAGAATCACTTTCCACCACCAACACCAACGCTAACTCTTTGTATGCTTTTATAGGTGTTTTTCCACTGATTCCTGCATAGTTTAAGTATTTTCTCTACATAATGTACATAATGGGGCTCATTTACTAAGGGTTCCCGGAGCGCATTTTCGCCGGGTTTCCCCGACGATTTCCACTTTGTGCCGCATTTAACAGGGGATTTTGGTGCACATGATTGGATTTTGGTGCATCGGCGCCAGCTTGCATGCGACACAAATCGGGAAGGGGGGGGGGGGGGGGCGTCTGGCAACCCCTACGGATTCAGACTGAGAGCTGGATTTAACATTTCGAATTGAAGCAAGTCATGCACTTACAAGCACCCGGAAGAATAAGGTGAACTCCGGTGGACCTCGGCATGGAAGACATGGATGCAGGAACTGGGGTGTACGAGCTACGTGATTCGCGCCAGACTTCATCTTCGTAGGGCCGTCCGAATTGGGGATCGCGACAGGACCAATATCTTAAGTAGTCTTTCTACTGTCATTTGGGAGCGGTTAGGCTTCCTTCTCCCATCTAATACCATTAACTGACAATAGGAGAATTACATAGAATATCAATAAATTGAAGAAAAAAACCCAGGGGATGGGGTAAGAAAAAAAGAACATATATTTGACCAGTTCCTACTTCCCACATTGCTCTAGGAATTACATTTTCAGGCCCTACACCTGAACAAAAATTCCTGAAGTTCACAGTACCTACTTCATCCAATGACTGTCCTCCTCAGATCAAGTAAAGTCCTATGGAAAACAGGGGTCAGTCATTGGTTGAAGTGGGTCCCATAACTGATGGAGCTTCCAGTTGGTTGCAGGAAAATATTGGTATCACACAAGAACCCAGCCCCCATGGGATTTTCTATTTTTATGGAATACCCTTTTAAGCTAATGACAGTGCTCTGAAACAGAAGTGGTCAGAGAAAAAATAATCTGGCCTGGAATCAGCATCACCTATAAAATTATATGTTTGAGATAGTAGAGGCAGTGTTTAACCACTATACTTGCGCAGAAAACAATGGAATTTATCATGGGATTCTTCAGTATCCTAAATTAGTGTTTCCCCACTATAGGGTTGTAGTGCCCTGGTTAATAAGAGGATTGAAGTGGTGGACGTGTTCAAGCACCGAGGTTTAGTTAAGCTGTACTGGATCTGTGACAGTACAAGGTGTAAAGATCAGATGCCCATGGTCAGACACTTTGACCACACATATGCAGTGGTCACTCCTGTTGTGGGAAATGGAAGGAGAGAGAAATGGGAGCTCTATGATCTAGTGATCCATTGGGCATAAAAAGGTTGGAGACCAGAGACTTAATGGTTATAGTTGGATAATATATATAGACAATATGTATACATTTTACAGAAACTAAATTGTTATTATTATGGAGATGTTAAAGGAAACCTACCACCATGGATCTACCGATTAAGGTATATCCGGTGGTAGGTGCATCTAAGGATAGCCCTTTTTAGGGATAATCCTTTACTCCACTATATCTTTTATTATCTTTAATCAGGGAATATGCTAATTTTCTAAAGAGACTACTGGGGCATGGAGTAGCTGGAGCTGAGACTACACGGAGCGGCTAGTCCACCCCCCCAGTAAAATCCTTGATTCTCCTACCTAGACATCTTGCAACGACAAGGAGCTGCGCATACTTGTCCGCAAACCCGGAGTTCTGTGCATACACAGAATGCTGGTTGATGGCTGCACAATCTCTGCTTCGAAGAGATACTGCGCATGCGGAAGTCCGATTTTGCAGCTGAGTGCGCACAGCTCCTTGTAGCTGCACGCTGAAGCTATCTGGTAAGAGGATCAAAAAGGCTACTGGGTTGTGGCATAGCTGCGCCGTGTAGTCTCAGCTCAGGCTACTCCACGCCCCAGTAGCCTCTTTAGAAAATTTGCATATTCCCTGATCAAAGATAATAAAATATATAATGGAGTAAAGGATTAGCCCAAAACAGCCCTATCCTTAATAGGTAGGTCCGTGGTGGTAGGTTTCCTTTAAGCAGGGTTCTAACTGCTAATTTGTTGAATACCACCCAACAGCAATAGAAACAAGACCTTTAGATCAGTCTTTCCAGGAACGTCCCTTCACGATATCTCGTGCTAATTATAAATTGAAGAAAAAAACCCAGGGGATGGGGTAAGAAAAAAGAAACTATATTTGACCAGTTCCTGCTTCCCACATTGCTCTAGGAATTACATTTTCAGGCCTACACCTGAACAAAATTCCTGAAGTTCACAGTACCTACTTCATCCAATGACTGTCCTCCTCAGATCAGTAAGTCCTATGGAAAACAGGGGTCAGTCATTGATTGAAGGGGTCCCATAACTGATGGAGCTTCCAGTTGGTTGCAGGAAATATTGGTATCACACAAGAACCCAGCCCCCATGGGATTTTCTATTTTTATGGAATACCCTTTAAGCTAATGCAGTGCTCTGAAACAGAAGTGGTCAGAGAAAAAATAATCTGGCCTGGAATCAGCATCACCTATAAAATTATATGTTTGAGATAGTAGAGGCAGTGTTTAAACCACTATACTTGCGCAGAAAACAATGGAATTTATCATGGGATTCTTCAGTATCCTAAATTATTCTTTCCCCACTACAGGCAGTCCGGGTTACATACAAGATAGGGACTGTAGGTTTGTTCTTAAGTTGAATTTGTATGTAAGTCGAAACTGTATTTTATCATTGTAGTTCCCGCAATTTTTTTTTTGCCCCAGGACAATTGGAGTTTCAAATTTTTTTGCTGTAATAGGACCAAGAATATCAATAAGCTTCATTGCAGACAATTTAAGCTGATTATTGCAGTCTGGGACTATTTTAAAGCATCCAGAGAGCTTCACCCGAGGTCACCAGTGGGCAGAGGGGTCTGTCTGTCTATGGGTGTCTGTAAGTCGGGTGTCCTTAAGTGGGGCCGCCTGTTAGGGTTGTGTGCCCTGGTTAGAGTATTGAGTGGTGGACGTGTTCAAGCACCGAGGTTTAGTTAGCTGTCTGGATCTGTGCAGTCAAGGTGTAAGTCAGATGCCCATGGTGCACCTTTAACACACTATGCCAGTGGTCCCTCCTGTTGTGGGGTGGAAGGAGGAGAATGGGAGCTCTTGATCTAGTGTCCTTGGGCATAAAGGTTGTTGAGACCTCTTTAGAATGTTATCATTGTCTTTTTATTTGGGTGTTGGCCTCCCCTGTCTACGATTGGTTTCGTGGTGGTGCCTCTCCGTGTGTGGATGCCTGTTTGGGATCTCCTTTTGTCAATTTTCTATTTTTTTTCTTTAATCAGGGAAATGCTAATTTTCTAAAGAGACTACTGGGGCATGGAGTAGCTGGAGCTGAGACTACACGGAGCGCCTAGTCCACCCCCCCCCCCCAGTAAAATCCTTGATTCTCCTACCTAGACATCTTGCAACGACAAGGAGCTGCGCATACTTGTCCGCAAACCCGGAGTTCTGTGCATACACAGAATGCTGGTTGACGGCTGCACAATCTCTGCTCCGAAGAGATACTGCGCATGCGGAAGTCCGGTTTTGCAGCTGAGTGCGCACAGTTCTTGTAGCTGCACGCTGAAGCTATCTGGTAAGAGGAACAAAAAGGCTACTGGGTTGTGGCGTAGCTGGCCATGTAGTCTCAGCTCAGGCTACTCCACGCCCCAGTAGCATCTTTAGAAAATTTGCATATTCCCCGATCAAGATAATAAATATATAAGGAGTAAAGGATTAGCCCAAACAGCCCTATCCTTAATAGGTAGGTCCGTGGTGGTAGGTTTCCTTTAAGCAGGGTTCTAACTGCTAATTTGTTGAATACCACCCAACAGCAATAGAAACAAGACCTTTAGATCAGTCTTTCCAGGAACGTCCCTTCACGATATCTCGTGCTAATTTGTTGAATACCACCCAACAGCAATAGAAACAAGACCTTTAGATCAGTCTTTCCAGGAACGTCCCTTCACGATATCTCAACGTTTGATTATGCAGGGATCAGCTATGAAGATAGAATTGTTCCCACATCCATAACATCTCGATGCATAAGCGTTAGATTCTCTCAAACTAGATATGACGCTTTCTGTTATCACTTAATACGGAGATCTTTATCCCTTAGCAAATATCTATTAAGGTTTCACAGCATGGAGCTGCTCACTTATGTATAGAAATATATTATATTATGAAACTGGAGCCGACAAATCTATGAAAACCACATCACGTCATTGATCATAATAAATATTCGGTATCACAATGTATAGTGGGTGTGAAATACCCAGATACAAATCCATAGGAAGCTTTAGGTTGTAACATTAGGAGGTATTTTAGTAGGATGAACTGAAGCAAATTTAGTTCTATTTCAAGTGGAAAATTTTATGCTAATTGAATGGATTTTTTAGCGATATGATAATTTAGACAATTGTAACCCCCAGCTGTGGAAAAATTAGTGTGCAGCCTAAAATAAGCGAAATTTAAATGAGTTCTAATGATTTCATTTGAGTCACAAATATTGTCACTTTAACTAATCTTAAAGAATCAAGCAAAACTATTGTATAGAGAAAAATCTACTTATTAAAAATCTATGCCTATATTTGGATTGTTATTGAAGAAAAACGCTGATACGTTACATTTTGTTGGAATGTAAAGTTGTGGAGGAATGAGTTTTGAATTCAAAAAGTAGGAAATTGCAAAATATAAAAAAGAAGTTGCCATATCCAGATGTATCCTTCTATTGCATATTTGTCACACTTAAAGGGAACCTGTCACCAGGAATGTCATGTTTAGCTGGTGACTGGTTCCAATAGTCTATGCTGCTTTGATTTTAAAATAGCATTTGTCAGCATTCTGAATACTGCCACTTTCTACTTAATAAAAATTTATTTCACATAACCTGGCTCTCTGCCATAAGCGTGTGGTATGTTCCAGGGGAAAGTGGGGAGTAGGCCGCAGTCTGTGTGCCTGTGTCTCATTCTTCTCATCATTACTCTACTCCACACCATCCAACTCCTTCCATTGCCTGCTCAATGTACATGACAAGAAGTGGGGAGGGAGCTAGAGGAATGTGGAGGATAGGAAACTGAGACACAGGCAGACAGGCTATTCCCACCTGGGACTCACCACATGCTGCTGGCAGGGTGCCAGATAATGTGAAATAAATATTTATAAGGTAGTGAAATTATTCAAACTACTGATAGAGGCATTTTTTCCTGTCGATACTTATCAACTATGCCCGAGATAAGTAATAAGTGTCTAATCACTAGTTGGTGATGAGTTGACCCAAACCTTGAGGGTTTATGTTCCTGAACCTGAACATCACTCACTAAGAAAAAACACTTTTTTGCAAATGAGCCTCAGGGGCTATGGAATCCAGCACCTGGGCTCACTTGCATAATTTTAAAAGCCTTTTTTTCTTAAAAACACAGGCAAAAGAAACTTAAAGAAGAGCAGATCCTGCCATAAGAGGTACACACCAGTCAGTCACACATGTCAGTGTGCTTGGTTTACAATCCTTCATCCCGGTGGTAGATGAAGCACTTAAAAGAACAATAAAAAACTTCAGATCACCTGCCTTTGTGTCCTTTTGTAAAAAAGATGGCAGCTTCCCCGATAGTTATGTTTTTATTCACAGTACAGATAACTACGAACTTGTGAATTAGAAGCAGAGTAATATACAGAGATAAAGGATCCCCCATCGTGTCCTCCAATCACCTGACCAAGACAGCATTGGGAGGAACAGGAGGATTAAATAAAAGGACGCCAATAGAGTATTAAAACAAACATACAATACAGGGCACAAATCAGTTAAGTAAGCAAAAGAAAAAAAAAGGTAAGTAAAAAAACCTTTATTATACAAAAGCATGGGAGCAATATACTGTATGATAGAATGTACGAAAATACATGAGAGCAAACTTTTATAAATACCTATTGATTTTCTGTTTTCCCGATGTATCCCAATTATCCATACATTCTGCCATATAGTCCTCCCATGTTTTTGTATACCATAATAATGATTTTTGTTTCGTTTTTATATGATCATTTTACCTTCTTATCTCATTTTTGCCCTCCATTGAATAAGAGCAGAATGGGCGTCACTTCCATCTCTGCATATTGGTTGTGCCTGATGAAGGCTCTTGTACTGAGCCGAAAAGCGTCACCTTTGGCTATCGGGTTCGTTTTCTGTTCGAGCGCCGGTTCCCCTCTTACAGTTTACTTGAGCTTCCCCTATGGTCTCTGCATATAACACTGCTTCTTGTTCACAAGGTTGTAGTTATCTGTGCCATGAATAAGGATGTAACTGTCAGAAACACATAGGGAGCAGGCTACCGTCTTTATATTATTCACACCTTGGAGAAAACGTTTTCAATGCTACTAATTAATTTTGGGTTTTAACTGAGAATTTTAGAAACTGGAAGCCTTTTTTTCTATATGGTACAAGTAGTCCTTAGCATCGACCCCAACAGAACCGGTATATGAAGGTATAAGTTAATTGGTTTATTCAAATTTGAATGCAACGCAATCTACTTGTATGGAAATCCAAGAACTCAAGTTTACCGAGGTCTGGACTAACCTGATATCCTGTGGTCATACTGTGTCCTCACATTTATTGCCAAACATTGCTCAATGCAAAAAATTAGCTCTAATCTGCAGACTTATCCGGCCATCATTTCATTTTTTTCTTTGCTCTGAACCGATAGAAGGAAATTAAAGCTAAGATTTTGCAGTAATTGCAGCTTTGAGCAATGTTGGTAAATAATCAAAAGGAAGGTCATGATCTGCAGCGAGAAAGAACATTTTATGAAATTAACTATGAGGCAACCAGAAACAGACATATAGGCTGTAAAGGTGGACATTGAGTAAAAAGAGGGAAATTGTATTAGTCTATGAGGAATATAAGATGGCTGGTGACATGTGGTGGTAACAGATGCAAGAAAACATTGTCAATTCAATTGTGGAATTATGACAATAAGATAGGAGCTAGACCTGCAAATCTAAAGTCCTTCTAAAGTCCTTCATCAGGTGTCCCAAGAGTACAAGTTCTGTCTAGTGATTAGTGTCATCCACTGAATCGGGTGTGTCATGTAACAACATTAGAACTTTCCAGAAGTTGGATGGGGTATATCTGTTAGGCTCAGTAGAGTCTCCTGACTTCTTCACATTAGGACATCTGTTACATGCAGAAATCAAAACTAGATTTAAGCATAATAGAATCTCAAGTGTCAAAGATTTAGAAGGCTTGTTCTATGCTGAACAGCCATCATCTGCAACAAGATAAGTGCAGGATTGCTGGAGGACTCACCAGTGGGACCAACACAAGAACAAGATAACGTCTCCTCTGTTAGAATGGAGTGTTGTTTGAAAAAAGCATAGTGGATTTACCCAAAATTCCATTCATGCAATTGCTTGGAGCTCCATTCGATGGTGAGATGCAGCCTGGACCAATTATTTTTAAAAAATTAAGAGTGTAGCTCTTATCTGTTATTGAGAACCATTGGCAGGACTTACAGTAATAAGATACTCATGCATCTTGTATGGATATTGGAAACATTTTTTGACAAGGAATTTAGCACCAAAATTAACCTACTTAAACCAACCACTATGTTACGTGCCACATGCCACCAATATATTTGTTTTTATTGTCTAGTTGCTCCTTCAACTTTCAAGAATATGCAAATTAGGCTTAAATGATTCAACAGAGCACCACAGGGCTCCGGCTCCACATCTTGCTTGACTCAGAAGTGATGTAACTGACAAGGCGGAAGGAAGAGAGAAGGAGCTGGGTGGTGGAAGAGTAGCAGGGGGTATTGAAATTGATGTAGAGCCACAGCAATGAGGTGTCACTGAGCACTTAAAGAACTTCAGCGCAATTTTCAGATTTAACTTTAGGCAAAGAATAAGAATCTATAAAATAAAAACAATGGCATTGGTGGCATGTGTAGGCTTAGCCCTAGCATAGCAATTAGTTTGAGTAGGTAAGTTTGAGTGTTGGATTCTCTTTAAGTGTTTGATTGTGAGGCATAGCCAGAGGGTAGTCAGTTCCTTATCCTCAGACTAGCAAAATGAAAACTCTCTGTGGGCATCCAGAGGGTCACCCCAACACAGCATTTACCAAACAGGACTTAGGACATCTTTCTCCAGTCCCATGCCATAAAGTATGTACCATTCTCAGTGCTATTTTAAAGTGACATGTCCTTAGCTTCCTGGGACTACACGAAGAGCAACAAGGTATGGACAGAGCTAAATTATCATTGGAGCTCCTGCTCTGGGCCTCACAATTCTTCATGTTAAGGGGTCCTAGTGGGAAGCTACAATAATAATCCGAATTTCTCCTCCTTCTTCCTAGTAATTTGGTGCCCTACGGACACTTATATGATTGAAAGCACGACAAAGTAAGAGGAATGCTAATGGGGAGAAACCACTTAAAAATAACTTTGAATATATTCTAATCAGATGAGGAAAATAAACCTCAAAAATATGAAATATAAAAAGTTGGCAACATGGTCCACATGAACCAATGACTTGATTGCTGCATTCCCACTCACTATTTTGGAGAAGGAAACCCCTTGCCTCTACCATCAAACTAGGCTTCTGCCCTGAAGAATTTGTTAGACATATCCGTTACTCATATAGCTGCTAATTGTTCATCTGATCCAAGCATTACTATTTGGTAATTTATTTTCCCCTTAAGAGCCTACATGTGCAGGCGAAATATGCCATGTTGGGATACATGGACCTACAGGCTTGATCAACTTTAATCTTTTTACCTCTCTGTGGAACATACTGGTCTTCTATCATCAACCACCAATTACTACGGGACATAGATGATTCAGGACAGTACAGCCATTTAGGCACAGGTTTTGGTCGGGGGCAGTTGTTTAGCACTGTCACTACAAGTTGAGGTAACTAGGGGATACTTGGGCATTTCCCAGTGTATTAGGTCTCTTAGGATTTCCCTTATTTAAGAGACACTTGTGGGCTCCTATCCTTTTAATTTATTGGAGGCCTTCAGACATTCATGAAGTTATTTACCGACTATCTTATAGATAAATGTACATTGTGAGAAAACACATTAAACATACAAAACAAATAACAAATCCAACAGTAACAAGTTTGTCATTCAGTAAAACACAACATCACAGGATAGAAATTGAAGTTAACTGAATTATCTTACATTAATGAGTTGCCATGGTAGAAATAAATAGGTAATAATTACTAGTTGAAATCTTCTGCATCTATATCATTATCAGCCAACACGCCCGGAGGGATTTCAGTGGTGTTGCCTAGTATTGTGCTAAAACCTTTAATTAGAGCTGTTAATAACACTCGTCTATTAGAAGTGAAAATGGGGTCTACTTGTGACACGGTGAAGAAACAAGTTAGCTTTGGTGTTAAAGTAATGAACACTCAACTGTGTTAAAAATGTCACTTTTATGACATTAACTCACAGGGCTAAGTAGTTTTTTGTTTGTTTTGTGATTTTCCTGAAAATGGTATTGAACCACGTATTTCGATATAATGGCATATTTAGTGCTGATTATTACAGAGCACTATTATTTGCGTTAAAGTGGAATTCACATCTGGGGATTCACAATTCATTTAATTCATCTGCAATATACAGTTGGTCCCCTACTGAAGAACACCCAACTTACAGACGACCCCTAGTTACAAACGGAATTCTGGATGTTGGTAATTTACTGTACTTTAGCCTTAGGCTACAATTATCAGCTATAACAGTTATCACAGGTGTCTGTAATGAAGATGTATTGTTAATCCTGGTTCTTATGACAATAAAACATTTTTAAAATCCAATTGTCACAGAGTTACAGTTGCAGTTATAAAATATACAGTTCCGACTTACATACAAATTCAACTTAAGAACAAACCTACGGAACCTATCCTGTAGGTAACCCGTGGATTGCCTGTATACACATTTCTTCATTTGCATTTTAGAAAAAAAAATTTACCTTTGTGAAGATAATTTATCGTAAATGTTGCCATATTGTGCTTTCGAAAAAAGATAGTTGTCCTTGGAAATGGCCATCCCCGCACTTTGGCAACGGTGGCCACGCATGTGTTATTGAGTCCTATTGATTCCATTGATCACAGGATGGCTGTGGGATATTCAGTAAATCCCGATTATTTCACATGCAGTAACAATTTGTTTCACTCCCATGTCAGTGGTTAGAGGGGTGTAAAGGGGAGTGGTCATGATGGATGGGGCGTGTACACAGGGGGTGTAGTTAAAGATTGAATTGAAGGGCCACCAATTTAAGTTTATGTTCTAAATTTATAAGTGATTGATTACACTTAAAGGATATTTACCACTTAAAAACCAAAAAAAAAGGCTAGAAATATTCACTTTTGCTCCACTTCATCTTGATCTCGGCACTGTTCGATAGTCTTGGCATGGCAGGATCACCTAGAAAAGAAAGTTATAATTAGCCCGGAGCGCCCTCTTGAGTGACGTCACCTCCCTCATAGCATGTCTGGAGCATCGGACAAATTGTGATGCCGGTGCATCAAGACTAGTGACGGACAGTGCCGAGATCAAGATGAAGAGGAGTGGAGGTGAGTATTTCTAGCCTTTTGTGTTTTTAAGTGGAAACCTGCCATTTGATTTCATGCATTATGAACCAAACATTCGTTGAGAATGCTACACTACTACCACACTGATGTAGGCACATATCTTGAGGCTCTGTTGCTTCTGTGCCTGCCTCGGTGCTTCTCCTCTCTCATTAACTATGCAAAATTATGTAATAACTGTGTTGTGCCTCACAGGTAGAAGTAGTCAATCGCTGCACCATCCCCCAGCTGCTGTGGATAAGTCATCCAGCTTAGGTTGATTAGTCTTGTCTGGACAGTGCAGGAAGCTCCGTGTGATATGTTAATCAATGGAAGGCTGAAGCAATACTGATTTCCCAAGATCCTGAATGTTATAATTGTTTTTTCATCAAAACCACTCAGCTCAGGGATTAAACAAGATGTATGCCTGCATCAGTGCAGCTACAGCATTCTCAATGTATATTTGGTTCATAATGCATAAAAACAAATGGTAGATTTCCTTTAAAGCAGTGCTCTCTGCCTCTACTGTTCATGCAAATCCATATCTGATGTATTATTTATTGTCTGGATTGGGATCTTTATTGTTACTAATTTTCTTGCCTGAGATAAGTTTTGTTATATTTTTTTCTGTTCTTGGATCTATATTATTATTTCTTACCTGTTCTGGTGTCTGTAATATCATTCATTATCTGTAAAGATTAGAGGACCTAATGGTTTGGTTTCGGCATTTGGGTTTGGCCACCCGAGCCTGACAAATTGCCAGATTGGCAGCCAAACAGGACACTCTCTGGCCAATCATAGCCATAGTTAGTTGCTAGAGGAAGCAATATATCAGTGTTTGGCAGCCGAACACTGAACCCGACTATCAGGTCAGCTCATCTCTAATTGTCTCATCTGAGGTCTATTACTCATTCCTTGGTCTTGTGTCTTTTATATTGTTATAATAGTGTCTTCTGGTTTGGGATTTTATTATCTATTGCTCCAAAAATTACTGGGGTGGAGGTTTTTGATGCTTCTGGGGAATTTTCTTGGAGGCGTTTGGCGCAGCACCCCATTATTTATTGTTTGTGGGGTGGTATTTTGTTCTGTGATTTGTGGTCACAAGTGGGGATAATAAAAATAAGCCCCATAGAAGAAATAATGTACCCCTGGTCCGGAGTCAGAAACCCACTGATTGAAATGGAACCGTGGCCGTGTCTGATTTTCCACACAGATTGGACATTTCATTATGCAGTTCAACATGAGCTCGCACATTGATGGCACAAACACTGAAAACACTTATTTATTATCTATGGTTCTTGGAGACCCCTAAAATATAAAAGGTTCATACAATTTGTGTGAAATGGACCTCATTTAGCTTTTTCCTGTAGTTTTGTGCCTCTTCTTCTGTTATATTCATGAGCTTCCTCCAGGGAGCATCAGGTCATGAGACAATGTAGTTAATCTCCCTCCAGACCCTTCTTCTAATTTCAGTTTTATCCGCCGTGTACTGTATATCGTGGACCTTGTTGTTGGCGAGTTACTGAACTGATATAGTTGTTACTTTTTAGTTTGCTTTTTCGGTGACATTTCAAACAACAAGGAAATTTATACACGTTATAAAAGCGGCCATTTTAGCCTAGTGGATGAGGGGGCTCTAATTTGTTACTTGGAAAACATTGTAACCTTTTCACATAGCCTCCAGCTTATAATGATTACTACTGGAAATAAAATCTCAACTGCTTCAGAGGTGGAGGTTACGTTCCCTTTACTGTAGTTTTCTTTGTTTTTATTGCTCAGTTTTTTTTCTGTTTACATTAAAAATGAAAAAAAAGATATCTGCGGAGAGAGGAATGAAAACTGGTGTCATAGCATAGAGAGATCAACTGATGCGCTGCAGAGGTCTTATGGCATGGAGGGTTCAGCTGATGGCCCTGCAGAGGTGCTATGGTATGGAGGGAACAGGTGATGGTGCTGCAGAGGTGTAATGGCATGGAGGGATCAGCTGATGGCCCTGCAGAGGTGCTATGGTATGGAGGGAACAGCTGATGGTGCTGCAGAGGTGTTATGGCATGGAGGGAGCAGGTGATGACACTGCAGAGGTGTAATGGCATGGAGGAATGGTTAATGATCCTGCAGAGTTGTTATGGCATGGAGAGTTCAGCTGATGGCACTGCAGAGGTGCTATGGCATGGAGGGATCAGCTGATGGCACTGCAGAGGTGCGATGGCATGGAGGGATCAGCTGATGGTGCTGCAGATGTGCTATGGCATGGAGGGATCAGCTGATGGTGCTGCAGATGTGCTATGGCATGGAGGGATCAGCTGATGGTGCTGCAGAGGTGCTATTAAAAAAGATTATTCCTGCCCTAAAACACCATAACGGAAAATAGCACCTAAATGTCCGAATCACCACTTTTTTGCCAGTTTTTCGTTCAAAGAATATTTGAAAAAATGATCAAACTGCCATATAGGTCCCAAATTGATAAGTTACAATACCAGCACACCCCCTTGAGGAAGCGACGGCGAAACGTGCGTCGGGGTGCTGTGGTGGTGGCTTGTTGATTCGGAATCCTATTGGTAGGCACTTGTAGGTTATACTATGCCCCGTTTTGGGCATCGTCAATACTTGTTATCATTTACTATGTGATTATCCTCATGTGCCCAGGTGTGATATCCCACTGTGGAATAATACTGTTGTTGACTTCTGACCACCACCTTTTGTGTTGTTGTTGTTGTGGTTTTATCTTGTTTTTAATATATTCCTGGATTGTCTATTTTGTCGTACAATAAAAACTTAACTTATAATATGGTATTGGCTTATTGTTGATGTTAAATTAAATTGATCCTATATACTTTATTTTTTGGTATTCATCTTTTGATAGGTATAGGGATTACAATAGATTGTAGAGGGTATTTTTGTTGGTATTCATACCTGGTATAGGTCTATACAGTACACTAAAGTGTAAAAAGGTTATTGTCCTCAGAATTTGGCAAAATGGCAATTTTTTCTTTTGTACAAAACGTTTTAATTTTAAAAATCTACTAAATCCTTATAAAGCCTATATAAAGGCAGTATCCCTGTGATCCTATTAACACAAAGAATAAAGAGGAATTGTCATTTGGAGCACAGAATGAACGCCGTAAAAATAGTGCCCACAAGAAAACTCTGCAAATGTGTTTTTTTTGCCAATTTCATTGCACAGTTTTCCAGTACAGTGCATAGAATATTAAATGATGCCACTGAAAAGAACAATTTGTCCCGCAAATAACAAGCCCTCATACACTGACACTGAGTTATTGCCTAATAGAAATCCAACCCCTACTGAATTTTCCCACTTCGGTCTTTGCTATGGATATGTGTGCCACTAAGAGCTAAACACAACGGTAGCAAGTCCCCCTGCTAATTCCTCACAAAATGGTAAAAGATGCAAATTAAAATAAAAAAAGTAGAACGTTATTGTAGCCCTAAGAAGGGCTGTTGGGTTCTTTGAGAATCACTCCTGCCTAACAGTAAGCTAATAGAACACCCTAACGCTTTCCCTGACCAGCAGCAGCTCTCTCCCTAGCGGCATCCAGAGACAGAATGATCCGAGCAGCGCGGCCAGCGGCTAGTCTATCCCAGGGTCACCTGATCTGGCCAGCCAACCACTGCTATCGACGTGTAAGGGTACCACGTCATGCTGGGTGGAGTGCAGAGTCTCCTGGCTTGTGATTGGCTCTGTTTCTGGCCGCCAAAAAGCAAAACGGCGGGAGCTGCCATTTTCTCGAGCGGGCAAAGTATTCGTCCGAGCAACGAGCAGTTTCGAGTACCCTAATGCTCGACCGAGCATCAAGCTCGGACGAGCATGTTCGCTCATCTCTAATACTCATGCATCTTGTATGGATATTGGAAACATTTTTTGACAAGGAATTTAGCACCAAAATTAACCTACTTAAACCAACCACTATGTTACGTGCCACATGCCACCAATTTATTTGTTTTTATTGTCTAGTTGCTCCTTCAACTTTCAAGAATATGCAAATTAGGCTTAAATGATTCAACAGAGCACCACAGGGCTCCGGCTCCACATCTTGCTTGACTCAGAAGTGATGTAACTGACGAGGCGGAAGGAAGAGAGAAGGAGCTGGGTGGTGGAAGAGTAGCAGGGGGTATTGAAATTGATGTAGAGCCACAGCAATGAGGTGTCACTGAGCACTTAAAGAACTTCAGCGCAATTTTCAGATTTAACTTTAGGCAAAGAATAAGAATCTATAAAATAAAAACAATGGCATTGGTGGCATGTGTGGGCTTAGCCCTAGCATAGCAATTAGTTTGAGTAGGTAAGTTTGAGTGTTGGATTCTCTTTAAGTGTTTGATTGTGAGGCATAGCCAGAGGGTAGTCAGTTCCTTATCCTCAGACTAGCAAAATGAAAACTCTCTGTGGGCATCCAGAGGGTCACCCCAACACAGCATTTACCAAACAGGACTTAGGACATCTTTCTCCAGTCCCATGTCATAAAGTATGTACTATTCTCAGTGTTATTTTAAAGTGACATGTCCTTAGCTTCCTGGGACTACACGAAGAGCAACAAGGTATGGACAGAGCTAAATTATCATTGGAGCTCGTGCTCTGGGCCTCACAATTCTTCATGTTAAGGGGTCCTAGTGGGAAGCTACAATAATAATCCGAATTTCTCCTCCTTCTTCCTAGTAATTTGGTGCCCTACGGACACTTATATGATTGAAAGCACGACAAAGTAAGAGGAATGCTAATGCGGAGAAACCACTTAAAAATAACTTTGAATATATTCTAATAAGATGAGGAAAATAAACCTCAAAAATATGAAATATAAAAAGTTGGCAACATGGTCCACTTGAACCAATGACTTGATTGCTGCATTCCCACTCACTATTTTGGCGAAGGAAACCCCTTGCCTCTACCATCAAACTAGGCTTCTGCCCTGAAGAATTTGTTAGACATATCCGTTACTCATATAGCTGCTAATTGTTCATCTGATCCAAGCATTACTATTTGGTAATTTATTTTCCCCTTAAGAGCCTACATGTGCAGGCAAAATATGCATGTTGGGATACATGGACCTACAGGCTTGATCAACTTTAATCTTTTTACCTCTCTGTGGAACATACTGGTCTTCTATCATCAACCACCAATTACTACGGGACATAGATGATTCAGGACAGTACAGCCATTTAGGCACAGGTTTTGGTCGGGGGCAGTTGTTTAGCACTGTCACTACAAGTTGAGTTAACTAGGGGATACTTGGAAATTTCCCAGTGTATTAGGTCTCTTAGGATTTCCCTTATTTAAGAGACACTTGTGGGCTCCTATCCTTTTAATTTATTGGAGGCCTTCAGACATTCATGAAGTTATTTACCAACTATCTTATAGATAAATGTACATTGTGAGAAAACACATTAAACATACAAAACAAGTAACAAATCCAACAGTAACAAGTTTGTCATTCAGTAAAACACAACATCACAGGATAGAAATTGAAGTTAACTGAATTATCTTACATTAATGAGTTGCCATGGTAGAAATAAATAGGTAATAATTACTAGTTGAAATCTTCTGCATCTATATCATTATCAGCCAACACGCCCGGAGGGATTTCAGTGGTGTTGCCTAGTATTGTGCTAAAACCTTTAATTAGAGCTGTTAATAACACTCGTCTATTAGAAGTGAAAATGGGGTCTACTTGTGACACGGTGAAGAAACAAGTTAGCTTTGGTGTTAAAGTAATGAACACTCAACTGTGTTAAAAATGTCACTTTTATGACATTAACTCACAGGGCTAAGTAGTTTTTTGTTTGTTTTGTGATTTTCCTGAAAATGGTATTGAACCACGTATTTCGATATAATGGCATATTTAGTGCTGATTATTACAGAGCACTATTATTTGCGTTAAAGTGGAATTCACATCTGGGGATTCACAATTCATTTAATTCATCTGCAATATACAGTTGGTCCCCTACTGAAGAACACCCAACTTACAGACGACCCCTAGTTACAAACGGAATTCTGGATGTTGGTAATTTACTGTACTTTAGCCTTAGGCTACAATTATCAGCTATAACAGTTATCACAGGTGTCTGTAATGAAGATGTATTGTTAATCCTGGTTCTTATGACAATAAAACATTTTTAAAATCCAATTGTCACAGAGTTACAGTTGCAGTTATAAAATATACAGTTCCGACTTACATACAAATTCAACTTAAGAACAAACCTACGGAACCTATCCTGTAGGTAACCCGTGGATTGCCTGTATACACATTTCTTCATTTGCATTTTAGAAAAAAAAATTTACCTTTGTGAAGATAATTTATCGTAAATGTTGCCATATTGTGCTTTCGAAAAAAGATAGTTGTCCTTGGAAATGGCCATCCCCGCACTTTGGCAACGGTGGCCACGCATGTGTTATTGAGTCCTATTGATTCCATTGATCACAGGATGGCTGTGGGATATTCAGTAAATCCCGATTATTTCACATGCAGTAACAATTTGTTTCACTCCCATGTCAGTGGTTAGAGGGGTGTAAAGGGGAGTGGTCATGATGGATGGGGCGTGTACACAGGGGGTGTAGTTAAAGATTGAATTGAAGGGCCACCAATTTAAGTTTATGTTCTAAATTTATAAGTGATTGATTACACTTAAAGGATATTTACCACTTAAAAACCAAAAAAAAAGGCTAGAAATATTCACTTTTGCTCCACTTCATCTTGATCTCGGCACTGTTCGATAGTCTTGGCATGGCAGGATCACCTAGAAAAGAAAGTTATAATTAGCCCGGAGCGCCCTCTTGAGTGACGTCACCTCCCTCATAGCATGTCTGGAGCATCGGACAAATTGTGATGCCGGTGCATCAAGACTAGTGACGGACAGTGCCGAGATCAAGATGAAGAGGAGTGGAGGTGAGTATTTCTAGCCTTTTGTGTTTTTAAGTGGAAACCTGTCATTTGGTTTCATGCATTATGAACCAAACATTCGTTGAGAATGCTACACTACTACCACACTGATGTAGGCACATATCTTGATGCTCTGTTGCTTCTGTGCCTGCCTCGGCGCTTCTCCTCTCAAATTAACTATGCAAAATTATGTAATCACTGTGTTGTGCCTGACAGGCAGAAGTAGTCAATCGCTGCACCATCCTCCAGCTGCTGTGTATAAGTCATCCAGCTCAGGTTGATTAGTCTTGTCTGGACAGTGCAGGAAGCTCCGTGTTATATGTTAATCAATGTAAGGCTAAAGCAATCCAGATTTCCCAAGGTCCTGAATGTTATAATTTTTTTTTCAGCAAAACCACTCAGCTCAGGGATTATGTGTTGTGTGCCTGCATCAGTGCAACTACAGCATTCTCAAGGTATATTTGGTTCATAATTAGAGATGAGCGAACACTAAAATGCTCGGGTACTCGTTATTCGAGACGAACTTTTCCCGATGCTCGAGTGCTCGTCTCGAATAACGAACCCCATTGAAGTCAATGGGAGACTCGAGCATTTTTCAAGGGGACCAAGGCTCTGCACAGGGAAGCTTGGCCAAACACCTGGGAACCTCAGAAAAGGATGGAAACACCACGGAAATGGACAGGAAACAGCAGGGGCAGCATGCATGGATGCCTCTGAGGCTGCCTAATCGCACCATTATGCCAAAATTATGGGCAACAGCATGGCCATGACAGAGTGACCGAATGAGGCTAGATAGCATCTAAAACATCCAATAATTGACCCTGACACTATAGGGGACGGCATGCAGAGGCAGCGGCAGCAGGCTAGAGAGTGGCCGCCAAAAAGCAAAACGGCGGGAGCTGCCATTTTCTCGAGCGGGCGAAGTATTCGTCCGAGTAACGAGCAGTTTCGAGTACCCTAATGCTCGACCGAGCATCAAGCTCGGACGAGCATGTTCGCTCATCTCTATTCATAATGCATAAAAACAAATGGTAGATTTACTTTAAAGCAGTTCCAACAGTGCAGTGTTCTCTGCCTCTACTGCTCATGCAAATCCATATCTGCTGTATTATTTATTGTCTGGATTGGGATCTTTATTGTTACTAATTTTCTTGCCTGAGATAAGTTTTGTTATATTTTTTTCTGTTCTTGGATCTACATTATTATTTCTTACCTGTTCTTGTGTCTGTAATATCATTCATCATCTGTAAAGATTAGAGGACCTAATGGTTAGGTTTCGGCATTTGGGTTTGGCCACCCGAGCCTGACAAATTGCCATATTGGCAGCCAAACAGGACACTCTCTGGCCAATCATAGTCATAGCTAGTTGCTAGAGGAAGCAATATATCAGTGTTTGGCAGCCGAACACTGAACCCGTCTATCAGGTCCGCTCATCTCTAATTGTCTCATCTGAGGTCTATTACTCATTCCTTGGTCTTGTGTCTTTTATATTGTTATACATCTTCTGGTTTGGGATTTTATTATCTATTGCTCCAAAAATTACTAGGGTGGAGGTTTTTGATGCTTCTGGGGAATTTTTTTTTAACTCACTGGGGCACATTTACTTACCCGGTCCAGTCGCGATCCAGCAGCGGGTTCTCTGACGCTGATTCGGGTTCTGCCGGGATTCACTAAGGTCCGTGCGCCGATATTCACCAGGTGTCGCTGCTGCGCCGAGGTCCACCTGCTTTTTTCTGGTGTATGTGAGTGCTTGATCTTGCGACACAAATGGCTTTTTAAATTCTGCGTTTTTTCCGAATTCTTCTGGTTGTCCGGGCCCCCCCCCCCTGATTTCTGTCACATGAAAGTCAGCGCGATTGCGCCAAAAATCGATCGCGTGCGCCACAATCCCGTGAAATACAGCGCAAAGCGGAAATATTCGGGAAAAACCCAACGGATTCGCGGCTGCGGACCCTTAGTAAATGTGCCCCACTGTGTTATTTGTTGAATATTTCTTGGACGCGTTTGGCGCAGCACCACATTATTTATTGTTTGCGGGGTGGTATTTTGTTCTGTGATTTGTGGTTACAAGTGGGGATAATAAAAGTAAGCCCCATAGACGAAATAATGTACCCCTGGTCCGGAGTCAGAAACCCACTGATTGAAATGGAACCGTGGACGTGTCTGATTTTGCACACAGATTGGACATTTCATTATGCAGTTCAACATGAGCTCGCACATTAATGGCACAAAGACTGAAAACACTTATTTATTATCTATGGTTCCCGGAGACCCCTAAAATATAAAAGGTTCATACAATTTGTGTGAAATGGACCTCATTTAGCTTTTTCCTGTTTTGTGCCTCTTCTTTTGTTATATTCATGAGCTTCCTCCAGGGAGCATCAGGTCATGAGACAATGTAGTTAATCTCCCTCCAGACCCTTCTTCTAATTTCTGTTCTATCCGCCGTGTACTGTATATCGTGGACCTTGTTGTTGGCGAGTTACTGAACTGATATAGTTGTTACTTTTTAGTTTGCTTTTTTGGTGACATTTCAAACAACAAGGAAATTTATACACGTTATAAAAGCGGCCATTTTAGCCTAGTGGATGAGTGGGCTCTAATTTGTTACTTGGAAAACACTGTAACCTTTTCACATAGCCTCCAGCTTATAATGATTACTACTGGAAATAAAATCTCAACTGCTTCAGAGGTGGAGGTTACGTTCCCTTTACTGTAGTTTTCTTTGTTTTTATTGCTCAGTTTTTTTTCTGTTTACATTAAAAATGAAAAAAAGGATATCTGCGGAGAGAGGAATGAAAACTGGTATTATCGCATAGAGAGATCAACTGATGCGCTGCAGAGGTCTTATGGCATGGAGGGATCAGCTGATGGCCCTGCAGAGGTGCTATGGTATGGAGGGAACAGGTGATGGTGCTGCAGAGGTGTTATGGCATGGAGGGAGCAGGTGATGACACTGCAGAGGTGTAATGGCATGGAAGATTGGTTAACGGTCCTGCAGAGTTGTTATGGCATAGAGAGTTCAGCTGCTGGTGCTACAGAGGTGCTATGGCATGGAGGGATAAGGTGATTACATTGCCAAGGTCTTATGGCATGGAGGGATCAGCTGATGGCACTGCAGAGGTGCTATGGCATGGAGGGATCAGCTGATGGTGCTGCAGATGTGCAATGGCATGGAGGGATCAGATGATGGTGTTGCAGAGGTGCTATGGCAAGGAGAGAAGAGCTGATGGTGCTACAGAGGTGATATAGAATGAAGGGATTAGTTGATGGAATTGCAGGTGTTATAGCATGCAGGGATCAGCTGATGGCGCTGCAGAGGTGTTATGGCCGGTTGTGTGATAACAGCCTTCAGCTCGTCTACATTGTTGGGTCTGGTTGGGTCTAATTCCATATAGAATCCTCTATGGATTCTATATGCGTTAGGGTCAGGCGAGTTTGCTGGCCAATCAAGCGCAGTGATAATGTGGTCATTATATAGGCTTTGGAGCTTTTGGCAATGCGAACAGATGCCAAGTCCCACAGGGAAATTAAAATTTGTACATCCACCAAACAACAGGTTTTTTCTATGCTCTGATTGTTGCACTGCTTGAATTTCCATTTCTAGATAGATAACAAATGAATAAAGACAAGAGAGCATATTTCGCCGGGTTCCCCGACGATTTCCACTTTGTGCCGCATTTAACAGGGGATTTTGGTGCACATGATTGGATTTTGGTGCATCGGCGCCAGCTTGCATGCGACACAAATCGGGAAGGGGGGGGGGGGCTGGGCGTCTGGCAACCCCTAAGGATTCAGACTGAGAGCTGGATTTAACATTTGAATTGAAGCAAGTCATGCACTTACAAGCCACCGGAAGATAAGGTGAACTCCGGTGGACCTCGGCATGGAAGACATGGATGCAGGAACTGGGTGTACGAGCTACGTGATTCGCGCCAGACTTCATCTTCGTAGGGCCGTCCGAATTGGGGATCGCGACAGGACCAATATCTTAAGTAGTCTTTCTACTGTCATTGGGAGCGGTTAGGCTTCCTTCTCCCATCTAATACCATTAACTGACAATAGGAGAATTACATAGAATATCAATAAATTGAAGAAAAAAACCCAGGGGATGGGGTAAGAAAAAAAGAACATATATTTGACCAGTTCCTGCTTCCCATTGCTCTAGGAATTACATTTTCAGGCCCACACCTGAACAAAAATTCCTGAAGTTCACAGGACCTACTTCATCCAATGAATGTCCTCCTCAGATCATAAAGTCCATGGAAAACAGGGGTCAGTCATTGATTGAAGTGGGTCCCATAACTGATGGAGCTTCCAGTTGGTTGCAGGAAATATTGGTATCACACAAGAACCCAGCCCCCATGGGATTTTCTATTTTTATGGAATACCCTTTTAAGCTAATGACAGTGCTCTGAAACAGAAGTGGTCAGAGAAAAATAATCTGGCCTGGAATCAGCATCACCTATAAAATTATATGTTTGAGATAGTAGAGGCAGTGTTTAACCACTATACTTGCGCAGAAAACAATGGAATTTATCATGGGATTCTTCAGTATCCTAA
The DNA here is from genome assembly GCA_019512145.1 of Engystomops pustulosus. Classification (NCBI taxonomy): domain Eukaryota; kingdom Metazoa; phylum Chordata; class Amphibia; order Anura; family Leptodactylidae; genus Engystomops; species Engystomops pustulosus. The sequence continues at coordinate 5,873,631 of CM033645.1, forward strand.
ATATTTCTTTCCCCACTACAGGCAGTCCCCGGTTACATACAAGAGGGACTGTAGGTTTGTTCTAAGTGAATTTGTATGTAAGTCGAAACTGTATATTTTATCATTGTAGTTCCGCAATTTTTTTTTTGCCCCAGTGACAATTGGAGTTTCAAATTTTTTTGCTTAATAGGACCAAGAATTATCAATAAAGCTTCATTGCAGACAATTTAAGGCTGATTATTGCAGTCTGGGACTATTTTAAAGCATCCAGAGAGCTCACCGAGGTCACAGTGGGCAGAGGGGTCTGTCTGTAACTATGGGTTGTCTGTAAGTCGGGTGTCCTTAAGTAGGGGACGCTGTATAGGGTTGTAGTGCCCTGGTTAATAAGAGTATTGAAGTGGTGGAGTGTTCAAGCACCGAGGTTTAGTTAAGCTGTACTGGATCTGTGACAGTACAAGGTGTAAAGATCAGATGCCCATGGTCAGACACTTTAACAACACATATGCAGTGGTCACTCCTGTTGTGGGAAGTGGAAGGAGAGAGAAATGGGAGCCTATGATCTAGTGATCCATTGGGCATAAAAAGGTTGGAGACCAGAGACTTAATGGTTATAGTTGGATAATATATATGACAATATGTATACATTTTACAGAAACTAAATTGTTATTATTATGGAGATGTTAAGGAAACCTACCACCATAGATCTACCGATTAAGGTATATCCGGTGGTAGGTGCATCTAACGTGTGTAAGGATAGCCCTTTTTAGGGATAATCCTTTACTCCACTATATCTTTTATTATCTTTAATCAGGGAATATGCTAATTTTCTAAAGAGACTACTGGGGCATGGAGTAGCTGGAGTGAGACTACACGGAGCGCCTAGTCCACCCCCCCCCCCCCAGTAAAATCCTTGATTCTCCTACCTAGACATCTTGCAACGACAAGGAGCTGCGATACTTGTCCGCAAACCCGGAGTTTGTGCATACACAGAATGCTGGTTGACGGCTGCACAATCTCTGCTCCGAAGAGATACTGCGCAGCGGAAGTCCGGTTTTGCAGCTGAGTGCGCACAGTTCCTTGTAGCTGCACGCTGAAGCTATCTGGTAAGAGGAACAAAAAGGCTACTGGGTTGTGGCGTAGCTGCGCCATGTAGTCTCAGCTCAGGCTACTCCACGCCCCAGTGCATCTTTAGAAAATTTGCATATTCCCCGATCAAAGATAATAAAATATATAATGGAGTAAAGGATTAGCCCAAACAGCATCCTTAATAGGTAGGTCCGTGGTGGTAGGTTTCCTTTAAGCAGGGTTCTAATGCTAATTTGTTGAATACCACCCAACAGCAATAGAAACAAGACCTTTAGATCAGTCTTTCCAGGAACGTCCCTTCACGATATCTCGATCTAACGTTGGATTATGCAGGGATCAGCTGATGGAGATAGATTGCCCCACATCAAACATCTCGATGCATACGTTAGATTCTCTCAACTAGATTATGGGGGGAGAGGACGCTGTGCTATGGCATGGAGGGATCAGCTGATGGTGCTGCAGAGGTGCTATGGCATGGAGAGAACAGCTGATGGTGCTACAGAGGTGATATAGAATGGAGGGATTAGTTGATGGAATTGCAGGTGTTATAGTATGCAGGGATCAGCCGGTTGTGTGTTATGGCCGGTTGTGTGATAACAGCCTTCAGCTCGGCTACATTGTTGGGTCTGGTTGGGTCTAATTCCATATAGAATCCTCTATGGATTCTATATGGGTTAGGGTCAGGCGAGCTTGCTGGCCAATCAAGCGCAGTGATAATGTGGTCATTATATAGGTTTTGGAGCTTTTGGCAATGCGAACAGATGCCAAGTCCCACAGGGAAATTAAAATTTGTACATCCACCAAACAACAGGTTTTTTCTATGCTCTGATTGTTGCACTGCTTGAATTTCCATTTCTAGATAGATAACAAATGAATAAAGACAAAGAAGGGTATGGTATAAATAAAGAGATAGACAGAAAGATAGACAGACAGATGATATTAAGGAGATAGATAGATGATAGTTCATAGGGAGGCAGATTATCTAAATATAGATCGATACATAATGTGCCGTAAACTATTATCAATAACATGTATTAGAATGAAAAGTATTGTAGTATTAATATTTTATTGTATAGTCTTTTGTAAAGAAGGTGATATCTATAGCTTCCATATTTCTGCAGTCATATCTGTGCTCGGACAGGTCAGATCTGCTACTGTAGATATTAATGTACTTATAACACACAGGACTGGGTGACCTTTCTGTTGTCACGTGTAATGATCTCCTTCTATACCAAACAATCCTGTGTCTACATCCACACCTGACACGTTCCTGTGAGCCGCATGAATGATAATCACATGCAAATACATTTCTATTTAAGACCAAAAAAAAGATTGAATTTGTGTCAGAAAGAAGAAAAACACAGACTACCACCTAGTGTAGAAAAATGGAAATATTCAGAATATTATGAATTTGATTAATTTTGAAGGTTTTCTGTGTATATGTTCTGCAATGTTTCATGTTTGTGACTTTTCTGTTGTGTTATATATTTTCCATTGCGTATACATAGTAGCATGGGCATATTCTGCAGTGGTGTACAGAGATAGTCACTCATAACATCAAGCCTTGATCGGATGGGGCTCAAAATCAGACATTTCCTACCGCATCCGCTATGGACAATGTCATAAAAAAAACCCAGGATAATTGTTCAGACCCCATTCTAGCTACACATCAGAGGTTATAGGTCTCAGACTCCAGCCTTGATAGGGATTGTCAGTCTTAGTTACTAGTATTATTACTGGTGTAGGTAATAATATACCCTAGATAAGGGTTGTTGGTCGCAGACTCCAACCTTACTAAGGCTCATTGACCTACGACTATGACCTAACGACTGTTGGTCTGAGAATGTACTCTAACTCAAGATCACTTTAGTTTTGTCAATCAACATCTTACTCATGGGTCAATGGTTTCAGGCTCCAACCTCAATAAGGATCATTTGCCTTAGGCCTCATGCACATGAACGTTGTTTCCTCAGGAGATACAGTTGTGGCTGTATCATATCTCCATGTATTTCTATGGGCTCATACCCAAAGCTGAGGATTCCTTGATTCCTCTTGTCTAAGTCTAGATCCCCTGAGAAAAAACTCAGAATATGTTTTACTCTTGGCTGTGTTTGTGGCTCTGCTCTCCCATAGAAGTCTTAGTTAAGATGAGGCCTAGGGACATACATATTTTTTGTGGGCAAGCGATGGAGACAAGGGGGAAATATTGTTGACACAGGGGCTGCAAAAATGGCCAATATAGCCGTATTTTGCAGCGTTCGGAAGAAACAACTTTTGTCTGCAGAAAGCCTTAGACTTCATCTTTACTAAGAGTTATTGGTCTCAGACTCCAATCCTATCAAGGATCATTGGTCTCAGACTGCAGTCTAACCAAAAGTCACTGGTGTCTGACCACATAGTAACTATGGGTCTCAGAGTCCGAAGGGTAACTAGTCTCAAAAAGTCTTGTGACATGTAGCTATTACTTCATATCATGTTATAAGACATTTTAACTAAGTCATGCTTGATGTTAAAGGAAACAACGTAACTTCATATTTCCCAGAATCCCCTAGTCATCACTGACTGTAAGATTCCATACGCCTGCAGAGGCAATTTTTAGTCTCAGATGCCACCTACATTTTTGGTCTCAAGCTTCTCCTTTACCAAGGATCTCTCATATTCTCTCCTTCATGCACAACATGCACCCTCCTATTACCACCTTCTCTTACAGGTGGAGCTTTGATGGAATTTGAATCCCCAACACTCATGGGAATCAGGAACACTACATAGAGATTTAAACACTTTAAATCTAAAACACAGTTTTAGATTTCAATCTAACAATCCACACTGATAGTGTTAAGTGGACCCAAACCGCAGCGTTCGGATGCGTACCGAACATTGCAGGTTCAGGTCCCCCAGACCTGACCCTCATCTTCACTAAAAGTTTGGTGCCGGGATGGCTCAAATTTCCCCTGTAGCTAATGCCTGCAGTTGGTGCTGGCACCAATCGTGGGCGTCAACTCTTTGAATGCCATTTTGGGGAGAATCATTGCTCACAACTTTGCCAGTGGCATTTAATCAGTTATCACCCCAACTATCACCCGAAATCAGTGCTGTTTCAGTACCCGGACTTGAGCTCAAACAGGATTTTAATGGGTCTGCTCATCACTGTACACCCTAAGTATCATTAACTTCATCCTATTTAAGGATCATTGCTCTCAGACTCCAGCAAACTAAGGAATATGGGTCTCAGACTTAAAAGAACAACTAAAAGCATGAAATTGCATTTAATTTTTGTGTGTGTAGAAATGTGAGCTCAATTCTCAATGACCGCTGATGTTGGAACGAAGAGGACCTGTCATGATCCTTTGTTACCTGTAGAGATAAACCATCTCCAGAGGTCTCTGGCACAAAGTCACAGAAGATTAGAAATGCATGCACCTCAGTGGAAATAAAATCCAGACAGGCTTTGGGTCAACAACTACTAAACGTACATTGGAACCCTTAGTAATAGCCAGTTTGGTCAAGAAATAGCTTACACTGAGAATTTTCGGAACTATGTCCATAGGGCCAGTACATTTGAAACCAAATTTCCCCTGGCATTGTCTCAATAACATAGTGTAATATTTTGTGGTGGCTCCTGCTGCATAGTCAGCTGTGATGCATCTGTACATCCAGAGCCTGATTTAGGACATGCTGTAAATGTGTATCTTGTATATAATATTCAGAAGCTGCCAAAAGAGGAAATAATTATTTTAAATGCATTGACTTGGCTGCACTTTCTGTACTGGATGAGAACCAGGAGCTTCTGTGCATCACTATGAGAATATAATGTCTCCTAAAAGGATCTTCTAATAAAGGTGATGAAGCTCCTGGATCCCACTGTAAAATCTGTTACACCCCCCCCCCCTCCCACCTACCAAGTGTTATCTGCAGTAAAAACTAATTGTTAGGTTGGAATTTTAGAGGAGTAAGATTAAATCCGTTACATAGTTCTATTTAATTCAAGGTCGGTAAAGGGAATGAAAGAAGGAATAGAAGGCCAATAGAAGGTATATATAAAATAAATATTTACATGACTTTATTCTGGTATCAAAAAGTAACAAATAGCATTTTGAAACATTTTGGACTTATTTTCATGAAAATGCTGGGCTGGAACATTTGCATTGTTAAACGGCTAAACTGTATAAACAATCAACATGACTTAATTGAAAGATGGTGTTGAAAGTGGGGGAACATCTTAGGAAAGTCACAGAATGACCTTTGTTCATTCACTGTGAAAAAAACCCAAAAATGCATCGGTGACATGACTGGTCACAACTGCCTTGGAGTTGGTCTTGTGTTACATTGTCTGATATTAGAAGAATCTGTAGCGATCTCAGTCCATTGAGGATCTACTTTTCTCAGAAGAGAAGAACTTGTAGGCCACTTGGTAAGACATACAATCGGTGCTGGAAAAGGGCACCTCCAAGGACTTACATAGGTTGCACTATTGGCAAGTTTCCCAGGAACACCAACCAGTGACTTTTATGTTCTCATGTTAGATCAGAGTAGTGAAAGTAAACTTAGACCTTTGTCCTCAGCGAATGAAATCCTTTCAGAGGGTCCTGGGCGTGGCCATAGTAACAAGTGGATGATGAGCCTAAATTTGAATTTTGAAATATAATTTAGAATTTTAATATTCATGGGATATGTAGTGTCTGATGACTTTCTCAACAATGACCCGCATCTTGGCTGGACATGGCCACTCTAAGGACATAACTAGATTGCTTTTCGGCATTTTTTCTGTATTAACGGTAGATAAAGAGAAGAGGACGTAATCTAGATCTTTGTCCACTGGGAATGAAGGCCTAGCTGATGTTTTACCTTCAATTCACTTTGCTTGGGATGAGCCCATACTAAAACTTTTGATCCCTTTGAAATATTTCCACTCTGGCCCCGCTATGGTTGTTGATCCTACTTGTGGCCTTCTGAGTAACAATTTTTATTCAAGGGATACACAGTAAAGTCGCTGTTTGCTTTCTCCAACATTAACCAAAGCGAACATGCACTTGCTCACAATTTTGCTTCGTAAAATAGTCCAGCTGATGCACGGAAGGCAAGGCTACAAGAAACCAATGTCGAGAAATTCCATCACCTCAAATGGGATTCCTTCCAAGAGTTTTTCCATAATCCAAATTCAGTAAAACATGGACATTGCCAAACACCAGAGACAGCAATCAACGTGTTTCGACACAAGTCTTTATCTAGTTCCCGATTAAGCTGTGTGCCGAAACATTTTGATCACTGTGTGTGGTGTTATGCTATGTCCATGTTTTTACAGAATTTGGAATAGAAACTAACTTTTGGAAAGGAATCCTATTTGCAGTTATGTAATCTCTCCATTAGTTCAAGGCTTTCTTCCAAGAATAGCTAGTCGTTGAAGACTCACAAATGACTGAGTTGTACAAGATTATAAAAACAGCTGTTTTCTACTAAAAAGAGCAAAAGGATTAGAATAACTTCAAGGGTTTTTCCAGTTTCAGAGTAGGAAGAGCTACTCCTGTTAATGTGAATGGAAGGCGTAGGTCAGTCTAACAAACCTCTGTATAGGAAAGTACACAATCCCCCAGTCAAGAGACCTTTGTTTTTACAATCCTATAAATATATAATACATTTCTGAGAAGAGAATATCCCTTTTAGCATATTTGGAACTTGTTTTACTGATTCCGGATTACCCCTTTAAATCAACGTCTTTCAGACCCTTGTTTGGAAGTAAACAAATTTTTACTTTCAAGATTTCACGGAAAAAAAAGTTATTTTGTACTTAGCTTTCCTCCCATGTACAGATTGATATACACAACGCTCCGATTTGTTTCACAGAGTGAAAAAATTGTTTTATGTCTGGCGAGGGAGTAGAACATTTTCGGTTCCGCTAAAATATAGCACCCTCTAGGACATTAAGTAGAAGTGTAAAATGATTGAAGGGCACAGCAGGTGTCTGGGAATATTTAAAGAGGATTATTAAGTGCATCTTCAAGGGAATGTTTCCAAAGATGCTCATCAATGTTTACACTGGTTGTTTCCTCCTAGAATTCGTCATGGAGGATAACTTTTTAAGTGTAAAACATCTCAAGACGACTTAAGAAGACCCTCCTACCTCTTTGTAGTTTTATCCTCCGTATCAATCAGATAGTTCTTATTAAAGGGGTTGTGTGATTTAGAATTCTGTACTAGAAACCCATGTTATACTGTATTAAGAGGGATTAAAGGGATCCTCATTTATGGATTCTTACCTTTTAGTCAAAATGGAAAAATTTATAAAAACGTGTTACTCATTTACCATTACCTGTCTTGTGTGATGTGGGCAATCCATTGGTTTGACTGGACAGTGTGTAATGCTTAAAGGGGTTTTCCAGGCTAAAAAAAGATTGATATCATAACTATACAATTGCCATTTAGAATCAAATTGATGCCACCCCAAATCTAGCAGATACATAGAAAGTGGAACAGAAAGCAGACAGTCCCTTCATACCAGTTTATTGCAGATTATTTGAATAGGAGCTTATCTGTAGTGACTTATTTCAGCCACTACACGGAGAATGGAGCTGTCTGATTCCATTACCTTTCTGTTATCAGCTGCTGATAATAATTGTTATATTGGTGTTCTGGGTGGTGGGGCCTACAACAAACTGATTCCAAGGATATATACAGGCAGTCCCTGAGGTTATGTACAACATAGGTTCCACAGGTTTGTTCTTAAGTTGAATTTATGTAAGTTGAAACTGTATGTTTTATAATTGTAGATCTAGACAAATTTTTTTTTGCCCCAGTGACAATTGGAGTTTTGCTGTAATTGGACCAATGATTATGAATAAAGCTTCATTATAGACATCTTACAGCTGATCATTGGGGTATGGGACTAAAGTAATAGCCCACTATTATAAAGATCACAGTCGGCAGAGGGGTCCGTCTTTAACAAGGGGTCAACTGTAAGTCGGGTGTTCTAAAGTAGGGGACAACATATATATATATAAATTAATTAATCTGAAACTCCCCTTTACGTTCCCATCTGGTGATGCAAGAGGATTTCCACATTTCCGTTTGTATTATAGATGGGGGACTCAATATGGAAACAATTTGTGATCAGTCTATTATCCATGAACCTCTCTTACCAAGGTTTGTTTTGAACAGACATCCCCTTTAATTAGATCTTCTTCCATTGCATAGTTTCTCTCTCTACGCGGTCAATCTTTTAGCCCTCATTATGTCCTAATCTAAGACATCAAAAGATAAGAAACCCATAATTACTTCTTAAAGTCTTGATACAACCAGGTGTTATTAATCAAGAGAGCGTAATTAATGAATCATCAGGAAGTACCACCTTTACTTTAAAATACTCAGGTTTGCGTGAACACCATCAAAGTGGAAGGGAAAAAAATCAAGTGAGAGGGATCAAGAAAAATAATGATTATTTCTATAAGAATAAGACTGCTTCATAATCCTATTTCACTTAAATATAAAATCACAGCTATATCTATTGCCACCAATAGGGGAGGCAAGGGGTAAAAAGAAAAGAAATTTGTATGTTTTATTATTATGAACTGTATAAATTAAAAAAAAAAAATCTGCGGTGGAAATAGTAAAGCGATTTTCTAAAATTTTCATAAAAACCTAAGAAAAACTGATATTTCCTTATTTCTTAGAGGGACATCACAAGCTGCCATTTCATCCTTTGTTTCATCCGTGAGGCAGGGGTCCCTGTCTTTGAAATAGGTTCCAGAGGTGAGTCTTGCAGCTGGGGTCCTGGGTTCAAGTCCCATCAAGGTCAACATCTACAAAGAGTTTGTATGTTCTCTCCGTGTTTGTTTGGGTTTCCTCCCGATCCTCCAATTTCCTCCCACACTCCAAAACATACTAGTAGGTTGATTAGATTGTGAGCCACATAGGTACAGGGACTGATTTGGTAAGATCTGTGCAGCGCTGTGTAATCTGTGTGCACTATATAAATAAATAATTATTATTATTGTTATCATCCATTAGAAATCTATGGCATATCACGTGGGCCCCTTTAAGCTTTACATGTGTTAAAAGTGTTGAACAGTCACTTTTCTTAGAAGGAATCACCAGAAAAAAATGTGGAATAATTGTACCCAATTACTGCCTCACCACCAACAATCAGCCATAATCTGTGAAGGAATGAGGCACAATTGTTCAGTTTTTCCTACAGCACTCCCGCAGGTGAAATGATGAATTACATAATTCCTATTTAGAAAAGAAAATGCTGTAAATGTAATGGATAATTTAAAAAAGAAACCTCTTAGAGCAAACCTTAAATTCTGGCAAGAGGATGAGTTTCTGAATGGGTGGAGGCTGTTTTCTATTCTATAATGGGGTTTTTCTTTATAAAATCCAGCAGCCTTGATCTTTTAATGGTCGCGTTTTCACTAGAGTGGCAATTTTTTTCATCAGATCTATTAGATTTTCTATTTTTCCTGAGGTTTATAGAATAACCTACACTTATGAAGAAAAGAATTAGCGTAGAGGACTTGTTACGTTAAGTAGAACGCTGTTCTGTGAATCAGTTTCACAACGGGGAGTCTTTAACAAATGACCCCTGTAATGTATAAACAGACATATGGACCATGGTGCATAGCTAAGCATTTTATATCGCTTCCAGCTCATGATGTCTTCCCATTAAGAAGGTCAAAGACATCAGAAGTTTCGGGAAGGTAGAGGCACATTGTAAGAAAGTTTTCTTCACTGTTTATGGTTTCTGTTTGGTAACGAATGCACATTTTTTAAGGAATTTTCTCCTGGGAAATTCAAGTTCCATTCATTAATTGTAAGTCTTCTTAAAGAATAAAATATCTTGTTTAAATGTTTAAAGCATTTTGATGTACATGTTTGACATAATGCTGTTAAGTGAAGATTGCCAGGTCAAGAGGACTTGGGTGAGCTAGCTACCTACTTTATTCTAGCTAGGCGCCTAATTATGGTGCTTTCAATGCCTTGGAGTGCAGATGATAGGATTTATAATGGTGTCAACAATCAGTGGTGGGAGGTGAAACAGTGTTTTTGTTTTATCTTTTTATGTATATGTCCATTTTCTTTTTGTGCCTTTTAGACCTAACTGGGGCACCACTTACCCCATCACGGGAGTTCATAGAAAGTGTCCATCTTGAATGCACTCTGTCGTCATTCACTAAGATTGCGCACCCAATATCATGAAGGTGTCGATTCCCTGCTCAGTTCCGACAGAGTTCACCATCTTTTTAGTGGTGCATGTTAGAGCTAGGGTTTTTGACACAATTTGAAAGTTAAATCCCACGCTTAGTCCAAATCAGTCGGATCGTCTCTCCCTCTAAATTGTGTTGCATGGAAGCCAGAGTTGCTGCGCACCCACTACTTATATACCCACCATTTTCACATTAAAGATAAGGCACAGTCCGAAAAAAGTGTGTCGCAAAGTGTCGCAAAGCCTAAGTAAATGTGCTCAACTGTGTGTTTTTTCTGTCATGTGTTATATGTTGCATACGTCAGAAAACTTATATAGTTTGTTTGTTTTTTTTAAACTATGTATGAAAAGGGCTCACAGGCTCTTTATACATGGTGGGTGTTGGCTGCCTTATGCAGCAAACACCCACTGCACCCACAATAGGCGCTAGGTCTGCAATCATGGGTGTTAACCCTTTGCCTGCTGCTGGTGCTGGCATTTAGGATGGGACCTTTGTTTCCTGTGACCTCATCAGGAAGAGATAATCTGTTCCCAGAAGCACACAGTTGCAGATCCGTCACAAATTATCCAGTATACAGTAAGAGCAATCAGATCTCACAGGGTCACTTGAGGTACTAAAAATCTGCAAAAAAAAAATGACAGAGCTCCATATGAAAAGCTTATTGGTATCAAAATAGGGCAAAATTAAGAAAACTCTTCCTCAGGGGCTTAACTGTTAATCAAATAACCTAATCTTAAAGGAGAAGAATTGTGAGGCTGAGTTGGCATTACCTCTCTTTTTCTTTTGAAAATGCATATTTAAACCTGATTTACCGGACCTGATATTCCGAAAACTCCCACTTCAAAGCCATTCTCGTGGTTCCTGATTGTGCTTCACTTCCTGTTCTTTAATTATGACACAAAAAGGCTGGGAAACCCTATTTGGCCAATCAATAACTGCAGCAACAATTCCCCTCAGCCATTGGGAGACCAACGTTCCCAGCCATTTCCTGCCATGTTGGATGGGTATAACAAGTGGACTGTATACAGTACATATCTTGGTAGGGGAAGTAAATATATATATTTTATATTTTTTTATACTATTTTCTGCCCTATGAGATACATTTTTAATTAACTATAAGACCCCTTTAAATCCATTCCCAGCTGAGATTATGTTTTACAAATCAATGGAATCGGAACTAATAGATAGTTTTTAACAATGCCCAAAACCAAAATAAAAATCACTAAAAAATAAATATTTAAACCAAAAATATTAAAAAGTGATATCTCAGCGTAATTAACTAATGAATAATTTACAATATATGACTCCATTTTGCTATATACGGTAATTCAGTATGTACATTTCCCAGGCCGTTCATGCTGTGTTACAGGAGAGCCGGGAGAAGTGTAATTGTTGCATGTTAATACCATAGTGTGTGATTAAGTTTCGAGGCACTTGTTATTTTCGGGAATGTGGATTACAGGCACATGTGTCATTGAGGTTAATGAATTATAACAGAGCTCTATTTCTGTTGAGATTGCTCTCAGAATAGCACAGTCTATGAATACTCCCCAAAATCCCTGAGCTGTCAATCTGCACAGCACCCTGGGAGATCATTGACAATGTAATAATTGTGGTCCCTGAGAGGGGTTGCATTAAAGTCAGTAATATTATGCCTGAAATGGCTCCCGGGCATTTAACGTCTCGTGACTAGCAGATTCCATAAATCATGTAATTTGATCTTATATGAGGGTTGCATATGACATAGGTCGGATCTAGTATGGATGTCTGAGGCTCTCATCTAGATTTATAGCAATTCAGAAGAGGATTTGGAAAAGAATGAAAGGTCACGATGCCTGAGGCAACCAGCGTTAGACGCGTCTCTCAACTCTCTCTATACTGCACCGGGCGCACTTGGCGATATAAACGGCGTTGTCTCCTGAGTGCAGACCTGCCGTTTTACATCAAGGTTTTATTCAGGCAAAAAATCTATCCATTATCTATCCATCTATCTATCTAACCATCTTTCTCATATCTATCCATTGTATCTGCAGTATTCTTTAAAGGAAATCTGAGTTTTAACCCTTTACACATAAACGTAATTTGGACTAAATGTTGGTTAGGAGCTGTACTACTGTATTAAATGTAGGAAATCAACTTTATTTTTATGCTAATTAATTGCAAATGCACTGGGGCCGTCACCAGAGCCCATCTGGGCTCCAGGGTCTCTGGCTATTACTCGACTATAGGAGAACTTCCCCCCGCCTACTTCCTAATTCTGCCAGACATTAAGGGACATATTGGGGGTCATTTACTAAGGGCCCAAATCGCTATTTTTCGTCGGGTTTCCCGAATATTACCGGTTTGATCCGTTTTTCCCTGAATTTCCCCAGGTTTTTGGCGCACACAATCGGATTGTGGCGCATCGGCATGCATGCAACGGAAATCAGGGGCGTGGCCATCGGAAAACCTGACGGATTCTGAAAAAACCTGAAATTACAAAAAAAAAAAATGTGTCGCTTGACACGCGCTTACCTGCACCCAGGATAGGATAGTGAACTCCAGCGAACTCCGGGGGAGTTCAGAGCAGCAGCAACTGCTAGTGGACATCAGGCGCACTACCTTAGTGAATCGCCAGAAGACCCGAATCCTCGACGGAGAACACGCCGCTGGATCGCGACAGGACCGGGTAAGTGAGTGTGCCCCATTATCTCTGGGCTGTTACAATATCTCCTGCAGATAGTGGAAGCGGTGAGCACTAAGGCAGTTAGGGACGTGTCATCGCCAAAGCCCCCAAATCCTGGAGGAGCTTTGCTAGTGCTACCCGAAGCACTTGCAATTTATTAACATAAAAATAAAGGTAATTTCCTACTATAAGTACAGGAGCACAGCTCCTAATAATCTTATTGACCAAATCTACCCAGAAGCCTTAAGGGTTAATGATCGTTAAATCCCATGGTAGATTTCTGTTGACAATACCATCCGATTTAACAAAATCTACAAAAACAACAAAGTATATTTTAAATACTTTGAAGACATTTCAAAGTCCATGAAAACGTGGTCTAGGTAGTTCATCTCATTTCTATGGGGTCCTTACTAATAGTCAGACTTAGGTAAGTGCCCAGTGGTGTGAATCTAGATCATGTTTCTGCATAGAGGTGCAAAAAGAAAAAAGGCTTTGGTGCTAAGGGGTTAAGCAGTGGTTTTTACATTGGTGTTTTTCTAAGTTTTAGATTAAAGAGAACTTTCACAGCTTCCCAAACCCCAAATCTTTGCACCTGTAGTCCCCACTATTGCGGTACAAATATTTTCAAAATGTTGATAAAAGTCCCATTTGATAAATGTCCCATTAGTTCCCATTCTATTGTAGGTTCTGAAGTTAACGGGCCTTTGTCACCATGGTACCTACCAATGGAATCACAAATATTTGCTAAATATTTGTTAATATGGAACTGTCCAGAATGTATAAGAAATAATATATGGGTGGCATATCTTAACAGTGACTGTAAAACTAGTTTAAATAGAATAATACGGTAATTATTATAATTGTTATTATTCTTTATATCATAATAAATTAGCAGTTCTTATTATGATTTTTTTTTGTTTGATTACCATATATTACTATAGTTAAACAACACTAATAATAACAATATCTTATATATAATAATAATATTAATATATATATTTTTTAATAATATATTTATTTTACTGTGTTTTATTATTACTAATTATTTTTACTTCTATTATTTTATTATTATTAATATTGTTATTATTTCTATTTTTAATAAATTATACATATAAATACAACTAGAAGTTAGCATTGCTAATCCTGTTGTTATGATTATTCCTTTACTATGAATTATTATTAATTATTTAATATTATTAATATTATTAAATCTAATTATTATTACTATATAATCAACATTTAGCCTAGTTTTTAGCATGATTACTAATCAGCATTTTATCGTATTTTTTTTTTAGCATTATTGTTATTATTATTTAGATTGTTGTTTTTATTATTTTCCTTTTCATTTCTGTTCTGTGTTTTAGAATTAGTGAGAGGATGTACTGTGTACAAAATTCACGAGAACAGCAATGGTTCTCAAGAAAGAAACTATTGTTCAAGAAACAATAGCAATCTAATCCTTAGTGAAGTGTTCACACCGAACTGCCATAAATTAATGAATAGAAGATAAATATGCAGAATGCATCATCCAATTTGCATTCGTATGAAAAGCTAAGATGGTGCTCACATGGACTCTTTTCCTCCAGGAGATGTTTAATTTGAGAATGCATTAAAATCTTCAATTAATTGTTTGTAGGAAGTAGAAACTCATCCATCTTCCCCATATGTGTGGGTGGTCTCCAGTGGATTTGTTCGCTGTACTGCTGTTGAAGGGCTCAGTAAAGTTTTTCTATTCAAACACCTTTTGTTATGTTTTGCTATTGTGAATCCTGCTTTCAGATTAATGACACATATTAGAAGCAATCACCGCTTTGTACAAATCAGTTTATTAAGAATCCCTTCAAAGCAAAATCAACACAGTTTATGCTTTGAGTCTCAATGGTCTATTGAGGGCGTACACTACATGTGATGTATCGGTCTTTGTGAAGCATAATAGCGACAAATCTGCTATAAAAACATACCCGAGCACTAATAATTCCCTGTGCTCACACAAAATACTTGGGATTAGGCCACAGTAAATCATAATATACACTTCCAGGTTAATGCTCTCCTTAAAGGAATTGCTCATTTTTTACAAAAATCAAATATTTACATTCCCTTTTTGGGCAATAAAAAAAATAAACCTATTCAAAATCTTTCTCTTCCAGCATAGACAACAGACAACAAAATTGATTAAATGAACACAATGTAATGTGCCATATTCCCTCCAGGGGTGCTGCAGAGAAAGTGAACTAATACCGTTCCATCACAAATTACAGTTGATCAACCAGTATCCAGATGAAGAGACTCGGGGAAATTTATAGGAGTGTCTGAGCTCCAGCAGAACTGTTCTAGTTGCTCATGGAAAACAATCAGAGCTCAGCTTAAATTTGCTGTGGTAAAATAAAAGCTGAGTTCTGTTTGGTTGCCATAAGCAACTAGAACAGTTCTGCTCAGGGGCGTAACTTGAGGGGGTGCAGAGGTTGCGGTCGCACCCGGGCCCAAGAGATTCAGGGGGCCCTTATGGGGTCACTTTCCCATATGAGAAGACTATTACTATAAACCATACATTATAGTCGAGGGCCTGGCACAGTCTTTGCATTGGGGCCCATCAGCTTCTACTTACGCCACTGGTTCTGCTCTCTGACACTTCTGATAAATCTCCTTGAATGTCTTTATATGGTAGGGCTGTTTCAAGAAGAAACAATTTTCCAAGGTAAACAATCCCTTTCATACGAAATGACTATTTTCCTTGCTCCAGTTCTTGTCTCATGCATAAAAATGGTAGTTTCCATCTTTGCCACTTCTGGCATCCATCGTTGGGGGTCACCAAACCCACATTTGGCAAATCCTAAGACGATGAAATGTCACTTGTGCGAGGTTAGTGATTGGCCAAAGTGGTTATTGTAGCCTCAGGCACTCTTGGCCTCTCTGGAAGTACCGAAAACCAGATATACCTACACAGAGAGGGAATTGGTAGCCTGAGCTGCGCAAGTATCTTTAATAGCCCAGATATATTATTGTGTCTATCTTGACGCTTCAAAAACCGTCTTTTGAGCTTGTACACATGTACTTATGAACTGTTTGCACCACTTTTGTGACACAGTGGTACTTTGTCCGAAGACCATGCACTTAAAGGGGAGTAGTAGTGCGTAGTTGAAGTTTGCACCATTTATTACTCAGTTGTGCCACAATTCTTGCACACAGAATGAAAGTGCACCCAAAAAATTTGCAAAAGTGTCGACACTTTCCATTGTAGAGTGTGCCAGATAACAACTAGTTGCCTTGAAAAAGGCTCCATGAGAGCCGAAACGTCGCTGTACTTTATTGTATTTGTGAACATGGAATAAAAAACACCTCTTTTTACCACTTGACATTGGACGTCTGGGGGTGCTGCTTACCTCTCTTACGGTTATTGTTGGAGAATCTGGAGCCCGATTCTAGTGAGCTTGCACCCAAAACTACTTTCTTCAGTGTGCTGTTTTTGTTTTTCTATGAGTAGTTGCACATGTATATATGAAGTGTTTGTGCTAGTAGTGTGTTGCGGCTGCATTATGCACGCTGTGACACAATCCGGTGCACAGAAAGGGTCATTCTGGTGCGTATTAGCCCCAGCCACCACAATTATGTCAGAAAGTCCAACAGAAAGTCCAATTTCCATATGTCCTCATTAGGACAATTTGACTCATTAATAACATATGAAACTTTTTGAATTGAAAATGTTAGTCAAAGTTTAGAAGCTATGACTTATATAAAATATTGGTTATAGTTTGCTACTCAGTGGGTGACTGACCACTGGTAGCCCCTACCATAACATATTTTTAATACAAATTCATCAATTTACAATTCATCGTCATGGGTGATTAGAGCAACGAGACACCTGCACAGCCTGCTGCTCCATTTAAATTTGGAACTCCTTGGGGCCCTCTCCCACTGGTCTTGTTTTTCCCTCTATGATTCAGGGATTTTAACTGAAGCCTTAATGACTCAATGGGGGTCATTTACTAAGGTCCCGAATCGCTATTTTTCGTCGGGTTTCCCGAATATTACCGATTTGTGCCGTCTTTCCCTGAATTGCCCCGGGTTTTTGGCGCGTGCGATCGGATTGTGGCGCATCGGTGCCGGCATGCATGCAACGGAAATTGGGGGGCGTGGCCGTCGGAAAACCCAACGGATTCGGAAAAACTTCGGAATTTTTTAAAAAAATGTGTTGCTTGACACGCACTTACCTGCACCAGGAATAGGATAGTGAACTCCAGCGAACTCCGGCGGACTTCAGCGTAGCAGCGACACCTGGTGGACATCGGGCGCACTACCTTAGTGAATCGCCAGAAGACCCAATTCCTCGACGGAGAACGCTCCGCTTGATTGCTATAGGACCGGGTAAGTAAATGTGCCCCATTGTTTTTGAAGGGTATATTTACATTTCAATTGTTTTCAACTGATTCATTGGGGATATTTATCATACGCTGGCGCTCGTGCGCCAGCGTATGATCGCCCCGCCACTGCAAATTTGCAGCCCAATACATCAAGAGGCTTCTGCCTCTTGATGTATCGGGTTGCCAGTAGTGTAGCGTTTATCCTACGCCAGGCAGGGCCTGGCGTAGAAAGGCGCAGCCGCGACTTTTCAAGTATGAAAAGTCGCCGGAGCAGCGAGTGCGCAGGCGGGGACATTACCCCGCAACGGCCCCCCCCCCCCCTTCACGCCCCTTCACGCCCCTTCACGCCCCACTGGCGTGAAGGTGGCGGATTGGGGAAAATAATCGCAAAAGCTAGCAATAAGCTAGCATTTGCGATTATTTCAGGGCCTCTGTGCCACTGGCGGTGCGTAGAGGTCCTGATAAATATGCCCCATTGTCCGTAAAAGAAAAAATTAGAACCTGTCCCATTATTTTCCTGCTTGAGGATCACAAATGGCAATAGAAGTCTATGGGTCCGCAAGAAAAACTGTTGGCAATCTGTTTTCTTTTACTGATAATGCTTATGTTTTATATTCAATGTTAAACCCTCAGGTTTTTTTCTGGATGTGAAAAAAACGGAACAACGGAGGCAAAACAGAAGTGGACAAAGAACCGAAAAAAACAAAAACATGCAACAGACACATCATTGTGAATCCGCCATTAAACTTCATGCAGCAACTTGGGAAGCTGGATGACAGGACCTCACACAATAATGTGCAAGAGGCCTTACTCTGTTGATGAAAATTTTTGGACCCTCACCCAATCATTAACACTTATTACTTATAATATGGTGAAAAGATATTTAAGCTTTATCCAACCCATTAAATACAATTTTTTTATTGTTTTATTTTCATTAAATCAACTAAATAATAATCATTTTTTAAAAAAATCTTCCTTTTAGTCACAGAACAGCAGTGACTTTTTTTTTTTACAGAACTGATATAAATCTAGACATTTTTTAGAAATGTTTCATTGATTCAATATTGAAAAACCTAAATGGTTTATAGTGTTTACCGGATCCTCTGCCTGTTTATAAGCACGGAGGGTACAGTAAATCCTTCCTCATGCTTTTATTAGCTTTCCTGAGAGTGATAACATGGGATTGAGTAAATTGAACATCTCTGGCACACAAAACCCCCCAAAAATTAGAAATGATATTAATTTTTACAGGGAATCCATTTTAATTGTATACTTGATTTCCTTGGGGAAATAGGATGGGAAATTCATCTCTTTTGCTTGGATCAACTTCAAAGACCATTTCCTGTCTTGTTTTTTTTCCTCGTTATCGATGATTTTTTGATGTGGTCTTATTATTCAGGTCAAAAGGCAGTAAACAAACAAAACAAACAATTAATACAACAAAAAAACATGGTTTTAATTATTATTAAATTATGTTAACCATCGTGTCTCATTTCTTTGCATTCTCATTTTTGACTGAGATTTCTCCAAAGCCTTGAGATTATTTTTATACTACAGCAGGAAAGTGATGGGATTTTTTTTTTAAATTTTCTCAAGTGAATTTCTTTCTATGCCATATTAGATATTCTTCATTCATATTCCACCATATCCTGCAAGATTATATCTAATAAATGCTTGATTTATTATGTACTTATCCCAGGGCATCTACATTATCAGCTTCTTTTTAAGTATAATTAAGATATGATGAATTTGAGTAAATAATATTAATGACATGTAATTTTTTACATGATCTACAGTATCTGATCAGTGGTGTAAATTGAGTCCCGACAGCGTCATATATTTTCTATTACATGAGATCTTGTCATGGCTGGGAAGTTTTGATAACATTTTTGTAAATTTTTACCTTTCCTGTCCCCTATAAAAAATAAACAACAACAAAAAAACTACTTTTATTAGTTCTACAGAAATATCAAAACTTGAAGTGACTGTAAACAATATACTGGGATTACTTGTGTTTATACATCCCAAAACAGGTCCTATATGAAATGCTATTGGATGCTTAACCCACCTTATAGTACATTTATATCACAGTTACCTTAGATGGGGTAGAGGTAATTCTTCTCAACCTCCCTATCCAGAGTCTGAGGCTGGCAAAATTTTGAACCCCCCAATTTCCAGGAACAGAGGTTAAAGGGGTTTTCCCATGAAACAAGTTAGGCTCTATCCACAGGATAGGGCCTAACTTGCTGACCATAGGAACGAGGGGTCCGATGGGGTCCCAGGTACCTCCAGTCTGACCTGTCATCGCTCCCCGAAATTAATGGAGCAGGTGCCCACTATGACCATTCCTATACATTCATCTCTATGGAGCTGACGGAGATTGATGAGCACAGTGCTCATCTGCTCCATTAATCTCGGGAAGCAATGAGGGGCCCGACGGAGGTACCTGGGACCCCATCGGGTCTTTTGTTCTTATGATCTGTGCAGGACTTATCAATAAGACCTCTACTGATCAGCAAGTTAGGCCCTATCCTGTTTCGTTTTGTTGGCAAATCCCTTTATGTGCAGTCTTTGCCTTCTCCATTATGCCCCGGTATCAAGGAATTAGAAAAACTGTATGGGGGGAATTCATCATAACAATTTGTCTTTGACTTGGTCGTCTTTGTTGATTTCCATTTTTGTGAGTCTATAAATGTTGCTGTATTCGGGTTTTTCTTTTTTTGGTTAGTCGCAAAATTTTTTTATGGCACACATGTCCCTCTATGGAGCAATTGGTTTTGAGAAATTTGGTAGTAGTTTTTGTCCTATTTCTACACTGGAGTCATTATGCACCAAAACATGCGCCTAAATAAAATTTTCGCCAAATTGTAAATCATGAATTTAGTTCAGTATAATTAAAACTAGTCAAAGCATATCATGAATTTGGCGCAAGAGGGGTTTATTTTAAAGTGCATTGTCCTATGTTCATTTGGCGCAATGAAAATTGCAAAACAGCATTTGTACCATAACTGTGCCAAAACAACACCAAACAAAGACAAAAGCCCAAATGAGAACTTCCCCCCTTTGAGTTTAATTAGCATCAATGGATTAAAGAGAGCTAGTTCAGAGGTCACTGCTGCAACAAAGCCAAGGGTGAGATTTGTAAGATGGTCTCCCAACTATCACATGCTATTTAAAGCGAACCTGCACACAGGCCCAAGTACCCTAGCATACTAGTACTATAAAATACATTATCATTGGGGGACTGTTATATATTTTGTGTGCCCTGGGTACCCATGTTCAGGGTAGCAGCCCAAAAAATGTAGCCAAAAATGAAGCCAAAAAGATCATCTCTCCCATATAACATGCAAAAATTTTAGTTCTTTATCAACAATACACAGGAACACAGGTCAAGTTAATTAAAATTGACAGAAACATTATCAGACATCACAATGTCATAGTAACCGCTATCTTTAGACAATTAGTCATAATCATGAGAATCACTGTATGGCCACAGAAGAATTGTGGAGATTGTTGAGTAACTTTGTTTGTCTAATTTTGTGTACCTGTTAGGAATATGTACCTATTTTACTTTCTATTGTGGGTCATATCGCTTGAGTCTCTAGACCAGATTATGGTTTTATTGTTCCTCTTCTCTTCCCCTGAAATAAATGAATATAAAATACATGTACTAAAATATTTAGTACTTTGTATGAAATCATATTTCTGAAAATGTATAAAAATAAAGTTTTAAATATCAAATTAAGAGCTCAGCTGTAATTGGTTGATACAGCTGGGAGAGGGTGTGACTTTTGTGTTTCACATTTGGATTGGTGACAGGAAATAAAAAAAAATAGAAGAGGGGTTTCTAGGCGGGGCTAGTGGGGAGGGTCTTAGACACTTTCAATGTATAGATGTTTTATTTTCCTTCATATGTTGTATCTTCACTTTGGAAAACCTCCATTAGCATTTACATAAATAGAGTGATAGCCTTCTATACCCGTCTTCTTAATTGGCACATGAAAAGTAGAATCCTGCACTTGCTAGGTTGCAGCAAATCTTCAATCGACTTTTTTCAATAAAACAACATTAAAGATGTTCACTGTTCACAGGGGATAGGCAAAAACAATCTACACGTTTTAACTTTGCCCGTCTCGGCCACACATTACTCATACTCGTTTTCATAAGTAAGCCGTAGCCGAGCAAAGCCAAATGCGTAGATCATTTGTGTCTCCAAGAAGCCTCTGGACTATTCAAGCTTGAAGGCAGCTACAACATGGGTGGCGGCCTTCTTCTTGACTGAACAAGTTCAGTTATATGCATTATGAGACGATCGATTTTTAAAGGCTGTATTATTCTATACTATAGTATCACAAAGAGATGTAGGTTTCTATGGGAATTGCCTAAATGGTCATGCGGTGGATTTTATTCTTTCTAGGGTTGTCTTAGCATAATGTAATCCTGAAGAGTATGGCACAGTCTGATGGCATCATCCAGAAAATCAACTTCGAATTGAAATGTGAGAATTGAAATGTGAAATTGGTATATAAAGTCAAGGAACCAAAAAGTAAAGTCTGTCCCCTCGTCAGTAAACCCAGATTTTTGGCGAGCCAGTTTGCCATCATCCTCAATATAAAGGCATCAAAAATGACAAAAAAAAGGCACTCCGAAGTGGGCGGAGCTTGACTTCAATGCTAAACTCTCCAGTGAATTTACAACCAATCTAAATCTCACCTCAAAGTTGACTTTCTGTATGATGGCCATGAAAGAAGATGATCTTGAAGGGTTTGAGATGCCTGAAGACACTGGTAATGGATTATCAGGCCAGTTTCTGCTGACAGGTTCCCTTTAATGTGTATTTGTCTTGCTCACTTGTTGAATGAGGCATTAATTTCATAAATTGATTTTATGAGAAATAAACCAAAATCAAATCGTTATGAGTGGACAGTGGACACCTCTGTATGTGTCATTTATGGTAGTAGTTCTTCAACCTACATTTATACCAGGCAAAGGTTTTTTGATATTTCATTACTTATTCTTAGGGTAAAGGTTCATTTATTATATGAAGGTTTTGGGGGAGATTTATCAAGGCCTTGCCCCTTGATTGTTTTACAAAATAACCATGTGAACCTGCAAGGCAAACATTGGTATGGTCTAGGTAGTGTGCACCCATGGGGCAGGAGATCCCAGTGCCAGCCCATCTGCTGCTATCAGTGACTCCTTTACGCCCCTTCCGCATCCACTTGCCATGGAGATTTCGTGAAGCAAAAAAATAATTGCAATTACTGGCTTCTCACAAGTATTTGTCATTAATTCAGGGCTTCTAAACCAGTTTTCTGGTATGGAAACCATGATAAATGAAGATGGAATCCTATGCACTGCAAGTAATGAATGCCAGCATTGCTTATCTTAATCGCTTCATGTACTGTCTATATACTGTTATATCATTGTATTAACCATTTAATAAATATATCAATAAGAATATTGAAATGCGTCCATGTATAAATATTTATATCCCGTCTCTCTTTTTCCAGGATTTATATATACGTGTGGTGGAACGTTAAAAGGATTGAATGGGACTATAGAAAGCCCTGGCTTCCCGTACGGCTATCCAAATGGTGCAAATTGCACATGGGTAATAATAGGAGAAGAACAAAACAGAATCCAGATTGCCTTTCAATCATTTGCTCTTGAAGAAGAATATGATTATTTATCTTTATATGATGGACACCCTCATCCGACGAATTTCAGAACAAGGTATGGAAAGCACAACTATGCTGGTTTATTTTATTAAAGTTTTCTATTTATTGAACATTTTTGGTGCTTAAATTGGTTTTGTCAATTATTGATACAGAGGAAATATAAATGACATTGATGGCTTCTGCTATAAAATCACTTTAAAGGAAATTCAGGATCAAAATCCTCATAATAATGCAGGGAAACTTACTTATAGATCAAGGCAATATTCTTATATTTGTTATCCATAGCCTCCTTTCTAAAATCAACTTTAAATATTTTGCTAATTAGCCAGAAGGGCTCTGAGGTCACACACTGTCTCCGCTTCCCTATGCTCCTTCAGCACTTCCTGCTCCCTCTGACTGCTGCAATCTTACACAGTGGGTGGGGGAAGTGCTCCTGCACAGTCTGTGGGTCTACAGCATGAAGGGAATGGCGAAGAAAGAGGCCATGGAAAACAAATGAAGGAACATTACCACAGTCAGTGCCTGTATCTATGAGGTTTTGGTGGCAGATATCTTTTAATTATTTTTTTTCCAGATACAGTGGCCCACATTTATCAAAAACTGTGAAACCTGCTGCAAATTCAGACAAAAAATTGAAGCTTGGGGCCCAGTATCTCAGTCTTCCATGAACTATGATATTGATACTGCATTCACTTATATTGATTTAGGAGCAAAAAGAGACATAGCCCGCAGACAACCATGGATGCACTATTTCTGTTAAAAAAAAAAAAAAAACTTTATTATTCTCATAATTGTGGTTTACAGGATATTCAGTAAGACATTATATTCTATTTTTAATATTTTTGTTCTTTATTTAATTAATTTTATTCTCTCACATATGAGAAAGATTCTCCTTATTATAAAAGGAAATAGAATAACTTAAAGTTTGGAGATGAATAAGTTTTTATACAGAACCTCCTTTTCAATTTTCACCTAGTGGTCTCCTCGATCTTTTTTTGAGAATATTGTAGTTGCCATATTTTTTCACTTTTCCAGGATACAGTATAACTTAAAATAATATGAAATAAAACATTAAATAAAATATTCACGTATCATGCTGTTCGAATGAATGTTTTAGGCTTAGATAATCCTATACCTTTAGAATGAACATCAAGGCAGGCCAAGAATTGATTCTGGAAGGAAGTGAAGTTCGTCAGAATATTAGATATATACATGAACTACTTTCCTTATTACAAACTTTCATTGATTTCCTTTTGTAACGGCAGACAAAAATAGTGTAGAATCTAGAATATAATAAAAAATCAAAAGTTCTTGAAACTGTAGCACTTTCTTATCTCTGCAAAGGTATTTAAATTCCTTACAGTTTACAGTTATACAGAGCTGCTCTCTGGGTTTCCTGGGTTACAATCAGCATCAGGCTGGGGTTTTTCACCAGATGAAATTATTCTGTGAAACCACTTTTCAACACCCCCTATGAAAATAGACCTTCCTAGTTTCCAAATTGGATTGCATTTTGCTGTTCCTCGGTGGTACGGTGATGGGTTAGAACCTGGGGCCCACTGGAGGATCCACTTGTACTCTGGTGGTCCAGTCCTATACTGCATATATTTCATCTATATTATACCACTATGTACCTTAATATATATTGGTTGACATATATACCAACTGCATATAACTTTAATATTGAATGTAGAAAAAACCATTTATGGCATGTTTCAGAGTAGGTTTTATAAAACTATAATGAAATCACTTCACTGATTTTGAAGCTGTTGTGAGGCTTTTGCCCAGGTTTTAAAATTATCACCTAATCACAAGATTGGTGATAAAATGATCATTGTTTGGTGTCCAACTGCTGGGACACCTGCCAATGATGAGGACCATGGTCCTATTCATTCTATTTCTATTTAATTTAATTCTATTTAATTTATTTATTGGGTGTGTGTTCCCAAATATAAAGAGACTTTTCATATAAATGATGCATCATGTTTGGAGGACTTGCACACATTAATCATTGGGGTCTAAGACATGCCTCAGTTAAGGGACTACAGAAGACCATATTTGTCATTTGTATGAAGATGAGGGGAGGATAGGATCCCCACATTCTAATGATAGCATGCCAATATCTGCCCAACAACTCAGCAAGCTATCCACATTCTTGTGAAAAGGACCAACCTTTAACCCCTACTCGCACCAGGACATACTATTATGTCCTAGTGCTGCGGGGGGTGTATGGAGATTGCTCATGGGCTAAGCTCTCTCCTTACACCCACCCGCCTGTTACTGCCACGGTCTGTGCTGGCATGGATCTCGGCAGTTAATACGTTATGGCTAATCCAACCATGGCACTTAACTTACCATCCCTTAAGCGCCGCTATCTTGGATGGCTGATCGCCGCCCCTGTGACCTCATTGGAGGGTGGCGATCAGTTGCCATGGCAGCCTACAGGTCTCAATTTGCCATGTGTAATGATCTCTAATATCCAGCAGATGGCAGGCTATTAGAAATCAGTAGTAAAATTGCTATATACTGCAGTACAGTAGTATTGCAGTTTAAAGTATTATCAATCAGACCCTACAGGGCTAAAATACAACAATACTGTAGTAAAACAATGGGGCTCATATACTAAGGGCCCCGAACGTTTTCGTTGGCTTTCCCGAATATTTCCGTTTCTCCCTGAATTGCCCCGGATTTTCGGCACACGCGATCAGACTGTGGCACATCGGCATCGGCTTGCACGCAACAGAAATCGGGGCATGGCCGTCAACACAGCAGCGACACCTGCAGGAACTTGGACGCACAAGTTCCTGCAGGGGAAGTTTCAGTTTCAGTCACCCCCTAGAACACATATAATAATAAATAAACAGCCAATATCTTAAACATGATATTGCCGCACTCAAAAATGCCCGTTCTATCAAAATATAAAAAAGACTGTTCCCGGCTGTGAAAACCATAACAGAAAATAGCGCCCAAATGTTTGAATCACCACTTTTTCCCCATTTTTACATCAATGGCTATTTTAATAAAAAATTATCAAATGGTCATATAGGTCCTGAATTGATATAAATTAATATTCCAGCACATACTTTTAAAAAAATGACACCTCACATAGATCCTCACACCAAAATGTGAAAAAATTTTATATACCGAAGATCAAAATGTTTGTAAATCTATTAAATCCTAATAAAACCTGTATACATTTTGTATTGAGAAAGTTATATTGAACGATCCAATATAGGATATAATATTGGATCATTCAATATAACTTTCTCACTACCTACTGCTATACCGGAGTTGGCGCGGCTTCTTATGGATCTCGGGCACCGTTCACATCAAAGGCAAACATATGAAGAGAAATGATTTTTCCAATTACGGTGAGCTGTTATACATCTACCTTTTCTATAAATTTGGTATCCCTGTGATTGTAACAACCCAAAGAATAAAGAAAAATTGTCATTCGGAACTCAATAAAACCCGTAAAAACAGAGGCCAAGAGAAAATGGCATAAATGTGTTTTTGTGTCAATTTCACTGCACTTGGAATATTTTTCATCTTTCCAGTACATTGCGTGGAATATAAAATGGTGCAACTAAAAGGCACAATTTAGTTAGGTAAGTCCTAACTAGTGATGAGCGAGTATACTCGTCCGAGCTTGATGCTCGGTCGAGTATTAGCATACTCGGACCGGCTCGTTGCTCGGACGAGTATTTGCCCTGCTCGATAACGAGCATTTAATTTAAAAAAAAAAAAGTGAAGAACAGTAAAAAGATACAATTAAAACATTTAATTTAATTGTTTAATTGAAGAAAACTGTGAAAGAACACAGTGCAGAACAGATTGCAGATGTTCGGGAACATCTGCAATCTGTTCCGGAGACACACGTGCAGAACGGTGTTCTCCGCAATAGTATTTGAAGAACAATATGTGTGAAGAACACATTACAGATGTTTGGCAACATCTGCAAGTTGTTCTCTACACATATTGTTCTTCAAATACTAACAAAAACATCTGCAATCTGTTCTGCACTGTGTATTTTCACTGTGCTCGTTAAGTTTATAATTTTACTGAAAAATGCTCGGGTCTCCCATTGATTTCAATGGGGCTCGTTACTCGAAACGAGCACTCGAACATCTGGAAATGTTCGGCTCGAGTAACGAGCACCCGAGCATTTTAGTGCTCGCTCATCTCTAGTCCTAACACATCTCTGTAAACATAAAAATAAAAAAGTTATTGCTTTTGGAATGAGGGAAGTATAAAACAGAAATGGAAAAAACAAAAAAGAGCTGAGTCCTGTAAGGGTTAAAACATAATATTCAAAATTGTCTAATTCGTCCTTTTTGAATTTGGGGAATCTTCCAAATCATCAGGTTAATACAATAAAGTGTTGCAAACATTTGGCATTTGACATGTTTCAAGCTAATATAAAATATTTAAACCAGTTATTTATATATTCCTCAATGCAAAACCGGATGTTGTTGGAATAAACAATAATTTCATAGAAGTGTTTTGTACAATATCTCATTTATTATAATTTGATCATATACAATAGTTGAAAACTAGAATTTCGAACAATTATTTATTTTTTAATTATCCACTTCGACAAAAGTTCTAGTGACGGATTTCTCGGAACTTTCATCAAATTAAAAATTCAGAGACTATTGTCAAGTCCAATAATATGTACACAAAACTAACTAATTTTCCTTACTCTTGAAACTCCAATTACCAGGAGTGTGAATCACTCATTGCATTTAATTGCTCTCATTATACGACCCTTGTTCTTTCCCGGTGGGAATATGGGATCCTGATACCCATTGAAATTAACTCTGCTTGGTCTAATCAAAAAGCATAATATTCAATACAAGCCTCTTTGTAGCACTAAATTGTTAAACCTTATGAATAAGGAGCATATTCTGTTTCATTTCAATGAATAATAAAGATCAGGGAACAAATTTTTATTCTAATTTTAAAAAATAAATAAATAAAAACTAGAAAGCCAAGTAATGAGATTAGTATTTTGCTATGCTAGGAGGCTCATGCCTCTTAGTATATCCATAAGTTCTTTCTGTCACTGGCTAGAAATCTGACCTGGTCTAGTGTGGTGGAGATTTTAACTATAGCCCCCACTGGTTTTCAGGTGGTGACTATAGTAAATACGGTGAGTTGGTGCCTCCACTTTGCTCCGTTCCCGGCCTCTCCCACCCAAAATTGTGTATGGTTTGAAAAACCAACAAAACTGTTTGTAATGTAGCAGTTTACATATGTTCAAGAGGGCTGTCCTGTATTAGATTGACCTAGAAAATGTTTTTTTGGCTATTTTTTTTGTAAATTTAAGGATTCCGATGTTAATGTTGAGCGACTCATCCAACATTCGATGAAAGAAGCTTCTTGAAATTTTTTGACAGCTTTGATTTAGCTCCAAATTTATTAGGTCCGAAACAGTGTTTCAATTGTCCTTTCAAACACAGATTTTTCATGAAAAGTTATTTCAACAAATATTTTCAATTTTCCTTGCCCATCCGAACTTCGAAAGAGGCTATTTATTTTATTTATGTCATCGTGTCTTATAAGGAGAGGGAGATATTGTATTGTATACATTAATCTTGGAATAATTATCATTTTAATGAGATTTTTCCTTGCAAATAATGACAGGGGAAGTTCCCTCCATTTCTTTATGTCTCTAACTATTCTCTTTATAAGGGGTGTATAGTTTAGTGGGTACAGTCTTGTGCTCTCTCTACTTAACCATATTCCTAAATATTTCAGTTTATCTTTTACTATATTCAATCCCCATTGCCGATTCCATTTCGTGCCCACTCTCTTACCTAAAAGTAAGATTTGTGTTTTGTGAGTGTTTACCTTATACCCTGAAATTTTTTCATATTCCTTCAAAAAAACTAAGACCTCTTGAATGTCCCTTTCCACATTATTCATAAATAAGACTAAATCATCGGCAAATAGACTCATTTTCAAGTGCTTTTTCCCTAACATTATCCCCTGATATATTTCTTTCTGGTGAATGATCCTTGTTAAAGGTTTAATTGTGAGATTAAATAGTAAAGGGGAAAGTGGGCAACCTTGGTGGGTGCCTCTTTCTAATTTAAATCTCTGTGAAATTTTCCCTTGTGTCACCACTTGTGCATGTGGCTCCCTATACATTGTGACTATTGCTTTATAAAATAACCCATTTATCCTTATCTTCTTCATCACTTTTTTGAGCCAGGGCAAGACCACACTATCAAATGCTTTTTCCGCATTGACTGAAATAATTGCTGCATGTTCCCTTTCCTGTGGCCTTGCCCTGGCCCAATCCAATGCAGCCATCACCAAACGTACATTTTTAACCCCATTCCTCCCTTTTACAAACCCATTCTGAGAGATGTGAATCACATCGGGTAACACTTCTGCTAGCCTGTTTGCTAGTATCCGAGAAAATACTTTTGTATCCACATTCATTAGTGAAATCGGCCTAAAAGATGCCGGATCCATTCTATCCCCCTTCCCTTTTGGTATTACCTTGATGAAGGCTAAATTCCCCATCATCAAAGTCTTCCCTTCCCTGTACATATGGTTGAATACCTGTGTTAGTGTTCCATTAATCTGTGGGGCAACCAGCTTATAATATTCTGAGGTGAATCCATCGGGCCCCGGGGCTTTGTCCTTTGACATTTTTTTGATAACACTTGCTATTTCGTCTCCTCTGATCGGGGCTGATAATGCATCCTGTTGTTCTCTCGACAGGGATGGGACATTCAAATCTGTAAGAAATGTATCCATTTCTTCTTCTCTCTCCTTCCTCCCTTCATACAACTTCTTGTAATACCAGCCAATATCTGATTTATCCCTTCCCTATCTCTGATGACCTCACCTTTTTCGTTTCGTATCCCCTCTATTTTACCTTCCCCTCTTTCAGTCCTTACCATGGCTGCTAGTATTTTCCCTGTTTTGCTGCTAAAACGATAGAGATTCCTTTGCCCCCTTCTCATACTATCCTGTTGGATCTTATCCACATATTGCTCACAAATTTGTTTGCTCTCTATCAACTTTCCATTGTTTTCAAGATTGGGTTGTAATCTGTATTTCTGTGTAGACTCTTATATTTCTTTTCCATCTCTGCATACTTAAGCTCCTTATTTTTATTCTTCCCTGCTACATATGACATTATTTCCCTTCTCATGGTAATCTTGCTTGTTTCCCAGAACAGGATTGGGTTGTCGTTTATTAACTCGATGTTTTCCTTACAGTACTTATCCCAATTCTCCTTAACCATTTCTTGAAATTCCCTCTCTTTACATAACCTACCTGGAAAGCGCCATAAATTGATCTCTCTCTTCCTCTCCCAAATTTGTAGCTCTATTTGTATGGGGGCATGGTCGGATATAATGTCAAAAATGTTGGTGGATTTCACCTTCTGTGCCAGTGAGGATGAAGTTAATACATAATCTATTCTTGACCATGTCTCATATTGACCTGAGTAATCAGTGTATTCTCTCTCTTTTTTGTTTTGCATCTTCCACGGATCTATCAATAACCCTGAGTTCAAGAGGTTAAACATTGTTGCGTCCTCGCCCTTTTTTCTACTGGTTCTTTTGATATCTGATCTGTCTAATCTTTCTTCGATAACTCTATTAAAATCCCCTCCCACAATTTTTGAATCTACTTTATCTCTCATTATCCAGCCAGACATCTTTCTAAAGAATCTTCATTTCTCCTATCATTTGGTGTGTATATATTGTAGACCCTAAATTGGCTATCTTCTACTTTTAACAGTATCCTCATTCCACGGCCTTCCTCTTTGTATTCTTCTGTTAGGACTTCTGCTCTAAGTCTTTTGTTTATCAGTATTATAACCCCTAATTTCCTAGATCCAAGTCCTTGGCCTATTGCTTTGCTTACCCAACCTCTTTCTAATTTGCCAATTTCTCTATCAGTTAAATATGTTCCTTGGAGCAAGGCAATATCCGTGTCCAGCCTCTGAAGGTGTGAAAGTATCTTCCCCCTTTTTGCAGGTGATGTTATGCCCCTTACATTCCATGATGTAATTTTAATCACATTAGTCCCCATCTATATCTAAGTATTTCCTTACAATTCTTTCTATGCCGGTTGCAGAGCTCTCCCTTTCCCCCTTCAGGTCTCTTTTTTTCTCTGAATAACCTCAATAATTCAAATTTGTCCTGAAAATCCAGAATTTTTGCAATTACCACTCTAGGCTTAGCTCCTTCAGACCCTCCCGTTCTTCTTGGCCCCAGCCTATGGGCCCTCTCCACTCCACTCCTTAAGTTCTAGGATAAAAGAAAGAAGTAGCTAGCCAGCATTTTCAAAGATTCGCCTGAAGTAAAGCAGAAAAGATTCACATTTGGTTTAGTGCCAAAATGGCAGATCGGTACCAAATCTATGAACCCACAAACAGATTCGTTCATCTCTAATGTAGACCTAAAAGAAACTTGAAATTGTGTCATATTTTGGTAATCTTTATTTATGTAGAACAATCATATTCTGTAGCACTTTATAAATCATTACGTATCCATGAGTGAGTGCTCAAAAAAAGTATGAAAAAAACCCTTAAAACTTTATTTTATCCAAAACTAACTAACTGTGATGCTAACGACAGTCAATTGCTCTTTTTAAACAGCTACAGATATAGCAACTACCAGATCTATATTTATTTTCATTCCACGCGTCTGTCCATATGTTTAATTGTCAAACACCCAACAAAGTGTGAAAAAAAACCTTAGAGTTTACTTCTAAAACTAAACAAAATCACTTTTTAAAATCTCGCTACTCACTTATTATGAAATTAGATACAGCAGATGGGTCACAAAATAACACAAAAATAATATGGAATATGGAACATAAAGTAGCGGGGGCAGATTGCTCTTCTACTATATAAATAATGGATAAAACGCATCTCTGTGGGAAGGAGGATGAGTTTTTCTGATTATTTAAGGAATAGACTTTGGATTGGTACTATGGGGGTGTAGGCAGAGCGTAGGATCAGGAGAAAACATTTGTGCTCCACCTCTTTGCCCGTACCCGAACCACAATATTCAGCAAGAAGTCCACGTTCAAGTTCGGAGTTCGGCTGAACACTCATCTCTAACAGCTGTAATCGGTGCTGGCACCAATCGCGGGGGTTATCACATGCAACAACATCCCAGGCAAAATGGCAACATGTATGTGCCACCGGTCATTACACTCCGATGCTGTTTTTTCCTGCTGGATGTAAAGTATAAGACCCATGATTAGTTAACGAGTGGACCCATTTTAAAAACCACTGGTGGGTTTGCCGGTGGGATTTAAAGAGTAAGCACTTGAGATTGATGGAAGAACTGAGCACAGGTTTTAGGATTCTGGTCCTGGTATACAAAGTGTAACATTTGGTCCAGATTAAACTGAACCTGCCACACCCAAATCCCGATGGGTCGGCTGATCATTAGTTGCAGATGGAGCATGTGTACTGCCACCCCATTCACTATTGTGGGAGTGTTGTAAATTGCCAAGCACAGCGCTCTGCTATCTCTGGCACTCCCATTCTGTGTATGAGAATGTTGTAGATAGCCGCTGGGAGTCTGATACCATTCTGGATGCTGATGGAGAACAAGTCAATGTAAAGTTTGGTACAATTGTTTAATCAACTTGTTTATAGCCAAGTTCAACTTTTCTGCATTTGTACGGTAAGCTACTTGCAGCAACCATGTTTGTGATTGACATGTTATTATTCACAATGCTCCAACACCTATTGAATATACTTTGACCAATATCTAATTTAGATGTAGCAAGCATTCAAGCATATCCACCATCAAAATCCATCTTGATAAACCAGGGACATTACTCATAGATCCAGGCACCGGGAGTGTGGTAATCTTCTTATATTTGTTATCCTTGGGCTCCTTCATTCTAAAATCTACTTTTAAAATTATGCTAATGAAAGGCTCTATGCATATTACCAGAGCCTCTCAGTGCTGCAGATTCGCAGGCTGTTACAGTGAGCAGGACATGTTACACTTAACACCATGCTCTCTCCCTCCTCTCTCTGCATGTGTAATCTGAGCCTGGAGGGCTGTAGCTTCACAAATTCTTACACTCCCATACCCCTGCTCCCTTGGCACTTCCCCCTCCTTCTGCCTTCTGTATTCTCACACAGGGGTAGAGGCAAATGCTCCTGTGCATTGTAACAGTCTGTGAATCTACAGCATGGAGGGTCTCAGTTAATGCCCAAAGAGCCCTTTCAGCTTATTCACATAATTTTTAAAGCTGATTTTAGAACAAAGATGGCCGTGGATGACAAATATAAGAAGATAACCGCAATCACACTGCCTGGATCCATGAGTAATGTCCCTGATTTATCATGGTAGATTTGCTTAAAATTAACTTGTGTTTGTGACCATAAAGGCTCTGAGATTCCGTGGTCTCTTATACAGTGTAGCATCACAAAAATAAAGTAGAATGGTTTTGTACATGGTTGTTCTTGCCTGACATTTACATAATTTA
The DNA here is from genome assembly GCA_019512145.1 of Engystomops pustulosus. Classification (NCBI taxonomy): domain Eukaryota; kingdom Metazoa; phylum Chordata; class Amphibia; order Anura; family Leptodactylidae; genus Engystomops; species Engystomops pustulosus. The sequence continues at coordinate 5,907,082 of CM033645.1, forward strand.
CTGTATATAGTGATTACCAAATCCAATTTATCAGCATAATGAGGTCTGCGCTGAGTGTGAGCTTATAACATGGTATGAATACACCTCTAGTCATTCTTTGTACTGCACTGAATATATAGTATCTAACTGCCCTTTAAACCAATGTCCGACCCATTAAAGAGCCTTCAAACCTGACTCAAGAGTCTACAATTCCATATACACCCATGCATCATATACAAACCCAGCATATACACATCACTTATGCACACATACAGCATATTCATACCCAATACCCCAGCCCCCCCCCCCCGACACTATGGGCCCCATAGCAGCTGCTATGGCCACTACCCTTGATTTTGCGCCCCTCCTTCAGGTAGATTTATTGAAAGTGTCTGGACAGTCTGGCATGGTCAAATACTATCTTTTCCAACTTTAACCCATTAGTTGACTTAGTTGATAGCAGAAGAACATGGCAAAATTCTGGCCCATGAGAATATATACTTGTCCCTTGTCCCTTTTACAGTGAAGTCACGCCCCTTTTGTTAAATTTAGGTATAAAAGTTAAAGACAGGTGTTACCTGAATATATTTAGCAAAGTTCTTCATATGAATTCATATTACAGCCTGTACTGTGTGTGTCTAAGGAGGCTGCATGAGCTCACATCTAATTTTCTCATGCTTGGTTAAACAGTAGAGATGAGCGAGCACTAAAATGCCCGAGTGCTTGTTACTCAAGATGAACTGTTCCCGATGCTCAAGTGCTCGTTTCGAATAACGTACCCCGTTGAAGTCAATGGGAGACTCGAGCATTTTTCCAGGGGACCAAGGGGACCAATAAAATGTGTCATTTTATTGAGAAATAAGGAAGTCAGTCCTGTTTCTTCATTTGTTTTTATTCAAAGGAATATTTGTGGAACTTCAGAAAGGAGAATGACCCATGTTAAACAGAACAGTTAAACTGACAGGATAGAAGATCTATCTATTATTTTATTCTAATCTATTGTTTGTAGCAATGTACATATTCCTGAAACAAAGAATATGGTGCACATCAGTTGGCTCTTCACTGTATTGTCGTTCTTCACACATATGATGAGATGTGTTCTTCACAAGTTAGCAGAAGACATGAGTGCAGAAAGGTGTTCTTCACAATAGTATGTGAAGAACAATATGTGTGAAGAACACATTGCAGATGTTTCCATACAAATGCTAACTTATCAGAAGTATATTTGCATTGACTGCCATAAATCGCAAATGTGTGTATTACTGTAATGGTGTATTGACGATAAATGATCCTTAAGTGAAAGCTTGTTCTCGAGCTGGTGAAATACTCGTCCGAGCAATGAGCCTTTTCGAGTACGCTAATGCTCAAACGAGCATCAAGCTGGGATGAGTATGCTTGCTCATCTCTATTAAATAGCTCTAGCAGTAAAGAGGAATCTGAATGCAGCACAGCTTCTGTAGCCCTATGTGTTTACATGGGGCACGGATCGGGGAAATGGCAGCATGGGAGGGACCGTAGAGGTAAGTAAATGTTTATTTTTCTCAGCCTTAGCTTGATGTTTGAATATAGTGCTCATAGCATACTACAGCCAGAGAGAGAGCAGGAAGGGTTAACACTTACTCACAGCAGTGGCACGAACAGGAGAGAGAGAGGCCCGTCTTCAGTCCTGTAGATAGATTCACCATAGCAACATTGAAGTAACATTGTAACTAAGTGGCACTTTGCAGTCTGTTTCTTTAGAAACAATGGAGAATTTCTTAATTACGTATATTAGAAAAATGTTTAGAACACTCTCCCACACAATCATCATAAATCATCTAAAATGATGGTTACTCTTTCAGCAATACTTTCTCTTTAAAATCTTACTTCTGTGGCCAACAGATCAATGCCAAGAGATGCCCTCTGTCTATGGAGTTGATTAAATTGCTGCCAGGCTTAATACTTAATAGAGAAAATTGCTGATGTTGCAGAGCTTCTGCCTTTCAAACTACCTTCTCGCTTAAGAAAATGAACCATTGATCACGATCCAGGATTTGGATATCTCTGGTGGGTGGTATAGGGAATGGAGGACACTTGCTCTTGGCAAAGGAGTATGAACGGTATTAAATTATGAATGAATCTACAATAGAAAAAAAATGTTATTGTTTTAACCTACACATGACTCATCCATCTTGGAAATTACTGGTAGATGTAAATCTTCAAGTTGATCTTTTCCGTTTCAAAGACCAATCACAGATCTACAGTATGGACATGTCATTCCTGTCTATCCTCAGCTCACTTTTGTAAAATCAACCTGTTCAATTCTGAATCAACATTGATTGTGTGTCAATTTTTCTTGCACTTGTGCAAATTCAACAGACAACAGGTAGAAATTATCTCCTATAAAGGAGTGGTCCTGTATGTGGTGCCCACAGACTATTATCTGTTTTCATCCTTTTTGACTGTTGTTTTGCTCACGTTTGAATTGTGTTATTGCTCTCTTCTAGAGGTAGTAAAAATGAATCCAAGAAAACAAAAAAACACCAAAAATACACCAGAAAAAGTGTTTTCTTTTAAACACTGCCTCCAAATGTCTTAGACAAAAAAGTTCGAGTTTACTAAAAATTTGCTTTTTTGCTAGAGCTGGCCCATTCAATGCTGAGTCATATTTTTTGGTGCCACTTGGAAGGCTTGCACAAAACATAATTGCCTTTGGCAAGATTTGTAACTATGGAAACAATGCGGAGACTGCTACAATAGTCACAGCTGTTGCCCTGGAATCTCAGTGACACCAAATGTCTTCCATATGGCATCAATAGCCGCTGCCCAGTCTGGGTTAAATTCCAGAATTAAATTGTTTTACCAGTAATGTTCATTTGTGTATGTGTTCTTAGACATCATTTCTGAGAGGAGTTTCCCTTTAAAATCTATTAATATATATATTATCATCTGCCTGTAAATATCCAAAACTGTTTTTGGACAGACTGAAAGGTACAAAATAGTTTTACTAGAGCACATAATACACAAACTATTTTGAAAATGGAGACATCGGAAATATTTGGGGTAAATAAGTAGAAATTAATGCATTTTGAGGGGGATATTATCATATGCCGTAGTTCGTGTGTCGTGGGTCTTGCACAGAATTTATTTCCATGCAAGGCCCTGTTTGCAGATGGTAATAATAGACATCATAGAAAGTCGGGAGGGATTGCTAACTTTTTTAGTCATTACTGTAACTTAGTTAAACAGGGTAAGTATAATATGGGTAGCCATAATAAGGGTCTTATGATTGCCCTGTTAAAGTTCAGTATAAGTGGCCAACAAATTTAAAGGAACCCTACAGTCAGAGCTATTTCATTGAATATTACATGGTGCTGGGACTGTAGGGAGGAGCAGGACTCATTTTCATTGTATTCCTAGAACCTGGAGTCCTGCTCCTCTCTTCAAGCCCTGCACTAGGTAGAATCCAGTGAATTAGCCATGACTGGAGTGTTCCTTTAAGAGTCTATCCTAATAATTTACTATTATTAGTAATTCCTGTCCAAACCCTTTAATCCAAAAGCCCCTTAAACCTTACCACTACAGCTCCTCCAGGATAATTAGTAAAATTCATCATACATCCCAACTATTCGGAACTGAGCTATAATAACACTATAATTAACCCAATGTATTCCCCCGAGGAAATCTCCCAAAATTTTGGTTTAATCAAATTTGTTCTTCTGCGGCTTAATTAAAAATTGATCAACTTTTTTCAGGGAGTCCTAAAAGTATGCGACACGTAGTCCATGGATTTGACATTAAAGAGGGAGCCACAGATAAAGGTCACTTTTCTGGAGGCTTTTATATTACAGCCTATTACGGTTAAGTTACAGTAATTGACTAAAAAAAGAGTTCTTGTTGTGAAGTCTCGCCAATTAATAGCGGATGAAAAACAACTACATAAATTTCATTAACCTGTGGAGCAGCTGCGCTTTATTACACTTGTGGGTCACTTGATTAAATATTTTAGCACTTTATTGAAAGAGGAGCAATCCCTCCAGGTAAACACCAATTACCACTACTAACCCAGACTAATTGAAGTTTTGACAAATAACATATAATCTAATTGAAATAGTTTCTTGCAATACTTAAAGTAAATCTCCCATCAAAACCCATCATGAAGGGGCAGATACTCATAAATCGAGGCACCATGACTGTGCTAATCCTTTTATATTTGTTATCCATGGCCTCCTTCCTTCTAAAATCAACTTTTACAATTATGCTAATGACCCTGAGGGGCTATGGTAGCCCCATCTGTGATCTGGCTTCACATGTTCTTACTCTGTCTCCCCCCCCCCCCCCTGCTTCCTTAGAATTTTCTCAGTGAGCACTTACTGTTGTTATCTAAGTGCTGAAGAAGCAGGGGGATGGTGAGGCAGTTTAAAAACCTACAAAGCCAGGACACTGACTCACTAGAATCATTTTAAAAGTTGAATTTAGAAGGCACGAGGCAACGGATGGCAAATAGAAGAATATTCCCACAGGATCTATTGGTAAGTGTAAACCAGAGTTATCATGATGGATCTTGATAGTAAATTTGCTTTAAGGTTTAGTTCTGCCTTTTAAAATATCTATATTCCCCAGCAAGTACTAGATGAGGGTTCCTGTTTGGAATATGGCCGCCATCTTGAATGCCTCCATTTTGAATCAAGGGTAAGTTTATCCCACGTGAAGATAGCAGATCAAAGACATAGAGTATCCAAACACTGAACACTTGTTTTTAGCTTCCAGGGTACAAATATTTTCTTGAAAATTAGAAAAGATTAGAACTTTGCTTTATTGAAAAACTTTGAAAACATAATGGTCCCATTATTCTGCATGACGTATGGCGAACCTGAATGTTCCATAGTCGTGGTACGCAATGGGGGTCGTTTACTAAGGGCCCAATTCGCGTTTTCCCGACGTGTTACCCGAATATTTCCAATTTGCGCAGATTTTCCCTGAATTGCCCCGGGATTTTGGCACTCGCGATCAGTTTGTGGCGCATTGGCGCTGGCATACACGCGACGGAAATCGGGGGCGTGGCTGTAGGAAAACCCGACGGATTCGGAAAAACCGCCGTATTTAAAAAAAAAATTGGTCGCACGGGCCATACTCACATGCACCACGATGAAGACGATGAACTCCAGGGCAACTCGGCGGACTTCGGCGCAGCAGCGACACCGGGCGACATCGGGCGCAGGGCCTTCATGAATCGCCGGAAGACCCGAACGCTCGCCGGAGAAGCCACTGCTGGAACGCGAATGAACCGGGTAAGAAAATGTGCCCCAATGTTTTGTTTTTGAAATAATACAATGACCCCGGGTATGGTGTCCATGCAACCGTTTTAGTTCGACGTAGGTCTACGTAACCTGAATATACAGAAAACATTCTTCTTAGCATTTTATGTGGGTTCGGATTGGATCCGAACACCAGAAACAACCTGTCATATGGCTGTGCATCACAAGGAACATTCTTAGTTGTTGTAGAAGTTTTCTGTGGCAATAACTTTTGAAAAAAAAAAATAGTACAGATCTGATTATCTGATTGAGGCAATCAATTTCTGAGATAATTCTATGTTTCTTTATTATGTTACATGACCATCTTCCCATTAAATAGCAATTCCATAACAGTAAAAGACAGCAAAAGAATTGTAAGAATCATATCATGGATTTATATCAGTGTCCGTTTTATCTCCAATCACATCTTAAGCTTGAAAAACTGTGTCAACAGGGCCGTTTTCATTTGAGCCAAAACCAATGCCATTGTCCAACTAATGTGTATTTTTTTTAGACCCTAAATGGGGATCTGGGCATTTCCCCCCCCGTGATAAGTATTCGGGCCCTTTGCTCAGTGATTAGTAGAAGAAGCTTTGAAACTGGTGCAGCCCGGAGTCTTCTTGGGAAGATGCTACAAGTTGCTCCCCCCTGGATTTGGGGATCCTCGGCCTCCTCCTTGAAGATCTTCAGGTCCCTCAGGTGGGATGGAGAACTTTGGTGGAGGCCATTTCCCCATCTCTCCAGAGAAGCTCCATTGGGTTTAGGTCCGGGCTCCGGGTCAGGAATGGTCACAGAGATGTTCTGAAACCTCTGCTGTGGTATTTTAGCTTGTGCTTAGGGTCATTGTCTTGTTGGAAGGTTCGGCCCAGTCTGAGGTCCAGAGCATCTGGTAGAGGTTCTCATCCAGGATATTCCTGAACCTGGCCACATTCATCTTTCCTTCCATAACATCCAGTGGTCCAGTCCCCCCTATATCATCAATGAACAAAATGCACCATGAAGAAGCTGATATTACTAATCATATCCCCCCACAACATGACCCCCCTGGCATCGTGCACGCGTAGTCTCCTCTCTATGACTCTGGGACTGGCACTACACATACTGAGAGTTGTTCTTAACACCAGATCCTTAGTCTGTGACTCCAGGACTGAGGAGACACAAGTAGAGGTAGCAATTTACAGGTCTGCTCCATCAGGTCCAGATCTGTATGATGACTTCTCCCAACTATGACTCATCGCTTCATAATTTGCTGCTCAGATATGTTTGTTTTTGTAGTATAGGGTCCCCTAATTTATTTTGTGATATACAGTGCCCCCCGATCACCCAACCATAAAAGCCTCCTTTAATTACTGAAGACATCTTTCCCGCGCTTGTAATCTCCTTGCGGAGGAACCAATTCAAATGTTTTGAATGTGTAGAATGTTTCGCCATCATGGTGGCATTATGTCCTAGGCCAGTGGTGGCGAACCTATGGCACGGGTGCCAGAGGCGGCACTCAGAGCCCTCTCTGTGGGCACCCAGGCCATCACCCCAGAATGAAGTTCACCAGACAGGACTCAAAGAATCTTCCTACAGAATCTTCTTGCAACGATAGACAAATTTGTTCTCCTCCTTTTAACTGTGTTGCTGTCCTCGGGAGGCTGATACGATTGAAAATTGAAATTACTCCTTAAATTGCTGCGTTGGCACTTTGCAATAAATAAGTGGCTTTTGGTTGAAGTTTTGGCACTCAGGCTCTAAAAGGTTCGCCATCACTGTCCTAGGAGATCCTGAATATGTCATAATAGTGACCCTTCAGAGCCTCCTACAGTCCACATGAGACTGGCAGCCTATGAGATGGTTGAATATCAGTAAGAAGTCCCTAATATACAGCAAAGCTAAAGCTCCCCACAACCAATGACATCGTACAACATGTCTGAATGATATGGTGACCCTACCGGCCTCTGGCATGGTCCTTGCCAAATTGACTGACTCTTAACTTTGCTTGGACACCACTTTCTATGACTTTGGCTTGTGTCTGATGACTTTCTGCCTGGTGCTTCACACCAGTGTCTTTCAACCCTTGGTTAGCCATGACCTACTCCAGGACCACCTCAAGTGGGAGAAACCAGATCACCTCCAATCAGCAAAGACCAGATTTAACAGTAATTCAAGCCAAACCGGCTTAAGTTGTCCATGTAATTTAAGGATTGCGGTGGAGTCCAGTCCACCACAACAGGTTCCATAATGTTATCCCATAGGTCCATCTGAAGTTTAGCTCCAAATAAAATTAGATTTTGCGTCCAATGTCAAATAAGGACACAAGGTCTGCTGAGATGTCTTCACTTGTGGAACATTCCACTGGATTTGCTGATTGGTAATTGTCATTAATGAAGATAGATGTCATTAGCCGGGGTTATCACATGACTTGTGGGCAAACCAAGAAGTGTTCACAACAGTCAGTCTGTGTTGCTACAGGGCACGATGCGTTCCTGCTGATCATTAACAGGGAGTGTTAACATAACATGAATATTAAACACTCCTATGAAAGTGCGATCTGGTATCGATGCAAGAGGATGTGAATTCCAAGACCTAAGCACTTTCTCCACTGAATAATCCCACATCCACGTTCTGAGAAGTTTCTGAATTATACATAGTATCACTTTCCTCGGAAATTGCCTAAACGCACCCAGCCAATATGTTCAATCTTATACGTGTTGACGGGGGAATTCTCCAAAATTTGAGGTCTCCAGTGAATTGTTTCGTGCCATGTACATTTTTGGACAGGTGGCGGCTGTGCGGAAGGTAGCCAGATGTCTCCAGGGTATTAGGCAATGTGTGAACGCTCTGATCTCTCCTCGCTTTTTGCATGCAACGCCGTTTGTGGGGAGGCGCGGCTGTTGGCTGCTTCGACATTTGTTATGTTTTCTAAAGACTAACGCGGGAAGGAACGTGTGAAACGATATTGGCTCAAACACCAAAATGCCATCACGTCTGCTCCTGAATGCATTGGCGCCATATCCAAAGCTAGAACAATTAAGGAAGGAACGAATTCAAGATTACATGACCAAAGTCTGGTGTTAGGAAATTCGGTGTTGAATTCTAGCTATTGTCATGTACCACAAAATTTAGGAAATTCCATTAAATCCTACGACACAGTGAAAATGTAATCGGCTCAATGCCAGAAGGAAGCAGAGAAAGGCCCGAGCTTATTTTTGTTGAGCACTTCTGAGCTTCGTATAGGAAGTATAACTCTGTAAAGAGGATATTTATCTCCATATTTCCATAAAATGGGATTTTGTTGACATTTTAATGAATTTTTAGGTTGGTTTTGTCCAACAATGTTATAATTTAGACATGATTATGCACCAAATATTCTTCTTAGCAGTATCAATGGTGGATCAGGCATAGACTAAAAGTTGATGGAGGTCTATGGACTAAGCCAACCAGAGGCCATGACTGGTCTAATCTCCACAAACACCATAGACCTTGGTCTTGGGATACGTTTTCCATGGCACGATCTAACGAAAGCCTCCGTCTAAGGCAGGAGGATGGTTTTTGATCTCCCGCTACGAGGCGTGTCTCCTGCCAGATGACTAGTCTAGACAGTTCTCAATTTCGTGTCAATGTGAGATGCCAAATTGAAACAAAAATATCAATTTGTTAATGCAATTGGAGGCAAATTAGGAGCACCCCCGCCCTGGTTTTCGTCAGATTATCTCATCAGCCCATGGCTGTTAGCGGAAAGCCAGAATTTCATTATCTACGCGGCTGACACTTGAACGTTGAGTGTCAAAACGCCAACACCTTGAGGCATAATTACGGCATAATTACCCTGCTCTGTAGCTGCTTTGGTAACACTCTGATTGCGGAGGATAATGACTATATATGTATATATTTACATACGGTAATTACTTGCTAAGTAAGTGCACGCTTCTCCAATTAGACATTTGCCAAATTATTTGTTTGAACTGGCACATTATTTTAATGGGCACGTGTGGGATCCCCTCCTTGGCAGACTGTTCAGGTGGTGGGAAGACGTCTATTCTCAGCCAAGGAGCCTGATTCCAGACGGGTCCCGGAGAGAAGCTAACATGAAGAGCTAAGGAACCATCCTTGGCACATCCATATGGCCACACGTGACTCCAACGATTTCTATCCAAGCCCCTATTAGCACATTGAGACAGGCTGAATACGATTATCCCATTGAATCTTATACTAGGACCAAATATGAGTAATGTCTCATGGACTGGTCTCATGACAGAACCTAAATCCCAATGGAAACGATCATGGAGAGTTGAAAAGTACTAGAGAAAAAAATTCTTAGAAATTACTTAAAATTATAATGGGATAAAAATATTACTTTCTTAAAAAATGTAATATATTAATATGTTAAAAAAAAAAAACAATACAAAACATTAAAAAATATATAAATTCAAAAATCTAACCTAAAAAACAATAGAAAGTGTAAATATAAATATCCACCTAAATATATACATGTATCATAATCGATCTGCAGCGTAAATCCACTTCACCCCAAAATAGTCACCAAATCACTAGATCAGATCCCACGATCGGCGGCAGTTACGGGAATCCTCTATGTCGCCACCTTCCTGCTCCCAGTGGTGGTGCAGGAGCTGTGTCTATAATATCCTCCCTATGTGGTCTGCACAACAGATGCAAATCTTAAGGTTAAAACACGTAGTCGTAATCTTAATGATTTGTAAAAAAAATTTGGCAAACAGTGAAACTTTAAAAGAATTTCAAAGAATTTACAACAAAGTCTCACATTGTAGAAATTCTGTAACTTTGTCTAAATCTCACTCCACAAAGGTTTTTATTCTTGATATGTTGAATCTTAAGAAATCGTAAGTACAATTTTAAATATTGAAATCTTCATGATCTCATCCTCTTAATAGATTGTATCTAATTGTATTTTATTTAATTTGTATTTTAATTCTGAAATTGCAAATGACAAATGAAGAAACAAAGACCTTTACAAGACAACTCTCTCCTTTTCCTCTTCTGTAACCTCACAAAACCGAGAGAAAGTCTCAGAATTGTTTACAAATGTTAAAGATATTCTTAGTGTTTTGTGGAACTAAAGAAAATTTTTGCATATGAACTTCCATAAATAGAATCCCCTCTACTACAGTGACAGAAAAAAAACTGAAATGAAGATGTTTTTGCAAATTTATTAAACAAGAAGAACTAAAATATCACATGGTAAAAAGTATCCAGACCCTTTGTTGTGACTCTCGTATGTAACTCTCAGTTGTGTTTATGTAAACTGATAGGACTTGATGAGGAAAGGCTCACTCCTGTCTTTATAAGAGCTCACACTGCAGGTCACATCACATGAGAATCATGAGGTCTAAGGAACTGCCCAAGGAGCTCAGAGACAGAATTGTGGCAAGGCACAGATCTGGCCAAGGTGCAGCACTCAAGGTTCCCAATAGCACAGTGGCATCCATAATCTCTCCAAAATGGGAGATGTCTGGGACAATCACAATTTTTCCTCGACCCGACCATCCAGCCAAACTAAGCATTTGTAAGAGAAAGCCTTGGTGAGAGGTAAAGAAGAACCCAAGGATCACTGTGGCTGAGCTCCAGAGACGCAGGAGGGAGATGGGGGTCACCTATCACTGCAGCCTCCAGCAGTCGGGGCTTTGTGGCAGAGTCTGGAAGCTTCTCCTCAGTGTAAGACATATGAAAGCCGCATACAGTGCACAACACATGAAGTCTGGAAGCTTCTCCTCAGTGCTCATCAGACATATGAAAGATTGAACTTTTTGGTGTTAATTCTAAGCGGTGGAGAAACCCAGGCACCGCTCATCACCTGCCAAATACAATCCCAGCATCCTGGATGAGAACCTCCTTCAGAGGGCTCTGGACCTCATACTGGGCCAGACCTTCCAACAAGACAAGGACCCTAAGCACACAGCTAAGATAACACAGCAGAGGCTTCAGAACATCTCTGTGACTATTCCTGGCCGGCTGAGCCAGAACCCGGACCTAAACCCAATGGAGCATCTCTGGAGAGACTGGAAAATGACCTCCACCAACATCACCATCCAACCTGAGGGAACTGGAGATCTTAAAGGAAGAGGCAGAGGATCCCCAAATCCAGGGGTGAGAAACTTGTAGCATCTTCCCAGCTGCACCAGCTCCAAAGCTTCTACTCAATGCTGAGCAAAGGGGCCGAATACTCATACCAGGGGCTGAATACTTATCACCAGGGGCTGAATACTTATCACCAGGGGCCGAATACTCATACCAGGGGCTGAATACTTATCACCGGGGGCCGAATACTTATCACCGGGGGCCGAATACTTATCACCGGGGGCCGAATACTTATCACCGGGGGCCGAATACTAGTACTCATGCCAAATGTACCATTGTTGATGTTACTAAATTATAAAGTATTTTTGAAAAAAAGTTTTTTGGTGGTCTTAAGTTTAACTACTAGATGGTGATTACTAGGAGTGTGAGAGTCTCTGAATTATAGACCAGTGTACACACTTAAGTAAGTGAAAGGAGCTACGTATGTTTTAAAGTGTATGAATAATGACAGCAGGTCAATGTTTGTTAGGTGATACTGGTTCAAGGCACCAGGGAGTTAAGTAATGAATAGTCATAGATCGACAAAGGACAGGGCAAGAGAAGGGCAGTGGCAGAATTTTAAGTAAAGTCAAAGCAGGCCAATGCTGTTCAGAGTAAAAGTAAACTGAAAGTTGTGAAACAAAATGAGACCATGAACATCTTCTATATCAGAAAAGCTGTGGGATACTAGGGGCAAGTCCCTATAATGCTCAGGCTTCAGTTTTTGGGGAAGGTGCCCCAGGGGTGCAGCAGTCATGAGGCTCATGGAGCCTCTTACCTCAGGCAGCACCACATGCAGCAAGTGGGGAGCAGCATCTGATGCACAGTCACCTAGTATCTCTCTTTATACTCAGTGTCAATAAAGACACCTACTAAAAAAATATCTAATATATTTCTACAGCTTGAGGTACAGATAGAGAGAGGGAGGGCTATCCTATAACTTGCCTGAGGCACCAGAGAGTTTAGGTTCACCCCCGAGTGTGCCTAAGTATCTAATGTAGTAGAGCAGCTGGGGAGAGTGGATAGTAAGCGGAGCTGCACATTCCCCCTATGAATACTGTATACCCAATGTAAAATGTATAAGCCATCATACAGTAAGTGATAGAAAACAAGTAAAGGCTCCATAAATACGTAAAAGCGATAGAAGATAAAGATAAAATCTGTAGCCGCAGCAAGAGGCGGAAATCATTAGCACATAAAGTCGATATGGACGAACAGTGGAGATAAAAATATTTAAGGAGCAGAAGTAATATAGATTAATTATAGGTCAGTGTGAGCACCACAGACATTCATCACACGAAGGTCATTCTTATCTAACACATCAAATTATAGATTATTTGTTGTATAACATGAAATCACAGGAGTCAGATTAAACCACATTACGGAAAACAGATCGTCAACGGGAACTGGAGAAATTCATCATAAATTCATACACCACAGAAGCCGCAGCCCAGATTTTATGGATGATAACACCAGAGTTATTCAGACATCGATGGCATTCATGATGACAAGGTTTGGGTTATAATTTATGCATGGACATCGTGCAGGCTTAGTGCTAAAAGATATGGATGTCAAAGTTTCATGGAATGTATAGATGTAGGAAAGTTGAGGTTGTTACTGTCATATGAAGAGACACATAAGTGAAAAACATTACGAGGGAATTGGTGCCTGAGGGTGGCGCTACTGTCGCCTTGTTTAGATTTCTGAATGATAACATTTCTACCAGAATGAACATAGAATTGTAAAGTGATCGGGAAAAAGATGTACTGGCAACCAATCACACCGGCAGGCCTTGCATGTAATTTTGAACACTGCCTGTGCCATGCGCGCAGAGGCAAGACGCAGCCTCCGGCCTCTCCTGTGCAGCGTAATCATCTATGAAAACTATTATCTTACTCATGTTAACTTATGTGTCTAGAACAAAATAATATTTTAGGCTTGAAAATATACCTATAGTGGCCAACGCCAGAATTGGTACCCGTAGATTTAGGTTTCTCCCATATCTGTATTTAGACCACTAAGCCATGTGTCCATATCCCGGTACTATCTATAGCATCTATAGCATTCAGCTCCCCAGGGAACCAAAGGGCTCAGTCTTTTTATTGATGGCTTGAAAACAAGAATGAAGATTTTTGTTGCCTCCATTCAGTCTCCACAGGTTCATATTACATAGCATCCAGTTTTACAATTTTAATGGGGTTGTCTGAAAGTTTAAAAAAATATATAGCTACAGGGAGAGCTGTAAAAAAATAATCTTATACACTACTTACCTTTTCCGGTGCTCCCGTAGTCATGCTCCACTCATTCCCTGCTACTGCACCTGATACACAATAAAACTAATGCTGTACCAGGCGTGGGGACAGTGGCCAGTGGGCATGTCATGTGGACAAAAGTTGTCAGAGTGGAGCGCACCTGCATCTGTAAACAAACGGGCACAGCACTGACAAGTGGTGGATCAGGACAAAGGGAGCACTGGGAAAGGTAAGTATCAGAATATTTTTTTTAAACACACCCCCTTTAATACAGACCTTCACTACACAAGACCAGCAATGATATTTAGATAAACCTCTTCGCTACCCTATACCACCAGATGTGTAACCATAAACCGCTTTATTATATTATTAGATCACATTATGTAGTCATCTCTATTAACCTAAATTACTACAGATAAATTACAAAAAAGAATAAATACATTTTTGTGAAAATATTATTTACAGACATAATGGTGATATGGGACTTCCTTAAGTGTTCGGTTGTAGCTAAGGTGCACCTCAACAGCTATGGAGGTGCATGGGCATCGTAGGCGTAGCGTCGAGAAGCCTTGACTTCAGTGTTAGTGATTTCCCCGTTGCAGTCAATCTTTCCACATTGTTCTGTCATTCAATTAATATTGATCTATTAAGATAAATTAAATATATTTCCCAATCGGAAAAAGAATCAATTGCCCCAATTTAAAGGGGATGAAAATATTCCCAGTGTTAATTTGTACCGAGGTCTGTATTGACTAGACTGTGTGGAAGGGATCTAAACTATTAACTTAACATTAGATGGTAGTAAAATCCATCAATATGTTACAATGTGCTCCGATTAACCAGCAGATGAAAGTGATTTGTTTCACCTTTGGGGGACAATATTTGGAAACAGTATTTTTTATAGACTAAAGAAGATCAACCAGACCCCCCTTGTGGTTCCCCTGCCACAAATCGAGGTCTCCTTAGAATCTTCATGCAATTCAAGGGGACACTTTGTAAACAAATAATTTTGGCATTTTTATTCCAGAGCACTTACGGGATTGTGCTCATACTGGTCATCTTTGATGTTTTATTAAGGTGCAAATGACGAAAAGAAATTACAATTTTATTGTTTTTTATAACAATTTCGCTTCATGGGGTTTACATTTTATTTTATATTATAACAAAATTATGTGCAACATCAAATTGTATCAGCAAAAATCATAAGATGATATAATTAGAGATGAGCGAGCACTAAAATGCTCGGGTGCTCGTTATTCGAGACGAACTTTTCCAGATGCTCGAGTGCTCGTCTCGAATAACGAGCCCCATTGAAGTCAATGGGAGACTCGGGCATTTTTCAAAGGGACCATGGTTCAGGAATAAAATGTGTTATTTAATTGAAAAAGAATGTCTTCTGATAAGTGATCAGATGTATGCAAACATCTGCAATCTATTCTTCACTGTTCCGCGCGTATATTATCTCCCGACAAGTTAGCAGATGTGAAGAATAGAATAAAAACAGTGAACACAGGATCATTTAAGTGAAAAACACAGTGAAGAATAGATTGCAGATGTTCGGCACATCTGCTTACTTGTCGGGAGATACGCTGTCCCGGGATCCGCTCCTCTTCTTCCACTGAAGTCTCCCCGATGTCTCCCAGCTGCGCGCAATGTCTCCCTGCTGCGCGCGATGTCTTCCTGCTGCGCCCGATGTTTCCCTGCTGCGCCCGATGTGTCTCTGCTGCGCCCGATGTGTCTCTGCTGCGCCCGATGTGTCTCTGCTGCGCACGATGTCTCCCTGCTGCGCCCGATGTCTCCCTGCTGCGCGATGTCTCCCTGCTGCCGTTCCGTGTGTATCTTCCGACAAGTAAGCAGATGTGCCGAACATCTGTACTCTATTCTTCACTGTGTTCTTCACTGTGTTTTTCACTTAAATGATCCTGTGTTCACTGTTTTTATTCTATTCTTCATTGTTCTTCACTGTGTTTTTTTAATTAAATGCTCGATCTCCAGCAGGGGAAATACTCGTCCGAGCAACGAGCCGTTTCGAGTACCTTAATACTCGAACGAGCATCAAGCTCGGACGAGTATACTCGCTCATCTCTAGATATAATAAATAAAAAATCTATAAATGTAGCACAAAAATATATACGGTC
This sequence comes from Engystomops pustulosus, assembly GCA_019512145.1. Taxonomy (NCBI): domain Eukaryota; kingdom Metazoa; phylum Chordata; class Amphibia; order Anura; family Leptodactylidae; genus Engystomops; species Engystomops pustulosus. The sequence continues at coordinate 5,922,808 of CM033645.1, forward strand.
CCGGAATGTCAAGTATATGTTTTTGAAAAAATTCAAACTTCAGTAAATAGCAGGAATTGGACCAAAATGATCCAGTTATATCAGTGATGTGAAAGTATGGAATAATTATTTAAGTTCAGTTGTAATTTTACATATATATGATCTGTATGATAGTAATGGGACTTCAGCTCACACCTAAACTAAAAATATAGTCTTTTAGCTGAAGTTTCTTGCATCATTAGTTAGCTGTATCTTTCGTGAAAAAATTACTACTCTGTAGTGATATTTGCAGATCCCACCCTCATTCTTATCAATTTCCAATTGCGGATTTCGGTGAACCATGGGTGTGGCTATTAGGTTCAGTGCACCATGGGTATGGCTGTGAGGTTCAGTGCACAGTGGGTGTGGCCGTTAGATTCAGTGCACCATCTCTTCACAACCTCTACTACATGGTGAGCTAAATTGAAGGCAATTGGAGGTATATCTGTGCAAAAGTTGGTGCAATGGAGATATTTTTCTAAATTGAGACCATATTTTCTCAAAAATACATTGATGCACCTACAAGATCACTTTATTAGTTCAAATTGGGGAGCTGATAGAGTCCCTCTAAAGTATAATTGTATAGTACATATAATAATTAGAACTGCGCTCCTTGGGGTTTCTCCCATATGGACTTTCTTGCTTATCATGAACAGATGTGTTTCTGTACTTTCAAGTATGGTCATTTTGTATTAGATTTTTGAGGGAAAATAAAGATACAATTTTGATAAGCAACTATGTGACTATACTGCCAAAATTATTTTCATTGTTGATTATAAAGTGGCACTTATAAAGTGGTACTATGGTTGTGTTGATAATGTTAAAGGGGCTGGACAGAATTCGGTAATGATGGCCCATTCTATGAAGAAGTCATCAATTCTTGCTTGGTGTGGGTCAACACCCCTTCACTGTCCTTTAAAAACAAGGACATTGAGCTGGAAGCTGTAATCAGAGCTGTAACAACCATTTACTTTTGGCTTCAAGTACACTTGTTTAAATGGTTCCTTATAGCTGATTAGTACAGATGGTGAGTGTCAACCCCTCCTACGATCAAGTATAGATGGACTATCCTGAGAATGGTCCATCCAGCCCCTTTGATATAATAAAAATCATCTCAAAGCTTGAAACCATTACAAAATAACGATGAGCAGATTTGAACAAGCAATATTCAGATCTGTGATCCACCAATCGCTGGTGTTAACTGTTTAAATGCCGGCAGCATGCCCCATTGAAATGCCGGTGGTACTTCAATTTCGACAACAATTTCCCTAGGATTGATGCTCCCTGAGGACATCATGGGAGCAACAATCTCTGGTGTTACCAGTGGGGGTAAGCATATCCAAACCCCAACTCTAACTGAACGTTAAAGATAAACGTTTATCACAACCTTGATGAATGTGTTTTTGCACCCAAAAGTCAACAGTCAAAATTTTTTTTAGAGAAAATAGTGCAATAATGGACAAATTTCTGGGCACAAAAAACTCTACCTACATTAGACCAGTCAAACTTGGGATAAATCGACATCCAGGTCTCTGTAGTGACCAGGATCCATGACTTCTGTTTATTCTGTGCAGCATAGCTAATAAGTGTTGGGTTCTCGTCAACCCCCCACCGAACAACTATTGATGTCGTATCCTGGGGTAATTATTGGTCAAGCCCTTTTTTATATTTTTATTTAGTGTTTGCTGACATTGTGGGGCAGATTTACTTACCCGGTCCATTCGCGATCCAGCGGCGCGTTCTCTGCGCTGGATTCGGGTCCGGACGGGATTTATTAAGGCAGTTCCTCCGCCGCCCACCCGGTGGCGCTGCTGTGCTGAAGAGCACTGGAATACACCGAGCCGGGCTGATTGAAGGTAAGTGCAAGCTCCGCAACACAATGTTTGTTTTAAATGCGGCGTTTTTTCCGAATCCGTAGGGTTTTCGTTCGGCCACGGCCCCCGATTTCCATCGCGTGCATGCCAGCGCCGAGGCGCCACAATCCGACCGCGTGCGCCAAAATCCCGGGGCAATTCAGGGGAAATCGGCGCAAATCGGAAATATTCGGGTAACACGTCGGGAAAACGCGAATCGGGCCCTTAGTAAATGACCCCCTGTGTTATATTTGAACACTATATGGCCATGTAAGTGGTTATTTACACACTGCATTACAGTACATATAGAGGGACAGTGTACAATGTATATATGCACCCAGAGTCTTTGTACCCAAAAACAGATCCTCGGCCATAAATACTCCCGACCGTATTGTTGAAATGTAGACATCTATCCGCTGATAATTACACAGATATAATTATACACATATATTTTGATGCACAATCGAGAAATTAAATATTAAGCAAAATATATTTGGAAATTTGCATAATTGTGTCCTACAGTGAAACCATTTGATCAATTATGTACATTGTTATTTAGTACAGCAGCTGTTAATTAAAGTTTTATCCAGGTAATAAATCAAAATCTGTAAATATGAGTGTGGCGCTCTCTTAAAGGAAACCGCCAATGTCTCCAGAAACGGCAGCCAATTTATTCTTAACTGAATACAGCTGTTTAATTAAGAATATTCCGCGTCTTCATATCATAATTATTTAAAAGCTAATGGATGGAGTAAAACAATTGCGGTTTTGACAGGAATAAACCTATTTAGAAAGGGATAATTGGCCCATAAATCACCCGGGTTTTTGTTTTCTTTATCAAAATGTGGAAAATGTTTTTGATAAATTGCGTAATTTTGTTATCCTCTTACGCAAGAGTGAAAAATATAAAAATTGTAGAAATAAGGCGGGACTCCCAATATTCAAGTGGAATATTCATGGTGGACCATATTTTTTCACTGGAATAAAATATGTTGCCTTGTTTCTTTTATCCATTCATCCATCCATCTATCTATTTGTCCATCAATCTGTCTTATAACAGTCTATGGGGGGAACTTTTCACAACTTATTCTGTGATATTCCCTTTAGCCGGTGCACAATGCACCTGATCTACTAGTCAGACACACAATGCACCCAAATTAACTCATTAACAGATGTGGCCTGGTATGATTCGCGCTGTAACCTGCACTGGCAATAGTTAATGCACAAGGCCCGATACTCCCCCCCCCCGACGCACTCAATATCTCTCCATGGCACCTCTGCATGAAAGTGGCATAAGGGGGAAAAAGTTGCAATTCCTGGCTATGTGCTAGGAATTGCAGCTATTTATGGTCTGACTGCTCAGGTTTAGGTTTGCCTACTTCACCCCCGCTGGTATCAATTGTGGGTGTTATCCTTTAAGTGCACACCATCATTTTCCTTGGGATTGTCACTGCCCCGTGATGTCATCGGGGAGTGGCAATCCTCTAGAAAATGTTGACACGCACACACCATTGGCGACTTTGCCAGTAGCGTTCAATGTGTTAATCTTACCAGCATGTACGTCCGATGCTGAGCCAAAACTTCTGGCAGAAGTCTGGGTTTGGTCCAATGTTTGGTATGTACCTGAACATTGCGAGTTTGAGTCCGCTCATCCCTAAATGAAACTTTTTCATGGCTTGTACGTGTTTAAACTCACATGCAAGTCATGATAAGTTGCTCCCAATGTATCTCTCATATCTATCTATTTTCCTTTAGTTGTTTCATTTTTAAGTTGACATTTTTTAGAAGTGAAAATAAATGAAAAAAGGGAACAACACATTCATGTATTTTTCCCCTTTTTTCATTAATCTTACCAATAATAATGTAACATGTGAAATTTCTATATTTTCTTTCTTTCTTTCTTTCACTCTTTTATTCTTTCTTTTCCTCTTTCATTCTTTTTTTCTTTCTTTACCTCTTTCTTTTTTCTTTCTTTCCATCTTTCTTTCTTTCTTTCTTTCTTTCTTTCCCTCTTTCTTTCTTTTATTCTTTATTTCTTTTTTCTTTCCCTCTTTCTTTCTTTCTTTCTTTCTTTCTTTCTTTCTTTCTTTCTTTCTTTTTTCTTTCTTTCCATCTTTCTTTCTTTCCCTCTTTCTTTCTCTTCCAGTCTTTATTCCTTCTCTCTGTCATTATGAATATTACCAGTTTCCGTGCTCTTCTACAGTGCATTTCCATCTACTGATGCATAACATTGTGCATGTTTCACTCTCCAGCGCCTGCCCATTATGTAAATGTCCTATAGTACAGCACTTCATGTGTATGGTCTACATTCTGCATAACTATACATTTTCTCGTGAGGTAGAAGAATATATAAATACAGGATTGAGCTACAAGAAAATCTTTCCGAGTCTTTACGTGAATATTTTCTTTTTTGAGTATTGTCATAGAACCAGCTGGCATCTTCCAAGCATCCTCTGGCTGCACATTCTATGAAATAATTCCTGTATAATTTATTTCACAGAAAATCTTAATCGGATCATAATGTTTTCATGCTCCATTGTGTGACATATCGCTGGAGTGTAGACGTCCTTACAAAATACTTTCACATCATCTTGAACTGGAAGGGTCACAAACACTTAGATGAGTATGTTATGACACATGGACACTATTCCGGATGCTCCACAGCAATTATCTCCCGCTCTTCTCAACTATCATGACTGATTGATGTGGCACAAGCTTTGAATCAACTAAAAGGGGATTTATCATTTAACACATTTTTAATCATTCAAATTTATACAGAAAAATTATACATTGTATCTATTTTTTTCATGAATGTTTATACTGTAATAACAAGTAGCTTCTCTTTACGGAAAACTTTATTTTGGGATCTTTCCCATCACAATATTGGAGTGGAAGAGAAAGACCCCTGTTTCTCTCTACCACATGATTCAACACCTTCCAAGCACCAAGAAATCGACCCAAATTTGGCGGCGATGGCAGTGCAACCACCTGCAATCGGTGCTTGCACCGATAGCAGGTGTTTCTGGTGAGTGTTTGCTGCAAACACCAGGTTTGGGTATGGAGAGGGCTCCAAACATTGCCAGGCGTTGTATGACACACACGTCGTTAACATGTCGTCGTTAACAGACGTCGTTAAGGGGTTAATCTTTATGTAAATTAGCCTGACTCCCCCAGAGCCCTTTAGGTTCATTTGCATACTTTTAAATGTTGATTTTAGAAGGAAGGAGACCATGTATAACAACATAATAAGATTACCACAGTCAAGGTGCCTGGACCTATGAGTAATGTCCCTGGTTTATGATGATGGATTTTTACGGTAGATTTTCTTTCAATAGTTGCATTTCGCTACATATACAGTAACATTGCTCAAACTATGGTATAATCCATCAAAGTGATAGATCCTGTGCAGACATGACTCGTTTCACAAATAGATAAATAGAATATTTCCTACCCAAGGAGGTAAAATATTATAAAAATGCATCTATTTAATTAAGCCATAGCTCCAATATAGTACGCTATAGAAAAAAAACAATACTTTGTAGGGAAAAAGTCAAATGAGTCATAGGGGCAGATTTATCAAGCTGTCTAAAAGTAAGATTGTCTTTGTTTCCCATAACAACCATTTACAGCTCAGCTTTCATTTAACCAGTGCTCATTAATATTTTAAAAGGGAGCTGTGATTGGCTGCCAATGGCAACTAAGAACATTCTTACTTTTAGATAGCTTGATAAATCTGCCCCATAGACAGTAATAGACGGACCAGAATGGATCTCCTCTTCTGCCCCATGTCATGTCATCATTTATTGCGGCATATCAGAAACATGCCAAGTGTGTAGTCATGATAGTCAATCCCTGGTCACAGACAGCACATTATGATCACATCCATAGTAGAGTATTGATGATCAATAAATATATATACACACATATATATATATATATATATATATATATATATATCCCAGCAAGTTATGGAAACCTATCTTTTAGGCTTTGTCCAGAATGTAGCCCCCATCTTAAAAAGCAGCCATTTTGTATCAAGGGCAAGTTTATTCCAATGGGAAGGTAGTCATGCAGCACCTACTGAAGATCACAATCATCTCAGAAATTAATTGCAGCAATCTGTAATATCTCTTGTCTTTAGAACATTTATTGGTACAGAGATGCTATATAGATTAGCATATTGGTTCATACCGATAACCTACTTACTATACGAGTGGATCATTTCTATATCTGATTTGTGGATTGTTCAAACATCGGAATACAATAATTGAAGAAGACAAACCCCCCCCCCCCAACCGGTTGTGCATAAGGAAATCATTTCAAAAAAATCCAATTTCATGAATAAATGTCTTTGCCAGGTGGTTTTTCCGGTTGAATTTTATTCTTCTATTGCACATGTCGTAGAATCACATTATATAATGTAACCTGGCTTTTCCCTGTGCTAAACCATTGTGATAGGAAATCACCTTTTATGCGTGGTATTTGGAGATCTTACAGCCGCCCTTGTATGATCATTCTCATACCGAGTGCCGCAACCTGTAATACAATGTAGCAATACAAGCCGTCCTACAATATTGTGCGAGGCAATGGATAATGAACAGATGGTCGGCTTCACTAGGAAATATGAGTGAACAAGCTCTATTCTAGTCGTGTCTGCCAGCATCACTTATGGACATCTGCAATATGATGGAGATCTTGCTAGAACAGGGAAACATTAATATTGACCGGCGTGGGCCGAAGCAGGTTCCAACATCAACATCCAGTTATTAGTTTATTTTCTCTCACAAGGAAGATTGTTTTTATTGCTATGAAATACAGAAAATCGTACACGCGCTATTCTCAATGTGGACATAGTAAATAGATGTGGATTGCAAAGTAAAATAATATCATAAAATGTTTGCATGTGGAAAAATGATTGAACTTCTGGGAGACATCTATCAGGGCTTGTACATCTGCCAGGGACTGCAATTATTTCTCCTTTACGCCACCTCCACACTAAGTTCATTTCCTGTGTAAGTTCCTTTCACAATAGGAGTCCGGAGGGGGCCAGCATCGGCAGAGGGGGCGGGCTTTTATCATATGCCGGTGCATGATGCACTGATATACCATAAATGCCCCACAGTGTTGATGATAAATGTCCCTCATACTATTGAGGACAAGAGATGAGCTTATTGTTAGTTAGAGACCCAGAACCAATCAGCTCTTCTGTGCCACATAAATCCAAAGAAGGGAGTGGTTAATTCTGTTTCCCTGTAACTGACAGAAATGGTAAGTACAGTGGCTGTAGTTTTGTCTTCTGTTCTACAGCAGCAAAGAGCTCGAGCCAGCTTCTACTCGCTCTGCATTATAAGTTTAGATTTAGTGCAAATATATTTTATAATTAAATTGCCAACTGGGTTTTACTAGTTATGGGTGCAGGGTCGGCACCACCACTGGGAACATACATAGCCTGGGCAGTGCCTGTGCCAAAGCGCTGGTGGACGCCATTGAAGTTTATACATAAGGAATCCATGGGGGTTAGGCGGTCTGTATCTAATGAATCCATAGGGTGTGATGGGGGCTTATATAAAATAACTATGAGGGGCTGTTTGGGATGATAAACTAGGGAATATTTTAGGAACTGGAGACTGTTTCTGAATTTTTAATGCCCCCACATGAGTTCATTGCAAAGAGGCCCACTGAGGCTCTGTCGCCCAGGGGCCTACTGAATCCAGGAGCCGACCCTGTATGGATGTTTCCCTGCAAAAACAGATACTGTAATATTCATAGTAGGCAATTTACTCATTAAAATTATTGGAGCAGTAACAAAGAAGTTGCACTAAAGAAAGGTAGTAAAAAAAAAACAATTACCATAATTGTTGTTATTAAACACATCATACATGCGAGGGAGATTGAAGGTCCCTTTTATTGTCTTGTCATAGACAACTTATTATACTAGATAAAAAGTGACAAAATAATGCAATATGGTTAATATACTACAGAATGGATATTGTGTAATTTTGAGGGTTTAAAAAAAAAAAAAGAAGTGGCCGCAGCAGGGCAGGGAAGAAGGTGGCCATGGCGGGGAAGTCCTGGATAGCTAAATCTACTGTAGCCTGCACTAGAATATAGGCATGGGTTAAAGATGTAATCTATGCCACGCTGGATTTAGTATAGGTTTGATTCCAGCGCACGGGTTTCGCAAAACAGATTAAGGATTATTAAAACGGATGGACAAGTATTGCTAAATCTCCCAAAATCTGATAAGACAATATTCATTTTCAGTATCAAGTCACACCATGATATTTTATTGGTGTGGTTGCATTGTGAACTGTAGACAATGGGGCACATTCACTAAGAAATGTGCAGTCTGTACTGTGTGCAGTTACCTGTGTAGTGTGCAGGGGGCGCCAGATTTATGAATTATCGTGCCCATTCATTATACATCTTGTGCCCCCTGCACTGCCCCGACAGCATGCACCAAATTTTTTGGTGCACCTTTAATTGCGAGCAACACAATTCTGTCTGACTTTGCATGTTAAATATGTTGCACGGTTTGACTGAGCACTGGAATGTCCCCATCAGTGTAGAAATTTGTGTCTCATAAAGACTAGTGCTGTCATCCCACAAAAGGGTCACATGCAACACAAATTGGTACAGACACTTCTTAGATACATGTGCAAGCAGTTTGCACTAAAAAGAACGTGAAAAGTCAGACAGAAACTGGCGAAAGGGCCTTAGGTGATGGGAGGGGCCACTTTGCAGCAGCCAGTGCTAGAAAACTAGAAACAATCTGGTGTTAAAGGGAACCTGTCATCAGAAATTGGCCTAATTAACCACTACCAGTTGTAGTAGCGTTTGAAGAGCTTCTGGATCACCTTTCTTTCATGGGCCAGCTTGGTGACATCATCCAGAAAATCAACTTTGAAGTGAGATGTAAGTTAGATTTATTAAATCAGGGAGGCGGAGATTAACACTGAAGTGAAGCTCTCCCTGCCTCTGAGTACCTCCCTCCCAAGTGATTGACTGTTAAACTCTCCACCTCTTTGACTTCATAAAACCAATTTACATCACACTTCCAAGTTCATTTTCTGGATGATGCCACCACAATAGGCCATGAAAGAAACATCATCAAGAAGCTGCTCAGCTGCTTAACAATATACTTGTAGGGGTTTATTAGGCTAATTTCTGATGAAAGTTCCCTTTAAATAGACCTTTCAGAGTAAAATATTCTTTAGGCAACCATACATCTACAAGATATGGAATATTTTCATGTTTAATATGGATATATAATAAATGGTCCACAGACTTACAATGCTAATTATCATATTAGTTTTTTTCATATAATGGGTGAAATGGTAGCATTTCCTACTGGGCAAGCCTGAGTGGGTCCAAAGGATCCACTATTGCATAAATAATATATATTACCCCTTGTAGTTTGAGGCTGTGTTACAGATTTAGCACTTAAGGCCCAGAAGCTTCTGGCCAATCATGCATGTTCATTGAGCGGAGAGATTGAATTCGGCAAACATCAAAAATCTTTCTGAGCTTTTATGATCTCCTACAAGATCATAAAGCATGTTCTATGTGCCTAATCCATCTTCATTCAAGGTTTTCCCCCTGGCTGGAGTCAACGAGTCCTCTATATATATATGAGTCAAGAGACCTCCATAGTTATGAGTCAACAGACCTCCATACTTTAGCCATGAGATCTCCATACCTAGTTCGAGAAACCTCCATACTTGGGTCATGAGATCTCCATACTCATAGAATAGTGAACTGATTGTGCTTGGCTCAGTGGCTTTCCCCAGCATTTATCTAATGTGTACTGCATATTTTAGTATTATTTTCCATTGCTGTGGGCATTTACTATGCTAAAACGTCTGTAAATAAGTAATTTCAATATAACAAATTGTACTATCCAGCCAAGACAGGCCTAAGTGACTTGTTCTGTTTACAAGATAAACTGCTTCCGCTGATGTGACACTGCTTGTTTGTCATCTTAAAAATTGATGACATATTGTTCTTAGATATACCAGAGAGCTGACTAGCAATGAGATCTTTGCATATTCTTATTAGATCTTTCCATCAGATGAATTGTCTATTCATCTAGAATACATTGAAAAGACAACGGCAACACAAAATGGTTTTTATATCAATATTTCAGATTCTTGTAACAAGAGCGGAAATTCGCAACTTATGTTCGGGGTTTTGACGCCTTGCTCAGACCTGTCAATATGATTAATAAACAACAAGAGAGAATTAATAAATGTAGCTGGAGTTATGGTGGACGGTTTACTAGCACAGAAGATACATTAGAAGAATTGACACTTTGGAAAAGTGAGGTTTATACCTGACACATCTTCCAACAGATGGCTTGATGTCATTCCAGGAAGTTCTCTGAAGGCCGTTTTTAATTTTCTAAAAGATGTTAACACCAAGAAGAATAAATCTCTGCTTGTCTTGAGGGTATTAAATATATGCTGATGTACTTGACATATACAACTTCTGGACTTAATTACATTGATTACTTGTCGACGATGGATATCAGATACAGGTGTACATGTCAACTTCACCAGAACAACAGCCTAAAGAGCTACTCTAACCTGGCACCTATTAGTACATCTAACTGAGCCTTGCTGAAGGGGCGACAAGAGGTGCACTGCCCCCCAACCAAATGCCTACGTGATTAGGAGATGGTGATCATCCCTTCTTTAATGTGGTCATACAGTAATAAAAAATATATAATGGCTTTCTATGCTGATCAGTAGTGGAATATAATACAGACGGTTTTGGAGATAACCCTGACTCCAAGCCTTCTAGGGGTCCTATGACCACCCAAACCACTCACCAAATTTAATACTGAGAAGGACCTTCACCCAGTGTTGGACTGGCCCACCAGAGTAGGGTGGATCCTCAGGTGGACCCAGTCTCTAAACCAGTACTTGACCCCAGAGGTACAGCAGAATACTACCTAATTTGAAGGCTACTAGAGTCTGTTTTCTAGAAGCTGATGGAGGGTGGTCCCCCAGCATAATTTATCTGGTGGGCCCAGGGAACCCCAGGCCGACATGGCCATCACCCATGAAATCCTTGTACATTTGTTCCTGCTCTCAATCCCCAAAGGTCCTGAAACTGCAGATAGCAGGCAGAAGGGACACATCCTACATTCCCCAACAAGCTTAATTCTAGTAGCACATGTAGGAATGGAATTATAGACCTCTAGGGACTATAAATTTTATACAGGCCATGGCACTTGGCAGTCTTAATCCCCTCCTGATGCTGATGCTCCAATGGTCTTTGTTGTAACTTTCTGTACCTCAACAGCGAACATGAAAATACAACATTTGTTGTATAATGCAATTAAAAAGGTTTTGTAACAGTGACCATTCTTGAGAAACAAAGATGATGATTGCCCCGCCACTGCATATTCACAGGCTTCCACTTCTTGATGTATTGGGGCAGGAGGCTGCACAGCGTTTAACGCAGCCGCCGACTTTTCACATACGAAAAGTCGCCGGCGGGAGCTCGTGCGCCGGCATGGCGACAGTAATGCCCCGTGCCGGCCCACTCCCGGCCAGCCGCGACCTCTGCTCCGCTGGCCGCCGCCCCGCCCCCTTCCCGCCCCACTGCCGTGGCGGATTGGGGCAAATAATCACAAGTGCTAGAAACAGAGTCCGCTCAAAAAGGAACAATAATTAACATCCATAGTATATGTACATGGAATATACATACATATATAAAACATGAACAGTGTATTGTATGTATGCAATATACAAAATCAATACAATAGATAAATGGCTGAGTCTATCCTGGCTGAACAACTTGATCATGCTGAACATAGACTGAGAAGATTTGCATGAATTAAATATCACAGATGTACAAGATAATAATAGAAAATGAGGCATCTCAAACCTTCTACACATGTGCGCTCATCTTGATAGGATGAGCCACTACCAGACACCTGGTGGGGGCCCACATAAGGCTGTACATAAGGAAGCCATAGGGGTAAGGGGGGCTGTATCAACTGAATCCATAGGGAGTGAGAGAGGCTTTATATAAAATAACCACGAGAGGCTAGATGGGGACAAGCTGTCTACAGTGGCCACCTTCGTAATATTTAAGGGAACAGAAGAGTGTTTTAGTTCACTGCAAAGGGGCCTAATGAGGCTCTGTCACCCAGGGGCCTACAGAAACCTGAAGCTGAACCTGTCTCTTGTTCGCTTGTTTCTCACCAGTCTCAACAGTGTTCTAGTGCTAGTGAATCTGTTGCATGGTTCTCTGCAGTTTGGTTCTGGACTGGCAGACCCCTGCTTCTTGTATCTGGAGCAGGGTTTATTGCTAACACATAAATATCATATGTTTTCCTTGTCCCTTGCTGGTTAAAATTTATTTTGCCAGCTCTTTTATTCGTACTGCTATTGTTTAGTATTTGTGTGTTTCTGGGTATGTGATCTTATCTTACGTTTTGTGACTATCCCTTTGTAATCCAATTTGTACCTTATTTGCTATCTCCATTGTGACCTGGACCTCTGACCTTGCTTTTGTGTACTCACTTTGTTGTAGGGAGTGACTTTCTTTGTGGTTATCCTGCATCACCAAGGATATGCAGAGTCAAGCAGGCAGGGCTGTTGGGGGTCTTGAAACTATGAAACAGATCATACAAAATGCAAAAACATGCGGTAATTTAAAAATCCCACTTATATAGAATGCAAAAAAAAAATAGAATTTCATAAAAATAATCCCTATATAATCTCTGGCAGACTGGTTAACCGACTTGCAAAAAAAAAATGAAAAATTGTGTGACCAATATGTTAAATACAAATCTTAAAGGGCTAGTGGATTATGCCCAATTCTATTTCACAGAAATCAACCACACAAAAACATTAATTTGATGTTTTCATTGGTGAAATGACTGTGAGGCCGACCCGCATATTTTCAAAGCAGAGACAATTATTTTTCCATCACCGCGGCATTTTAATAATTAAAGTCGAATAAATGGTTTTTGCGGCAGCATTGACTGGCGAGAGTCTGCAGTAAAGTGATAAGTGCTAATTACGTCTCTTACTCCTTTTCATCCATTCAATTTTTTTTTGTATCATTTTATTTTATATCAGAATCAATTTTATATTCATAGAAACACTATACCAAAATAAGCTCCCTGCCAACCCCGACACCAGTTTACCCATCATGCACATTCATAATACCATAGCACAATAATTGCTTTTCAGCCCTTTACAGTAATATCATGACTGAGTGTTGGGCATTACACTGGCCGGAAGCCTAATGTGGCAGTTGCTATTTTTCTTTCCATTGAAATATGTTTGAATTTAATCAGATTTTAGTCAATTTTTTGAATAAAAATATTTACAGTTCCAAGAAACTGTGAACGCACAACATTCTGGTATGGAAATGTTTATTGAATTGAAGGTTCTTTGGTACCTTGAGAAAGCTTCATTATCTGGTTGCCAATGAACTGCACCAATGTGTGTTCAAATAGTTATGTACCTATTGTCCTACTTTTAAGGGGTTGGCCACTTTTCCTCATGCTTTTTTAATGTGTCTGTAAGTGTGAGGGCAGGATATTAAATAATTTACCAATATACATCTAGTTATAGTTCTGCTCTGCTTTCTTGATATGTAGAGTGAAGCCTCCTGTCTTTTACCTCATCAGCCAGACATTCCTGTCCATAAAATGGCCGCCGATGGATGGTCATGTAATCTCTCACTGGCGATTGTTCATGAACAGTTAGACAGTTAGGTAAAAGATAGGAGGCTTCATTTAACATATCAAGAAAGCGGAGCAGAACAATGTCATCATCATGGAGAATCGTCAATTGGGAAGGTTTGTCACCCCTTAAGATGTCACCAATGTTACTTCTGGGGTTGTGGTCCAAGTTTGGTACCAGGATCCAAACAGATTTTTTTAAATTGAGCTTTGGCCAAACCATTAAACCTGAATTTCAATGGTTCTTCACTTGTCCTTAAAAAATAAACAATAACCTAACATATAAGTTAGAGTTATTTGTAACCTTATGTGCAATGAATACCAGAACCAAGAGCATATAGAATATTGTGCAAAACTTTTGGGCAAGTGTGAAAAAAAAAAACGGCAAAATATACTTTCATAAAATTAAGTGATATAAAAGGGAAATTTAAATCAAAACAGTTTTTGGTGTAACCACTTTCACCTTCAAAATAGTGTTAATTCTCCTAGGTAGACTTAGCCAGAAGGAACTCAGGAGGGTGGCTGTTACAGACATCTTGGAGAACTAAGCTCAGATCGAGTGTGGATAACATTGGTTATATTTGGTGATCATTTTCTCCTTCTAATGATTTTTTCAATTGACCATCCAGGGTGATGTTAGTACGAATACAACCCTACAAGCTTCCGATAAAGCCAGCAAACACTACACTGACATAGCTTGGTCCGGCGTATTTATGAGGGGGCAGTCCGAGGCACTTGCCTCTCCTCTGCTTCTCACCCAGACCGCCCCCTCAAAGCTTGGTCCGGCGTTCCGAGGCTATGCCAGTGTATTGTTTGCTAGCTTTATCGGCAGATACTGATACTGGGGTAGTGCTAGGAGTTTCTTACTTTTGTAAGCAGCTCCTAGAGCGTTTTTTTAGGGTGACAGGTCCTCTTTAAGATAATCCACCGCATTGCCTATAACCACCCCATTAATACTATAATAGTCTTATTTACTCACAAATTTGAGAATTTCCCCAGCACATCGCCTGCTCTGAATTCACCACATGGAAAATATCATTACTTTTTTTTTACTACCGTCTAGTAATTAAGCGGTGTCTTTTGAATTATTAAGTTTTAGTAATTAATAGCAAATGCTTAATGTTCCTCAACCAAAGCAGAACGGTTATTCCAGTTAATTAAAGGGAGAGAAAAGCAGTTCATTTAAGGGAGACTTTTAAAAAAAATAATTCTTAAATGTTAAGTTAACATACGTTCAATGAAAAATGGAGAGATATACTAACAAGATCTTCAGGGCTCATTATATTTATCAAGTAGTTGAAGGTTTTTGGAGAATAAGCAATATTAAATATATTTGAAATAAAAGTTGATTAGTATGGAAATGTCAATGGCTTTAAGACATGAATAAGAACTGGGAATTCCATGATGGCCATAGAGTTGTGGTTCTCGTCATGGTGTATATTTATGTTCCACCATAATGGTCAATCCATGGGATGGATGGAAGGGTCCTTAATATTGGCACCTGAAAAACTCCTTTTAAAAGTTGTGTATCTACTACTTTTGCACAATTCGGTTACTGTTGCACCCTGTAAAAGTTTTTTGGAAAATTGTAACAGTTCTATGTCAACAATTTTCAAATTAGGTTCTTTGGGTCCACCTGAGAAATTATACATGTCAGTTCTTAAGAAATAGCCTGAAACACACTAATGGCGGGCACTGCTAAAGTAGGGAATACATTCACATATCTAAAGCCAACACACTTAAAATATAATGGCATAGACTTTTGAAAGGCCAACCATGGCAACAAATACTACAGGGGTATAAAAATAATAAAACAGAAACAAAAATTAAGGAAAAGGCACCCCAATAACCCAGTGTAGTCGGTGTTGTGATACAGGGAGCACCCTACGAGTTCCATCGCTAATAGGCGACTTCCTCAATCGTTTTCTTGTGTTTTTATCAAGTGTTTGGGTTGTTTGTGATTTATATATTTTGGAAAATTCATAATTATAAGCTGTTTACTGGCTTTTGAAATGTCTTTCCTCTCCTTTTCTATGCCAGTTGTTAAGAAATAGACCCTAGTATGCTACAAATTGGGGCACATTTACTTACCCGGTCCCAGGCGCGATCCAACGGCGGGTTCTCAGACGCTGATTCGGGTCCGGCCGCGGTTCACTTAGGTAGCGCGCCCGATGTCCACCAGGTGTCGCTGCTGCGCGGAAGTCCGCTGGAGTTCACGGGAGTTCACCGTCCTATTGTGGGTGCAGGTAAGCGCGTGTCAAGCGACACATTTTTTTAAAAAAATACAGCGGGTTTTCTGAATCCGTTGATTTTTCCGACGGCCATGCCCCCGATTTCCGTTACATGCAAGCCGGCGCGGATGCGCCACAATCCGAATTGCGTGAGCCAAAAACCCGGGCAATTACGGGAAAAACTGCGCAATTCGGTAATATCCGGGAAACACGACGGAAAAACGCGATTCGGGCCCTTAGTAAATGACCCCCATTGTGCTGCCTCCTGCATGGGGAATGCTCTTACCCAGTATTGCGTAAGAGCCTGGGCCTATCTGTGCATCCCCTTCTACTGTTGTGGCCCAGTCCAACACTCTTCATCACAAAAGCATGACTTTCCATTTACTTGTATGGGGAGATGGAGATGGGAGTTGGACCTTGTCATCTCATATTTTCTTGGAAATCTTATTGTTATTTCCACTATTTTCAGTAATCTACACTACAAAATGAATTTTATCTGACTATAATACCAATATATCTCTATGTAATGTTTGGCGTGGATGGACTCATGGCTCCGTTCAAACTGCTTCCAATGGATTTAACCAAGGCGAACAGGAATATAGGACTATGCCCCAGCAATCTTACAGAATCACCTATTCTATGGATGGGTTTCTCAATAACTTTTTTGTACATCCACAGGAAATGATCAATCCATGGAGCTACGCTTTGGTTTTCCTGTCATTACTGTGTCCGGGTGTCCCCAGATTTATTTCCTTATGCCCATCAGCAGCAGAAGATCTACTTAAAGTCTTGACAAAGCAATGTCCTTTCTATCACAACACATCCTCACATATGACCTCACTCAAGCAGAGCAAGATTTCCAAAAGAAACAAATCACCAAAGTCTAACATGGAGGAGATCTATCATATGCCGGTGTTAATGCTCCAGCGCACGATGGAAACCCTTCCCCTTCATCACTGCCGGATAAATCAAGAGGGGGTGTCCCCAGATTTATTTCCTTATGCCCATCAGCAGCAGAAGATCAACTTAAAGTCTTGACAAAGCAATGTCCTTTCCATCACAACACATCCTCACATATGACCTCACTCTAGCAGAGCAAGATTTCCAAAAGAAACAAATCACCAAAGTCTAACATGGAGGAGATCTATCATATGCCGGTGTTAATGCTCCAGCACACGATGGAAACCCTTCCCCTTCATCACTGCCGGATAAATCAAGAGGCTTAGTCTACCTGATGTATTTGGTGGTTTTGTAGCTGGTGTAGTTTTAAGCAAAGAACATG